>CM055907.1:39861811-40289311 GCA_029582155.1 Panopea generosa
GCATATTCATAAAATTTTGTTGATGTGATTTTTTAAAATTTGTATGTTGATTTTTTTGTTTTTGTACTCGTAGAGTGATCCTGAAATCTACCTTCCTGTTAGCGTCGAATAACCTATAATGTGTTGGTACGCCGTAAAACCCCATTCATTCATTCATTCGTTCATTCATTCATTCATTCATTCATTCATTCATTCATTCATTCATTTATTCATTCATTCAACATTCTAATATTTTTAACATATGAAAATAAATACTTTACATGTTGGTTAACAACTGTTGTAACACGTCCTGTTTGCCCGTTTTTTCTCTCCACAATATCTTTAACGAAACTAATTTGGTTTGCTTAATAGTAATTCACTCCACAATATGTTTATGAAACTAAAATTATACGGTTTGCTTGATAGAAATTCTCTCTTCATACAACTTATGCACTCCTCAGATTAAAAAATTCACGTAGCGTGAAAACCAGTGCGGTTTGTGTGTAATTTGTCACGAAGAGCGTGGTGGATTTTAATATATGAATATATTTTAGCCCGATTGCGATTAAATCTCAAAGCTTATATGAGCTGCTCTCGAGCCCGCTCCCTGGGTATATCCAGAACTGAGTGTGTTTTTAAAGTGAACGAGTCGAGCTTGAGATCAAACCCGAAACCTCTGGTTTGAGCAACCAACACTCTATCCACTACACTACCGTACCGTTTTAGAAAAAGTAATAAAACTAGTTCGTAATATTCTCACTTAAATCAACAGTGAGATACAAATGATAATGATGCACAAATCGTATATCAAACATCAATGAGCCTGATGCGGGGCTGGGACTTGAACTCACGACCCTTCGATTGATAGCCAGTCACATTCGCTGTTGAGCTAACTGGGCATGTCGGTTCAGTTAGGCTAAATGACAACGGTTGGATATAACACCCCAACCCATACCTTCCTCCCACACCACACATACCATTCCCCTCTCCCCAACATTCCACCCGCTCCCACCCCTACACACACCCTTCCCCTCTCTCACACCGCACATACCCTTCCTCTCTCCTCCACACCCATACACACACACTTCCTCTCTCCCACCCCATACCCCCCTTCTTCTCCCACACCCTTCCCCTCTCCCACCCCATACATCTCTCCTTCTCCCATCCCCACATACATTCTTCCCCTCTCCCACCCCATACACTCCTCTTTCTCCCACCCCCACACACATCCTTCCTCTCTCCCACCCCATAACCCCTCCTTCTCCAACCCCTACGGTGCACACACACTTCCCCTCTCCCACCCCATTCACCCCTCCTTCTCCCACACCCTTCCCCTCTCCCGACCCATACACTCTTCTTTCTCCCACCCCCACACACACCATTCCTCTTTCCCATTCTATACACCCCTCCTTCTCCCATCCCTACACACACCCTTCCCCTCTCCCATCCCATACTCCCCTCCTTCTCCCATACTCACACGCCACCTTCCCCTCTCCCACCCCATACACCCCTCCCCCTCCCACCCCTACACACACACTTCCCCTCTCCCACCCCATACACCCCTCCCCCTCCCACCCCTACACCCCTCTCCCACCCCATACAACCCTCCCCGTCCCACCCCTACACACATACTTCCCCTCTCCCACCCCATACACCCTCCCCCTCCCACCCCTACACACACCCTTCCCCTCTCCCACCCCATAGACCCCTCCCCCTCCCACCCCTACACACACACTTCCCCTCTCCCACCCCATACACCCCTCCTTCTCCCATCCCTATACACACCCTTCCCCTCCCACCCCTACACACACACTTCCCCTCTCCCATCCCATACACTCCTCCTTCTCCCATCCCTACACACACACTTCCCCTCTCCCACCCCATACACCCCTCCTTCTCCCATCCCTACACACACCCTTCACCTCTCCCATCCCATACACCCCTCCTTTTCCCATACTCACACGCACCCTTCCCCTCTCCCTACCCATACACCACTCACCCTCCCACCCCATACACACACACTTCCCCTCTCCCCCCCATACCCCCCCCCCCCCCCCCCCCCTAAACACACGCTTCCCCTATCCCACCCCATACACCCCTCCTTCTCCCATCCCTACACACACACTTCCCCTCTCCCACCCCATACACCCCTCCTTCTCCCATCCCTACACACACCCTTTCCCATCCCTTACACCCCTCCTTCTCCCATACTCACACGCACCTTTCCCCTCTCCCACCCCATACACCCATCCCCCTCCCACCCCTACACACACACTTCCCCTCTCCCACCCCATACAGCCCTTCTTCTCCCATACTCACACGCACCATTCCCCTCTCCCACCACATACACACCTCCTTCTCCCACCCCACAAACACCCTTCCCCTCTCCCACCCCATACACCACTCCCCCTCCCACCCCTTCACACACACTTCCCCTCTCCCACCAGACCAAAAATACCCTTTTGCGTATTTCAACACGAAAGATCGTCTGCTGTTTCATTTTTATCACAAAATGCTACTCAAACGAGTGCGTGTCCTAACTACCGACGTAGGCATTTTCTCATAAGTCTAAACCACTTACCTTTTAACTATAATGTGCGTGTGCGTTTCGGCATGCAGTTGTGTTTTATTTACGTTTTATCCGTTATTTAGAGCATACAACGGAGCAGTCTCTACCACATCGATCTTTCCTGTATCATTATGTTTTAATTCCGACAATCAATCACTTTCGAGCCAAACTATGAAAATTTATATTCTATTGTATTACATCCATCAAATATTGAACAACAGGCGGAACGTTGTCATTCTAGGAATACACAGACGTGCAAATATTGAATCACATGCATAATGCTTCTGCGTCATATCACTGATCATTCGATAACCACGAGGTATTCCGAATGAATTAATAGAATTGATTGTTGTACGGCAAACGGTTGCGATTGGCAACTGGAATATGGATGATAGTACTGTTTTCCGTTATAAAATACACGACAATACGATTGTACGATGGTGATGCGTTAGTACTTTTTGTCGTGGCCATTAGAATGTCCACCTACATAATTATATTGCTGATATCGATATAAATATCGATATACTATTTATATGTTCATATTAATGTTTAACAGGTATGTTGATTTCAACATTAATGTTAGTTGATATGTGTCTTTCTTTATGTACTTGCTTAAATGCAATTACTTTAATCAAGTCATTTGAACAGTAAATTATTAATTCATTGTTGTGTACTCATATTGACACAAACATATAGTCTGTGTTATTGCTTAGTTATGCGTCAATGCTTTTTGTCGTGGCCATTAGAATGTCTACTTACATATTGCTGATATGATTATAAATATTGATGTAATATTAATATGTTCATATTACTGTTCTAGTAGCAAACCCATAAGATCTAGACCGGTGACAAAAATCACTCTCGAAGTCTTCCTGGGTAGAACCAGTACTAAGCATATGCGGAATTAATGTCTTGTTCAAGTATACCACACATAGCCCTGGGGTGGGGTTGGGGGTTGGTGGAGATCAAACCCACTGTCCTCCGATCCTGGGTTCGATGCTCTGCACAAACCTTTACTTGTATTTTGTTAAATTCATATCATGTTTTATACTTAGAACATTGGGTTAGATTTTTATAGCATACCTCACCTTATTGTCCAATGTCTGACATCCGATAGTTATTGCTTTGCTATTTAATAAAAACAATCGAGAGCGATGCAATCCGACAGCTCTAGTTTAAATTTACAATTCAAACGTTAAAATGAGAAGAACTTGATAATATTTTATCTTCCGTTCTAATCCATATTTATACCTTTAAACTGATTTGTATGTATGTAAATTCGAATGAATAAATATGTTTAAACTAAACGTGACAATGCTTCCAAAATGATTGTTTAAATACTATGCCAGTTAATACATAACGAGGGGATCCAGTTGTAGAGTATCGAACCGAGGATGAGCCGATCGTGGGTTTCATCCTCCGCCACGGCTATGTGTAGTGTCCTTGAGTAAGACACTTTATACGCATTTGCTTAGTACAAGTTCTATCCAGGGAGGGCTTGTACGTGTTTTGTTTAAGTTGTAAGAACTTTTTTCACATTCTAAGTAAATAAAATAAGTTTAAACTATGTGTGGGGTCTTTGTGCCAGACACTTTATCTGCATATGCTTAGTACTGGTCTTACCGAGGGAGACTTTGAGTGTGAGTGGTCTAAGTTGTAAGAACTTGTTTCAAAATCGAAGTAAAATAAATAAGTTTAAACTATGTGTTGTGTCTTTGAGCAAGACAATTTATCTGCATATACTTAGTACTGGTCCTACCGAGGGCAACTTCGAGCGTGATTTGTCTAAGTTGTAAGAATTTGTTTCACGTTCTAAGTAAATCAAATCAGTTGAAAAACAAACTTAATGAAGTAATTAAGCAGAAATTTAAAGAAATTTAAGAATAAGCAGTTAAATCAATATAGGATGATGGCCCAGCAACTTCATTACAACTTCATTACAGTCGATGTTTAAAACTGCAATTCGAGGGACAGTCCTATATTTTGTCTTATGTTCTTACAAAATACTCCTTTAATTTGCTTTGAACATTTTTTAAAATTTATTTTCGTTTGAGTTAAAGCGAATAAGAAAATAAAGCATATAACGAAATAGTACACTACCTGTGAACAGAACAACCTCCAAACTGGCCGTTTTTTATATGTAATCAGCAGCCGCATGTACTCACGTGTTAAAATTGTTTCCGTGTTGAGTAATAGACGATGTTGTGTCTCATTGTCATTCGTCTCTCACGGCTAAATTTATCAGCTACTTGCGGGAATAGTTGTGTACGAGTTTTGCGATTAATCTTCCGGGATCCCTCACGCTGAATATTCAAACAAACGTGTTAGAACACGCCTATGCAGCATGCATCAAAATATTCAATAAGAGTTGAGGATATGTGCATCTATGCATGTGTTTGCCGGTGTAGTTTAAAATACAATAATAAGAACTGTAAGTGGACTATGAAACTATGATCCAAAATATCGATCAAATACACACATCGAATGTGAAACAAGTTATTACAAATTCGCAAGACACGCTCAAAGTCTTCGTGAGTAAAATCAGTACCAACCATATGCGGAAAAAGTGTCTTGCTCATGGACACAACACATAGCCGTTGCGGAGGATCGAACTCACGATAAAGTATTAAGCATATGATTTGTGTGATTTATCAAAGGCATACATACATTTCGATGGTTTGATGGCACCTTTTCATTTTTGACAATTCTGCCGATTTGTTGCAGTAAATCACTACGCACCTTTAAACTGTCAAAGCTTCATTAAACAATACACGAACTTGGCAGACATAATGAAAATGTTGTAATGTTCTCATATGCATGCAGAAAATGACTTTTATGCATTATCAGCAAAAATAATGCCCAACCGCATTACACAACTCTAATTTCTTGGGTGTAACAATCGTGCTACCGTCATGTCAGGGAAAGAAGTTTTAAGTGAGACCTTTCAACATTTCTTAAGGCATATCGCGACAGTGTTTACTTCAGACAGGGTTTTGTACGCTGCCACACTGGAGTATCATACCGCAGGCACATGGTAGGATAACTCACCCAGTCACATTGTACTGACACTGGAGTATCATACCGCCGGCACGTGGTACGATAACTCACCCAGTCACATTGCACTGACACTAGAGTATCATACCGCCGGCACATGGTATGATAACTCACCCAGTCACATTTCACTGACACTGGAGTATCATACCGCCGGCACATGGTATTCTTACTCACCCAGTCACATTGCACTTACACTGGAGGATCATACCGCCGGCACATAGTATGATAACTCACCCAGTCACATTGCACTGACACTGGAGTATTATACCGCCGGCACATGGTATGATAACTCACCCAGTTACATTGAACTGACACTAGAGTATCATACCGCCGGCACATGGTATGATAACTCACCCAGTCACATTTCACTGACACTGGAGTATCATACTGCCGGCACATGGTATTCTTACTCACCCAGTCACATTGCACTTACACTGGAGTATTATACCGCCGGCACATGGTATGATAACTCACCCAGTCACATTGTACTAACACTGGAGTATCATACCGCAGGAACATGGTACGATAACTCACCCAGTCACATTGCACTAACACTGGAGTATTATACCGCCGGCACATGGTATGATAACTCACCCAGTCACATTGTACTGACACTGGAGTATCATACCGCAGGAACATGGTACGATAACTAACCCAGTCACATTGCACTGACACTCGAGTATTATACCGCCGGCACATGGTATGATAACTCACCCAGTTACATTGAACTGACACTAGAGTATCATACCGCCGGCACATGGTATGATAACTCACCCAGTCACATTGCACTGACACTTGAGTATCATACCGCCGGCACATGGTACGATAACTCACCCAGTCACATTGCACTGACACTGGAGTATCATACCGCAGGTACATAGTATGATAACTCACCCAATCACATTGCACTGACACTGGAGTATCATACTGCAAGCACATGGTACGATAACTCACCCAGTCACATTGCACTGACACTGGAGTATCATACCGCAGGCACATGGTATGATAACTCACCCAGTCACATTGCACTGACACTGGAGAATCATACCGCCGGCACATGGTACGATAACTCACCCAGTCACATTGCACTGACGCTGGAGTATCATACCGCAGGCACATGGTATGATAACTCACCCAGTCACATTGTACTGACACTGGAGTATCATACCTCCGGCACATGGTATGCTAACTCACCCAGTCACATTGCACTGACACTGGAGTATCATACCGCAGGCACATGGTACGATAACTCACCCAGTCACATTGTACTGACACTGGGGTATCATACCGCCGGCACACGGTATGATAACTCACCCAGTCACATTGTACTGGCACTGGAGTATCATACCGCAGGCACATGGTATGATAACTCACCCAGTCACATTGCACTGACACTGGAGTATCATACCGCAGGCACATGGTATGATAACTCACCCAGTCACATTGCACTGACACTGGAGTATCATACCGCCGTCACATGGTACGATAACTCACCCAGTCACATTGCACTGACACTGGAGTATCATACCGCCGTCACATGGTACGATAACTCACCCAGTCACATTGCACTGACACTGGAGTATCATACCGCCGTCACATGGTACGATAACTTACCCAGTCACATTGCACTGACACTGGAGTATCATACCGCCGTCACATGGTACGATAACTCACCCAGTCACATTGCACTGACACTGGAGTATCATACCGCAGGCACATGGTACGATAACTCACCCAGTCACATTGCACTGACACTGGAGTATCATATCGCAGGCACATGGTATGATAACTCACCCAGTCACATTTCACTGACACTGGAGTATCATACCGCCGGCACATGGTATGATAACTCACCCAGTCACATTGCACTGACACTGGAGTATCATACCGCCGGCACATGGTATGATAACCCACCCAGTCACATTGCACTGACACTGGAGTATCATACCGCAGGCACATGGTATGATAACTCACCCAGTCACATTGCACTGACGCTGGAGTAACATACCGCAGGCACATGGTACGATAACTCACCCAGTCACATTGCACTGACGCTGGAGTATCATACCGCAGGCACATGGTACGATAACTCACCCAGTCACATTGTACTGACACTGGAGTATCATACCTCTGGTACATGGTATGCTAACTCACCCAGTCACATTGCACTTACACTGGAGTATCATACCGCCGGCACATGGTACGATAACTCACCCAGTCACATTGTACTGACACTGGAGTATCATACCGCCGTCACATGGTATGATAACTCACCCAGTCACATTGTACTGACACTGGAGTATCATACCGCCGGCACATGGTATGATAACTCACCCAGTCACATTGTACTGACACTGGAGTATCATGCCGCCGGCACATGGTATGCTAACTCACCCAGTCACATTGTACTGACACTGGAGTATCATACCGCCGGCACATTGTATGATAACTCACCCAGTCACATTGCACTGACACTGGAGTATCATACCGCCGGCACATGGTATGATAACTCACCCAGTCACATTGCACTGACACTGGAGTATCATACCGCAGGCACATGGTATGCTAACTCACCCAGTCACATTGCACTGACACTGGAGTATCATACCGCAGGCACATGGTACGATAACTCACCCAGTCACATTGCACTTACACTGGAGTATCATACCGCAGGCACATGGTATGATAACTCAACCAGTCACATTGTACTGACACTGGAGTATCATACCGCCGGCACATGGTATGCTAACTCACCCAGTCACATTGAACTGACACTGGAGTATCATACCGCCGGCACATGGTATGCTAACTCACCCAGTCACATTACACTGACACTGGAATATCATACCGCCGGCACATGGTATGCTAACTCACCCAGTCACATTGTACTGACACTGGAGTATC
This sequence comes from Panopea generosa, assembly GCA_029582155.1. Lineage (NCBI taxonomy): Eukaryota > Metazoa > Mollusca > Bivalvia > Adapedonta > Hiatellidae > Panopea > Panopea generosa. The sequence goes on from CM055907.1 coordinate 39,870,318, forward strand.
ATACCGCCGGCACATGGTATGCTAACTCACCCAGTCACATTGAACTGACACTGGAGTATCATACCGCAGGCACATGGTATGCTAACTCACCCAGTCACATTGTACTGGCACTGGAGTATTATACCGCCGGCACATGGTACGATTACTCACCCGGTCACATTGCACTGACACTGGAGTATCATACCGCCGGCACATGGTATGCTAACTCACCCAGTCACATTGCACTGACACTGGAGTATCATACCGCCGGCACATGGTACGATAACTCACCCAGTCACATTGCACTTACACTGGAGTATCATACCGCAGGCACATGGTATGATAACTCACCCAGTCACATTGTACTGACACTGGAGTATCATACCGCAGGCACATGGTATGCTAACTCACCCAGTCACATTGAACTGACACTGGAGTATCATACCGCAGGCACATGGTTTGCTAACTCACCCAGTCACATTGCACTGACACTGGAATATCATACCGCCGGCACATGGTATGCTAACTCACCCAGTCACATTGTACTGACACTGGAGTATCATACCGCCGGCACATGGTATGTTAACTCACCCAGTCACATTGTACTGGCACTGGAGTATCATACCGCCGGCACATGGTACGATTACTCACCCGGTCACATTGCACTGACACTGGAGTATCATACCGCCGGCACATGGTATGCTAACTCACCCAGTCACATTGTACTGACACTGGAGTATCATACCGCCGGCACATGGTATGATAACTCACCCAGTCACATTGCACTGACACTTGAGTATCATACCGCCGGCACATGGTATGCTAACTCACCCAGTCACATTGCACTGACACTGGAGTAGCATACCACCGGCACATGGTACGATTACTCACCCAGTCTCATTGTACCGAAACTGGAGTATCATACCGCCGGCACATGGTTTGCTAACTCACCCAGTCACATTGTACCGAAACTGGAGTATCATACCGCTGGCACATGGTACGATAACTCAACCAGTCACATTGCACTGACACTGGAGTATCATACCGCCGTCACATGGTACGATCTCACCCAGTCACATTGTACTGACACTGAAGTATCATACCGCAGGCACATGGTATGCTAACTCACCCAGTCACATTGCACTAACACTTGAGTATCATACCTCAGGCACATGGTATGATAACTCACCAAGTCACATTGCACTGACACTGGAATATCATACTGCAGGAACATGGTATGCTAACTAACCCACTCACATTGCACTGACACTGGAGTATCATACCGCAGGCACATGGTATGATAACTCACCCAGTCACATTACACTGACACTGGAATATCATACCGCAGGCACATGGTATGCTAACTCACCCACTCACATTGCACTGACACTGGAGTATCATACCGCAGGCACATGGTATGATAACTCACCCAGTCACATTGTACTGACTCTGGAGTATCATACCGCCGGCACATGGTATGATAACTCACCCAGTCACATTGTACTGACTCTGGAGTATCATACCGCCGGCACATGGTATGATAACTCACCCGGTCACATTGCACTGACACTGGAGTATCATACCGCAGGCACATGGTATGCTAACTCACCCACTCACATTACACTGACACTGGAGTATCATACCGCAGGCACATGGTATGCTAACTCACCCACTCACATTGCACTGACACTGGAGTATCATACCGCAGGCACATGGTATGATAACTCACCCAGTCACATTGTACTGACTCTGGAGTATCATACCGCCGGCACATGGTATGATAACTCACCCGGTCACATTGCACTGACACTGGAGTATCATACCGCAGGCACATGGTACGATAACTCACCCAGTCACATTGCACTAACACTGGAGTATTATACCGCCAGCACATGGTATGCTAACTCACCCAGTCACATTATACCGACACCAGGCCGACAAGACATATAACTATCTTCTAAATACTGAGCGCCAAGCGAGGAAACTCCTTCAACCATTTTTTGATAATGATAATGTTTTTTTTTTAGTCTTTAAGCTATTCGGGACAGAAACATTTTTCATAGAAAAATAAAAGGAATGGAAAAAATAAGTGAAATATCAACTTATTGAAAGTGCGATTGAAAGTGCGAAATCTTTAGAAAAAGCAGGTTTTAACTTGAATTTTATTAATAGTGTCAATATTTTAACACTTTTGCTAGATTGTGTTTTTTTTTTATATGTATGCCGTCGTTCAAGTCTTTCTGTGACAATTAATTTCGTGGCCCTACCCCTTTGATATGTTCTGTGATACATGTACATATAGGAATGATAAGAAATTTAACTCTTAAATGTACTTCAACAGAAACTAGTCAGAGTTGTCTTTCTTTGTTTTATTATTTGAGCACTTAAACTATATATTTTCCCTGTTGTCTAAGTCTATATAGCTACTACAGCTAATATTCTGTGACCTTGACATTTATATCTTATAAGGCCCCATTAAAAATAAATTGTTACGCTTAACGGGTTATCCTGTGTAATATGATATAATCTCAAATCTTTGTACTTCATTGTAACAGACATATATCATAGTTGATAATATTGGAAATATTGTATTTAAATGTGATATTTATCTGTGATATTTGTTGTATTCATATACATATTCATATATCTATTTTTCTACACTGAAAAGATATGAAAACGCAACAATGGGTTTGTAGGGCTATATTAGAGAAACTAATTACACAACACTCATAAACGGGGTATCAAATTGTCATCACTTCCTAAAGCCGAGAACGCATTGAATGCCACAGAGTCCTATAAACTCGACGTGGAATGCGTCCCCGCTCATAAATCAGTACATTCGTTAACCCCCGGACGTTAGTCGGAGGGTTAGGACGTTGACGTATCCGACGTTTCAACTCAGTGCAGAGATGCTTTATAGGGTTACAGTCAGGTAATAAAGCCTGCCACGGCAACACAGGAATGTTGTTATTGTTCAGTAAGTTCATTGTCACTCTGGCTCGATGCGGTGGAGCGTTATCTTGTATAAGGGTTAATCGGTTACGTTGCTGGAATATCGGCAAGACCAAGGGCTGGATATTCTGATTCATATATAGCTCTATGCACGTTATAACTTCCATTCCAAAAGTCACTGTTGATAACGCCCCAGACATTAACACTGCCGCTGCCTCCACAACACAATTATCTGCATAACGTCGGCATTGAACAAATTCATTCTAGACTCGTTAGAAAACAAATCCATGCATGTGCCCATTGGAGTCGAAGACGTCGATGATGTACACTGAGTACGGGAACTTTCGCTGGCCGCCGGCACCGTATCCCGTAATCACAAAAGCATTTAGTCACTGAGGTTAGATGGATTTGGCGACCCCTGGTCCCAACGACTATATTCGCAGTTGATGTCGCCGTAAGTTCATTATTATATAGTAAATGACGTTGACGATTTTAAACATTCTGACGTGGCGTCGTTGCCGGCATCGCCCCTGGTCACGGACGGTCCGACACCAGGGGCGTAGCTTGGCTGAAAACGATGTGTAGGTACAGTTGTAGGGGGGCTCGGGGGCATCCCATCCCCCCTCGATTTATTTTTTCAGATAGCCTGAGTTAGGTGGGTTTTGGCGTATATATCTTATGTTTTAGCGGCCTGGTTATCCTTAATATTAACCTTAAATTCACAGCTTTATAACCAAATAAATTGATAATAAAATGTAATATTTTAAAGTTTGTTCACTTTGATAAAGAGAACATTGAAGTAGTATTCTGTCTCATGGTTCCAAGTGGTCACTATTTTCATACAACTAATATTACAGCGTTTATAACACAGATATGCATATTGACATAATTACTGATACATACGAGTATGTATGCCCATACAGTACTGATGAGAATTATGCGGAAAATGCGGAAAAGTAGAAGTTTTCTTAAATCACTTTTTTGTGACTCAAACACGTAGTTTCCTCTCTTGAGGGCCAAATGATTTAGACGATTGGCTTGTCGGGAGACTTCCCAGGCTGTGTCTAATTTTAGGGGGGGGGGGGGGGGGGGGGGGGGGGGGGGGGGGGGGAGTTTTTGAAGCTTTTGATCGTTTCCGAACATATTTAGACTCGCAAAAAAGGAGATTTGAAAAACGAAATAGCAAATAAGTCTATAACAACAACGTCTAAAGAGAGTGACAATTTCAAGAACATTTCACATTAGCATCAGTTTGTCTTTAACTCAGAGATAAAATTAGGATTAGAGAATATTGTATCACGTGCTGCAGACACAAATTTTGTCAGACAGACGGCTTTGGATCTAGGGTCTTCAGATTCAGGACAGTCAAATGTTAAAGGAAAACTGGAAAGCAAAATTAGTTTCTGAGAACATATTGGAGCAAATTCTGTTATTATAGATGCTTTAAGATTCGGGTATAAAATTCCTTTTTCTTTCTACTCCTGAAAGCTCTTTTTCTAAAAATAACAAATCTGCTGAAGAAAATATAGATTTCGTAAAAAGCTCTATTACTGAAATGTTACAGTGTCAGTATATTATTGAAACGCCTTTCAAACCACATATTGTAAGTCCTCTGAGTGTATCAGTTAATAAAAGGGAAAGATAATGCTTATTTTAGATTTACGCATTGTAAATAAACATGTTTGGAAAGAAAAAAAATACATTTGAGGACTGGAAGACAGCACTTGACTATTTTGAAGAAAATTCTTATTGTTTTAAGTTTGACCTATCTAAAGGATATTACCATATAGACATTTTCCCACCGCATCAAACATTCCTGGGGTTCTCCGTAAAGGGAAAATACTTCTGTTTTACTGTAGTCTCTTTCGGTTTGAGTTCTGTCCCTTTTATTTTTACCAAAGTGTTGAAAAAGATGGTTAAGTTCTGGCGTTTTAACGGCATTAAAATTGTTATGTTTCTAGATGACGGATGGGGTACAAATTCAAATTATGAAAGTACGCTTTTAGATGCTAAATTCATTAGAAATAGTTTAGAATCTGCAGGTTTTGTAATTAATGTTGAAAAATATATTTGGTCGCTAGTAAAAAAATTAGAATGTATGACATCATTTGAAATTCTGAGAGTCTACCCTTCTCTTATTACTAAAAGAATGGTAGACAGTCTGAAACAGTCAATATACAATGTATTTGACAATCTTCCTTTCGTGTCAGCTAGACAATTGACTGTATGCACAGGTAAAATTGTGTCCATGATGCCAGTTATTAAAAACTTGGCACGTTTATAAACAAGGTTTCTGTATATGGAAATCGAAAGACGTTTTTGTTGGGATTTCAGATATAAGCTTTCGGATGATGATTTGTGTATATCTCAGTTAACATTCTGGCAAGAAAATATTGAAAACATAAATTGTAGGCTTCTCAAAAAATACACACCTACTCAAACTATTGTCTATTCTGATACTAGCAATGTTGCTTGTTCAGCTTATATAGAAAATTCAAGTATTAACGTTTTCAGAAATTCATTGCCCGCAGAAGATATATTGAAAAGTTTTACTTTTAGAGAAATTATAGCTGTACATTTAGCTTTCAGAGCATATGGGAAAGTTCTAAGTAATAGATCAGTGAAATGGTTTTCTAATTCTCAAAACTGTGTACACATTATACAAGTTGGCAGTACCAAACCCGACCTACATACGGAGTCTTTAGAAATATTCAAATTGTGTCTGTATCATCATATCGATCTAGACATTCAATGGGTACCGAGAAATGAAAATCAGATAGCAGATAATGTAAGCAAAATTCATGATAGTGATGAATGGGAGGTAACCCCAGATTTCTTCAATTTTATGAATTCACTGTGGGGACCTTATGAAATTGACAGATTTGCTATTTCAGAAAATCGCAAGGTTTTTAGATACAATAGAAAATGCTATGAATTTCAAACGGAAGCTGTAGACTATTTCACGTAAAATTGGGAAAATGATAATAATTGGCTCATCCCAACAATATATCTGGTCAATAAAACTGTTCAACATCTTCTTTCATATAAAGCCCATGCTACCCTGATTTTACCCAAATGGCCAAGTTCTGCATTTTGGCCTACTTTATCTAAACCAAGTTATGAAAAGCAGGATTGCATACGTGATTTTTTTGGAATATAATAATGGACAAGACATTTTTAAAAAATCAATGTCTGTTACTTTCATCTTTAGTTTTAGAAGATTTTTCCAGTAAGGTAATTATAGTCAGATTCTTTGGTTAATGCACAGTGCTGCAGTTTAGTCCCAGTTGGACAGTTAAATACGTTTATATGTATGCACAGTGGCACAGTTTAGTCCCAGTGGGACAGTTTAATCTATATATATTTACGAAGAGTGGTACAGTTTAGTCGCAGCGGGACAGTTAAATCAGTTTAAGGCGTAGGTTATAATTATGCACAGTGGTGCAGTTTAGTCAGTTTAACCTATATATATATATATATATATATATATATATATATATATATACGCAGAGTGGTGCAGTTTAGTCCCAGTGGGACAGTTTAACCTATATATATATATATATATATATACGCAGAGTGGTGCAGTTTAGTCCAAGCGGGACAGTTGAATCAGTTTAAGGCGCAGTTTATAGTTATGCACAGTGGTGCAGTTTAGTCACAGTGGGACAGTTTAATCTATATATATTTACGCACAATGATGCAGTTTAGTCCCAGTGGGACAGCTTAATATGTATATATTAATGCACAGTGGTGCAGTTTAGTTCCAATGGGACAGGACAGTTAAAACAGTTTATATTTATACAAAGTGGTGCAGTTTAATCCCAGTGGGACAGGACAGTTAAAACAATTTATATTTGTACAAAGTGGTGCAGTTTAGCCCCAGTGGGACAGCTTAATATATATATATTTATGCACAGTGGTGAAGTTTAGTCCCAGTGGGACAGTTTAATCTCTATATATTTACGCACAGTGGTGCAATTTAGTCCCAGCGGTACAGTTAAATCAGTTAAAGGCGCAGTTTATATTTATGCACAGTGGTGCAGTTTAGTTCCAGTTGGACAGGACAGTTAAAACAGTTTATACTTATGCAAAGTGGTGCAGTTTATAGTAATGCACAGTGGTGCAGTTTAGTCCCAGTGGGACAGTTTAATCTGTATATATTTATGCACAGAGGTGCAGTTTAATTCCAGTGGGACAGTTAAATCAGTTTATATTTATGCACAGTGGTGCAGTTTATAGTTATGCACAGTGGTGCAGTTAAGTCCCAGTGGGAAAGTTAAATCAGTATTAATTTATGCACAGTGGTGCAGTTTAGTCCCAGTGGGACAGTTTAATACATTTATATGTATGCACAGTGGTGCACGTCAGTCACAGCGGGACAGTTAAATACGTTTATATTGATGCACAGTGGTGCACTTTAGTCCCAGTGGGACAGTTAAATACGTTTATATTTATGCACAGTGGCACAGTTTAGTCCCAGTGGCACAGTTTAATCTATATATATTTACGAAGAGTGGTACAGTTTAGTCGCAGCAGGACAGTTAAATCAGTTTAAGGCGCAGGTTATAAGTATGCATAGTGGTGCAGTTTAGTCCAAGCGGGACAGTTGAATCAGTTTAAGGCGCAGTTTATAGTTATGCACAGTGGTGTAGTTTAGTCACAGTGGGACAGTTTAATCTATATATATTTACGCACAGTGCTGCAGTTTAGTCCCAGTGGGACAGCTTAATATGTATATATTAATGCACAGTGGTGCAGTTTAGTTCCAATGGGACAGTTGAATCAGTTTAAGGCGCAGTTTATAGTTATGCACAGTGGTGCAGTTTAGTCACAGTGGGACAGTTTAATCTATATATATTTACGCACAGTGCTGCAGTTTAGTCCCAGTAGGACAGCTTAATATGTATTTATTAATGCACAGTGGTGCAGTTTAGTTCCAATGGGACAGGACGACAGTTAAAACAGTTTATATTTATACAAAGTGGTGCAGTTTAGTCCCAGTGGGACAGCTTAATATGTATATATTAATGCACAGTGGTGCAATTCAGTCCCAGCGGGACAGTTAAATCAGTTAAAGGCGCAGTTTATATTTATGCACAGTGGTGCAGTTTAGTTCCAGTTTGACAGGACAGTTAAAACAGTTTATACTTATGCAAAGTGGTGCAGTTTATAGTTATGCACAGTGGTGCAGTTTAGTCCCAGTGGGACAGTTTTATCTGTATATATTTATGCACATAGGTGCAGTTTAGTTCCAGTGGGACAGTTAAATCAGTTTATATTTATGCACAGTGGTGCAGTTTATAGTTATGCACAGTGGTGCAGTTAAGTCCCAGTGGGAAAGTTAAATCAGTATTAATTTATGCACAGTGGTGCAGTTTAGTCCCAGTGGGACAGTTAAATACGTTTATATGTATGCACAGTGGTGCACGTCAGTCACAGCGGGACAGTTAAATACGTTTATATTGATGCACATTGGTGCACGTTAGTCCCAGTGGGACAGTTAAATACGTTTATATTTATGCACAGAGGTGCAGTATAGTTCAAGTTGAACTTGCTTATGTATGATCATAGTAAACGATGTAATTCTATCCATGTTAATAATAATAATTAACACACTTTAAGGTGAATGAAATCAAGTTTGGTGGAGAAAAATAGTTAAAATGAGTGCAAATATATTTGTATATATTCTATAACAATGTATTTATATAGATTATTTAGCGCTTTCAATGCTCTTTAATATCTATCAAGAATTGTGTTTACCGGCAGTATTCAGTTTTTGTTTGACAAAATTTTATCTTTTCGTTTCTATTTTTGGCTGGTGCGTAAGCACTGGTTATAGCCGTCACCAGTCGCTTTTACTTAAAACCTAACAACTCAGATGAGAGGAATTCAATCTACTCAGCCGATAAAAAAGTAGTTCTATCGAATATGTTTGAAAATTGAATTGAATTTAAGCGTATTTAGCTATAAATCATTTGAATCATAGATTAGATGATAAACCTCGTCAATTAATCTATATATGCTCACAGCAATTTTTTTACAAACATTTTTTTCACAAATATGTGGGTTATTTGGTAGTCTATCCCAGTCCTGATATCTCCCGAATCAGGTCTGTAAACCCCCAGTGAAAATGCAGGGAATTCCAAGCCTGTCCCACAGTTCATAGCTATTCAACGTTTACTGTGATGTCATTCAACTGACCAATCAAATCCCATTCCTAGTTTACGGACCCAATCGGGAGAGCTGGGTCCGTTCTACAGGGACTAGTTATTTGGCGTGTAATGTAGCAATAGGTTTGTATAACTGCGACGTGACTGATGCTGAATACGCCATTTTTCCTGATACTGATAGGTGGTCATCAGCTCATCACATTGAGGACAATCGGCAAAAGTGAGTTTTTTCAATCTTATTATTACGGCATACCTTACAGTTCTTCTTATCATAGGAAGCACTCAGAAACAAATTAGTGAGCATGGTTATGGACGCCTATGGGTCCTTTATAAATATTGTGAATTGTATACACCTGGGTCTCACAGTTTGGCCCTGGGGGTGGGGCCTACTTGACTAAATCTTTTGACTAAATCTATATAAGAGGAAATGACAAAAACTGTTAGTTTTAATGACTTAATAGACTTATTTTATTTTTTTTTGTGTGTGATTTGTTGTTGCTGACATGACGGTTAATACCTTTGTGAATTTCATGGTCCCGATCCCCATTAGGTCTTAGTGGCGGGGCCAAAACAGTCAAATTCAAGGTAAACTTAAAAAATCTTCTACTTATTACAGAAAGCCCTCAGAAACGATTTGTGAGCATGATTATGGACGCCTATGGGTCCTTTATAAAAATTGCGAATTTCATGCCCCTGGGCCTCACAGTTTAGCCCTGGGGATGGGGCCTACTTTACTAAATATATATAAGAGAAAATGACAAAAACCGTCATTTCTTATGACTGAATACTCATTCGAATGGTTTTTGGTGTGATTTGTTGTTGCTAACATGACGGTTAATGCTTATGTTTTATTGAGTGCACCCCCACACCCCTTAACTTGGACCAGAGCCAAAACAGTCAAATTCAAGGTAAACTTTAAAAATCTTATTATTATTATTATTATTATTATTATTATTATTATTATTATTATTATTATTATTATTATTATTATTATTATTATTATAAGAAGCACTGGAAAACAAACTGTAAGCATAATCAATGAGGCCTATGAGTCTGTCGAAAAATTGTGAATTTCATGTCCCTGGGTCTCACGGTTTGACCCTAGGGGTGGGTACTACTTTACTAAATCTATATAAGAGAAAATGATGTGATTTGTTAATGCAGATAAGACATTCAAAATCGATGTTTGAATTTTTGCCGCTTCCCGAAGGACAGAAGTTGGAAAACAGATTCATATAGCTTTATGTCATCAAGGATACTCAGGTGACCGTTAAGTTCCATTCGCCTCTTGTTAGCTCTACTGGCCAAAGGCCAGAAGGCCTTATGCGATGGCGCGTTGTCCGTCGTCTGTCGTCCGTTAGCAGCACTTTCTCTGACACCACTAGGCCACTTAAACTCAAACTTAACATGGATGTTGCTCATGAATAGAATAAATTTGAATTTTTCAACAATCATCTCTACAATCGGTCAGTCAAATAAGTATATTTTTATATAAAATTATCCCTATGGGTAGGGGGTTTGAAGTTTGTACAAATCAAGGGGCTGGAATGGATAGGGGCTTTGTATGGGGACTTTGAGATTTTCATAGGAGTTCTATGGGAGAACAGGAAATTCTCATTTTTGCAAAAACAATTTTGAATTTGAGATTTAAACCATTGTGTAGAATTAGCAAATAATTTTTTTACATAAAGAGAATTGAAATTCCATAAGGAGCCGGAGGGACCCAAAAAGATTTGATTTTGTAAAATTTCAAAAACTGATTAGTCGAATTTGTTACATAAAACAACAACCTCTACTTACTAGTAGATTGTCCACAGACCCTCTTGTTTTTTTTAAAATTTCAAAAATCTCCGACGACAGTACGTGGTCAAGATAGTTGGGGTGTAGCATCATCTCATGATATGTCCTCTGTGGTCAGTTTTTGAGCCGCCAGAGAAACTGATATTTAAATGCATTATGACAAAACTTTCACTGTAATAGAGATATCACAATCTGAAATGATGTAATTATTGTAAACTGAAGTTGTTAGACAAAAAGAGTGTTTGTGCCTAGAAAACAAATTGTGCAACCATTTGTTGTTGCTGGATTGTGAGAAATAAATTCAATAATTGGGTAAAAAGGGGAAAAATAAAAGCACTCTTCCTTATTACACTTTCTTTGTAAACCTTCAATAAATAGTTCCCTATAAAAACATGCATCGGCCACCAGTACTTGAGTACTTTGATTTTACGTCAGACAGATACATTTAAAGCAGGACGCTGGCAACAAATATCTTTACACCTAGATTTACAGATGTAGATAGAAAAACTCAAAGATTTATTTAACATTCAAAGTCTGAGAACACTTATAAAACTTACGATTGTTGTTTCAAATCATTTTGTAATTGATGTAATAAGTATAAATTTTGTCCACTTCCTGCTTCTGAAATGCACGTTGCTTTGTATTTAACATTTGAGAAAGATTCGGAACCTTCCGGTTAAAAAATTAACGCTATTATATTTAGTATTTCATGGGCTTATAAGATAGCTTTGATTCAAGATCCTTGTAATTCAACTTTTATAAAATCAGTTAAGGAAGGCATTTTACGTACAACAGGCAAACCTTCACAACAACAGAAACATTTTTCTGTCGAAGTTATTACGAAAAAAGTGCACAAATTAGGGTATTTTTCTAATCTGGTCAATTTAATGTTCATTACTTTGTGTTTAATCAGTTTTGCAGGATTTCTGCGGTTTGATGAGTTGGTCAATCTCAGAAAAGGTGACATTAGTTATTGTCATGACCATAGTCAAATTGAACTTTACATAGTGTTATCAAAACAGATCAAAGGAAAAAAGGAAGTAATTTAAAAGTAGTCATTGCTAGAACGGGGAAGAACACTTGTCCTATTATGTATTTAGATAAATATCTTGAGTTAGGGGACTTCTGTCACGCTTCAAATCAATATCTTTTTTAGAAATGTAAAATTTTTCTAAGAAGCTAGGAAAACATGTTTTAATGAAAGGAAAACACATTTCATATTCAAGATCCAGAGAAATTCTCTAACAAAACTTATCGTTGTTAGGTTAAGGTAAAAAATGGTATGTCTTACATTCATTTAGATCAGGGGGGCGCCACAAGTTTATTTAAAAAAAGGCATGTGGAAGTCGCAAAGTGCTAAAGATAGATATGTAAGGGTATCAAACGAAGTAAAAGCAAGTGTTTCCCTAAACTTGGGAATATAATCTTACAATTTCATATGTTATAGCCTACTGGTTATATAACTTACCCGTTCTTTTCCTGTCGATAGTATAAAACTTTGCCTTGTCGGTACTACTCCTATAATGTCTTTGTTATTTAAATAACAAACTTGAAATAAGATGATAAATGCTTTATGTTTGGATGAAATGAAATGAAAGTAAAACATAAACATATTTTTCTTCGGGTTGGAAGTTGTTATATAGAGGTCACGGTTATCGATTGAACTAAGATGCTCAGTCAAGCAGATAGGCGGGAAAAACTTTTCTCGTGCGTTTCAACTGCCTTGAAACTATCTCGCGTCATTCGACAGTTCGACAAGGCAGTACACATCATTTGGAAACAAGTACCTACCCACCCACCCACCCAATTTGATAATTGAGAATTGTAATAAATGTATGTGCTATTAATCATTTTTGACGATTTTCTGTTGTCATAGGAACGCGAGACACGGTGTACGAGTCTATTAAGAATGTTTGGAACAGTGGTGTTGGGCAATGATACATGAGATCTATACTGATCTTTATTTCTGTTTTCATTGAAAGTGTAAAGTGACATTAATGCCATTGTATTATAATGGCAATATATTTTTTTTTCTCGACCACTGTTCATGTGTGAATGAAAATGTGTATAAATATATATAATACAACCTTGCCTTGTCGATACTACTCCTATAATGTCGTTGTTATTTAATTAACAAACTTAAAATAAGATGATAAATGCTTTATGTTTGGATGAAATGAAATGAAAGAAAAACATAATAACATTTAAAATCAATAATATCAAGATTACATGTTTTACAATATTTGGAGCAGATACCTGCTAAAATCAATAATATCAAGATTACATGTTTTACAATATTTGGAGCAGATACCTGCTAAATGTACACTGTTGACAATGACAAAGTGCAATATTTCATTTTCATGAGAAAGATGTTTTAGTAATCAGAAATTCTTTGTACACATATTTAAAAGTAGCTACGTTATTCAATTTTCGGATTGTTGACGGTATATTGTTCAAAACGTCCATAGCAGAATAAGAAAATTCACGTTTAAGAAGTTCAGATTTAGCCTTTGGATGCATAATGTCCTTGTTTGAAATTGAGCATAGATTATAGCGAGTGTTTATGGGTATTTTAATAAGGTTACATATATGTGAAGGTGCTGAATTATAAATTGCTTTAAATACAAAAAATGCCAATATGATATTTCATTCTGTCTGGAAATGATTACCATCTAAGTTAAAAAAGGTGTTTTAATGGCGTATCCAGTATGAGTGTAGCAGTTTTTTTCTGTATTTAAAGTATCTTATTAGTATTAGAAAGTATACCGGTAACCCAAAAAGTCGAGTTATAGTCCAATGTAGGCTGAATATACGTGTTGTAGAATAAAATTTTCATTTCAAGATTTAAGTATCCGATGCTGGCAGTACATCCAGATTGTCCACCCGGGCAGTCGACAGGAAAGGCCTTTTTTTCAATGCAGCCCCAGTCCAGCACAGTTTTTTTCTCCACAGCAAGTGCCACAATGTATTTCTGGGCAATGTGGTTTTCTATGGCTACCGAGTATGCCTGGGAAGCACCTTGCCCTGGTTTGTAAGACCAGTTCATCCGAAACCTGTTATACCTGGCATCCATGGGCAGGTCAAGTACTTTTGGATCACGTGCACCGGCGTCACGCGCACGCTCTACAACAAGTCGCCTTTTGTCTGACATGTTCTCACTGTTCATCCGCACCACTTCCTCGCTTACAGTACTTGTAAGCCGCTGCAGATGACTTGAAGCTGGTAACGGTAAGTCGAGGTGGGTAAAGAGCTGTTCAGCACGAGAGATGCCCATCGGGGTGTCCAGTATAGTCGATGCCAGGGCTGTGTTAATCACTGACTTTTTGGTATCTGGTATTTCTTCATATCTTTTCATCTTTTTTTTACATGTAAGCACAGGATTTGCACTTAAAAACAAGCTTGCTGCCCAGTCCATTCTTCATTTAGCTGCAAAGCTCCAGATTTAGTTGTCTGCAGCTTGCCAGTAGATGGTTGTTGTACATGGTATGCATCATGGACAGGAGTTTTGACAAGTGCATGAAACGATTGCCCGAAATGGAGTCTTCTTCTCTTTGCAGATATCTACGTCTTAACTGATGGCCATCGATCCTGGAATGAAACCGTCGTTGAAATGCAGGTTTCAGATGATATGCTGTCCTTCAACCCAACCGCACAAGGTCAATTTTCTGTCTTCGGGTTGAATATGTTGTGGGTCAGTCACTGCGTTTTCTGTAGCCTCTGGTCATTGTTGCAGACTTTATATATGAAGTATTCTCTTCTGTAGTCTTTTTGGATATATGAACATTCTTTCATATTCCTTGCTTTTATGTTATAGTGGCAGATTACAAGCGCTGCTAATGGTCCATTGATAGAGGCACCTTGGGGTATTTAGAGTTGACACAAGGAGGCCCCCTTGCGTAGATAAAATGAGGAATGCTGGGGAATGAATTTGCCCAGAATTGTGGAAGAAAACAGACATATTGCCATTTATAATGAAAAATGTCCATTTTCTTAAATTTTAACTGTTTGTCTCATTTAAAAATCATTTATCTCCATTCAATGGTCATGTTATGGGTCTTAAATGATAGAAGTCATTGTTTGGAGTAACATACACTTTATTTCATGAAAATCTATAAAGCAATTATCGAAACATGACTGATTTTGTGTCGTATATGTTGGCGCTCGGAAATTCGACATAATTGCCAAATAATGTGTCCAACCTATAAGATTTTCAAAACGTTTAATGTGACGTTCAACTGAAATGTCAGCTCAGCCAGTAGTTCAATTTTATTAATTTGTTTGTTAGGTCATGGTAAAACGTTTAAAAGCATAATTAGCCTAGAACATGCATGTGTTTTATATAGGTGCTACACCACTACGGAAGTGCTTCCGGACATAGGCCTGAAATGAGTCCTAGAAAAATTGAAATGGAGGTTTCATGGTCATATTTTTATTGAAAATGCTGATTAAATGCAGATACATATGACTGTGAGCTAAAACAGTGGTGTTGTTGATTAATCAGAGGTATTTCTGTATTGTATTTCAGAACTACTTTCCGAGAACATGTAGTCAGGGATGTGGTGGTAATACAGCGGAAGTGTCAGCTGTGCAGTGTAAATATTGACAGTGACCTCAGAAATTTAGTATATCACTTCTCTATGTATGCGTTATAATTACGTATGCCACTTCTCTATGTATGAGTTGTAATTCTGTATGTCACTTCTCTATGTATGTGTTGTAATTCCGTATATCACTTCTCTATGTATGCGTTATAATTATGTATGCCGCTTCTCTATGTATGCGTTGTAATTCCGTATATCACTTCTCTATGTATGCGTTGTAATTCCGTATATAACTTCTCTATGTATGCGTTGTAATTCCGTAAATCACTTCTCTATGTATGAGTTGTAATTCCGTATATAACTTCTCTATGTATGCGTTGTAATTCCATATCTCACTTCTCTATATATGCGTTATAATTCCGTATGCCACTTCTCTATGTATGAGTTGTAATTCTGTATGTCACTTCTCTATGTATGTGTTGTAATTCCGTATATCACTTCTCTATGTATGCGTTATAATTCCGTATGCCGCTTCTCTATGTATGAGTTGTAATTCTGTATGTCACTTCTCTATGTATGTGTTGTAATTCCATATATCACTTCTCAATGTATGCATTGTAATTCCGTATATCACTTCTCTATGTATGTGTTGTAATTCCGTATATCACTTCTCTATGTATGCGTTGTAATTCCGTATATCACTTCTCTATGTATGCGTAGTAAAACCTTATATCACTTTCCTATTTATGCGTTGTAATTCCGTATATCACTTTTCTATGTATGTGTTGTAATTCCATATCTCACTTCTCTATGTATGCGTTGTAATTCCGTATGTATGCGTTGTAATTCCGTATATCACTTCTCTATGTATGCGTTGTAATTCCATCTTGTAAGAACCATAACTAATTTAACAATAACTTTCAATACTAAATTAAAGTCAATATTTATACACTCAACTAATGAATATTTAGACCACTTGTTATTATTACTGAAGGTCACTATTAAACAGTTTATTTTATATATTTCAGGAGTAAAACTCTCCGTTTGACAGTTGTCCGCCATATTTGTTGTTGTTGTTGTTGTTGTTGTTAAAAGTATCGATAACTGAGTTATGTTATTCCTATACAATTGTAAATCTTATGGTTATTTATATAACTATTGTAGACAGATTACATATTTATATAAAGAGATTTGATAAACAACAAGTGGATTAGAGGTCACGGTGATCGTCTGAACCGGTCTAACTTTATGGTAATTTTCATGAAAGCGAGACCTTTATTCATAAATCTATAATATAGTCTGGTCATGATGAAATTGCTGAAAGTTTATACTAAATGCAATATTGTGTATTTTAACTATCGTTACATGTTTACTTAGTTGTGTATCAAGGGCTGATGACTTAAGACAGGTCCGGTGAGCAGGTGCTCTCAGTCAGACTTGCACGGTTCACCGGTCTCGATAGCGATTTGTTGTCGGTGAACCGTGCCTGTTCTGATTGGTTAGCCCAGCTGCCGGACCCCTCCGGGTCCTCAGCCATTGATCGTATCAGGTCAGGTGGATATTTCCAAGAGGTTATAAATAAGAGCTTGGCTCTCATTCGGGGACTTTCCATGTAAGCAAAGAGGGCAACCAGCAGTTGCTATAAACAAAAACTCCGGTCACCGGGAGTTTTGAATCTTCAGGCTTATATATAAATTAAATTACATATCTAAGAGATCTTGCAGGTAGACCATTATTACAAAATAAAGAAAATTTAAGTAGCTCGTGTCTACCAGACAGATAGCAAAATATAATAACATCATTAAGTATTAGATCTAAGTGCCAGAAATAAATCGTGGTGTTGATAGATCTAAATCGGCGTTGTTAACTTTTTATTTCCTGTTTAAGGTCGGTGGTACCTTACAATATATCACTTCTCTAAGTATATGTTGTAATTCTGTATATGACTTCTCTATGTTTGTGTTGTATAACCGTATATCAATTCTATATGTATGCGTTGTAAATTCGTATATAACTCCTCAATGTATGTGTATTCCGTATGTCACTTCTCTATGTATGTGTTGTAATTCCATACATCGTTTCTCTGTGTATGCGTTGTAATTCCGGTTTTCACTTCTCTAAGTATGCGTTGTAATTCCGTTTGGCACTTCTCTTTGTATGCGTTGTAATTCTGAATATCACTTTTCTATGTATGAGTAGTAATTCCGTATATCACTTCTCTATGTATGTGTTGTAATTCTGTATGTCACTTCTCTATGTATGTGTTGTAATTCCATATATCGTTTCTCTGTGTATATGTTTTAATTTCGGTTTTCACTTCTCTAAATATGCGTTGTAATTCCGTTTGGCACTTCTCTATGTATGCGTTGTAATTCTGAATATCACTTTTTTATGTATGCGTAGTAATTCCGTATATCACTTCTCTATGTATGCGTTGTATCTGTATATCACTTCTCTATGTATGCGTTATAATTCCGTATATCACTTCTCTATGTTTGCGTTGTAATACAGTACATCACTTCTCTATGTATGCGTTGTAATATCATATATCACTTCTCTATGTATGTGTTGAAATTCCGTTTGTCACTTCTCTATGTATGCGTTGTAATTCCGTATATCATTTCTCTATGTATGCGTTGTAATTCCGTTTATATCACTACTCTATGTATGTGTTTACATTCCGTATATTACTTCTCTTTTGATGCGTTGTAATTCCATATATGACTTCTCTATGTATGCTTTGTAATTCTATATATCGCTTCTCTATGTAAGCGTTGTAATATCATATATCATTTCTCTATATATGTGTTATAATTCCGTATATCACTTCTCAATGTATGCGTTGGAAATCGGTATATCACTTCTCGTTGTTTGCGTTGTAATATTATATATCATTTCTCTATGTATGTGTTGTAATTCTGTATATCACTACTCTTTGTAGCGTTGTAATTCCATATATCACTTCTCTATGTATGCGGTGTAATATCATATATCGCATCTCTATGTACGTGTTGTAATTCCGTATATAACTTCCCTATGTGTGTGTTGCAATTCCGTATATCACTTCTCTATGTTTGCGTTGTAATTCCATATACAATGTATCACTTCTCTATGTATGCGTTGTTATCACTTCCCTGTGTATGTGTTGTAATTCCATATATGACTTCTCTGTGTATGCGTTGTAATTCCATAGATCAGTTCTCTATGATATCATATATCACTTCTCTATATATGTGTTATTATTACGTAGGTCACTTATCTATTGATGTGTTGTAATTCCGTATATCACTTTTCTTTGTATGCGTTGTAATTCCGTATATCACTTCTCAATATAGGAGTTGTAATAATGTATATACCTTTTCTATTGATGTGATGTAATTCCGAATGTTACTTCTCTATATATGTGTTGTAATTCCGAATGTCACTTCATTATGTATGTGTTGTATTTCCATATATCATTTCTCTATGTATGTGTTGTAATTTAATAGATCACTTCTCTATGTATGCGTTGTAATTCAGTATATATTTTCTCTATGTATGTGTTGTAATTCTGAATATCACTTTTCTATGTGTGCGTTGTAATTCCGTATATCACTTCTCTATGTATGCGTTGTAATTCCATTTATATCACTACTCTATGTATGTGTTTACATTCCGTATATTACTTCTCTTTTGATGCGTTGTAATTCCATATATGACTTCTCTATGTATGCTTTGTAATTCTATATATCGCTTCTCTATGTAAGCGTTGTAATATCATATATCATTTCTCTATATATATGTTATAATTCCGTATATCACTTCTCAATGTATGCGTTGGAAATCGGTATATCACTTCTCGTTGTTTGCGTTGTAATATTATATATCATTTCTCTATGTATGTGTTGTAATTCTGTATATCACTACTCTTTGTAGCGTTGTAATTCCATATATCACTTCTCTATGTATGCGGTGTAATATCATATATTGCATCTCTATGTATGTGTTGTAATTCCGTTTGCCAATTCTGTATGTATGTGTTGTAATTCCGTATATAACTTCTCTATGTGTGTGTTGCAATTCCGTATATCACTTCTCTATGTTTGCATTGTAATTCCATATATCACTTCTCTATGTATGCGTTGTTGTATCATATATCACTTCCCTGTGTATGTGTTGTAATTCCATATATGACTTCTCTATGTATGCGTTGTAATTCCATAGATCAGTTCTCTATGATATCATATATCACTTCTCTATATATGTGTTATTATTACGTAGGTCACTTATCTATTGATGTGTTGTAATTCCGTATATCACTTTTCTTTGTATGCGTTGTAATTCCGTATATCACTTCTCAATATAGGAGTTGTAATAATGTATATACCTTTTCTATTGATGTGATGTAATTCCGAATGTTACTTCTCTATATATGTGTTGTAATTCCGAATGTCACTTCATTATGTATGTGTTGTATTTCCATATATCATTTCTCTATGTATGTGTTGTAATTTAATAGATCACTTCTCTATGTATGCGTTGTAATTCAGTATATATTTTCTCTATGTATGTGTTGTAATTCCGTAGATTACTTCTTTATGTATGCGTTGTAATTCCGTATATAATTTCTTTATATATGCGTTGTAATACCATATATCAATTCTCTATGTATGTGTGGTAATTCCGTAGATCAATTCTCTACATGTGCGTTGTAATTCCGTATATTACTTCTCTATGTATGCTTTGTAATTATATATATCATTTCTCTATGTATGTGTTGTAATTCCGTTCATCATTTCTCTATGTATGTGGTGTCATTCCGAATATCACTTCTCTATGTATGTGTTGTCATTCCGTATATCACTTCTCTATATATGTGGTGTAATTCTCAATGTCACTTCTCTATGTATGTCTTGTATTTCCATATATCATTTCTCTATATATGTGCTGTAATTCCATAGATCGCTTCTTTATGTATGCTTTGCAATTCAGTATATCACTTCTCTATGTATGTGTTGTAATTCCGTGTATCACTTCTCTATGTATACATTGTAATTCGGTATATCACTTCTCTATGTACGCGTTGTAATTCCGTATATCACTTCTCTATGTACGCATTGTAATTCCGTATATCACTTCTCTATGTATGGGTTGTTATTCCGTATATCACTTCTTAATGTATGCGTTGTAACTCAGTATATCACTTCTCTATATCTTCGTTATAATACCGTATATCAATTATCAATGTATGCGTTGTAATTCCGTATATCACTTCTCTATGTTTGCGTTGTAATACCATATATTACTTCTCTATTTATGCGTTGTAATAAATACCATAAATTACTTCTCTATGTATGCGTTGTAATTAATACTATATATCACTTCACTATGTATGCGTTGTGATTCCGTATGTCACTTCTCTATGTATGCTTTGTAATTCTGTTTGTCACTTCTCTATGTATGTGTTGTAATATCATATATCATTTCTCTATGTATGTGTTGTTGTTCCGTATATCACTTCTCTATGAACATGTTGTAATTCTTTAAATCACTTATCTATGTATGCGTTATAATTCCGTATGCCACTTCTCTATGTATGAGTTATAATTCCGTATGCCACTTCTCTATGTATGTGTTGTAATTCCGTAAATCACTTCTCTTTGTAGCGTTGTAATTCCATATATCATTTTTCTATGTATGTGTTGTAATTCCATATATCACTTCTCTTTGTAGCGTTGTAATTCCATATATCACTTTTCTATATATGCAGTGTAATATCATATATCACTTCTCTATGTATGTGTTGTAATTTCGTTTGTCAATTC
Source organism: Panopea generosa (assembly GCA_029582155.1). Classification (NCBI taxonomy): domain Eukaryota; kingdom Metazoa; phylum Mollusca; class Bivalvia; order Adapedonta; family Hiatellidae; genus Panopea; species Panopea generosa. Next base: position 39,891,564 of record CM055907.1, read on the forward strand.
TCTATGTATGTGTTGTAATTCCGTATATAACTTCTCTATGTATGTGTTGTAATTCTGTATATCACTTCTCTATGTAAGCGTTGTAATTCCATATATCACTTCTCTATGTATGCGTTGTTGTATCATATATCACTTCCCTATGTATGTGTTGTAATTCCATATATGACTTCTCTATGTATGCTTTGTAATTCCATAGATCAGTTCTCTATGATATTATATATCACTTCTCTATGTATGTGTTATTATTACGTATGCCACTTATCTATGTATGTGTTGTAATTCCATATATCACTTTTCTTTCTATGCGTTGTAATTCCGTATATCACTTCTCAATATATGAGTTGTAATTATGTATATAACTTTTCTATTGATGTGATGTAATTCTGAATGTTACTTCTCTATATATGTGTTGTAATTCCGTATTTTACTTCTCTATGTATGTGGTGTAATTCCGAATCTTCCTTCTCTATGTATGTGGTGTAATTCCGAATGTCACTTCATTATGTATGTGTTGTATTTCCATATATCATTTTTCTATGTATGTGATGTAATTCAATATATCACTTCTCTATGTATGCGTTGTAATTCAGTAAATATCTTCTCTATATATGTGTTGTAATTCATTATATCACATCTCTATGTCGGCATTGAAATTCCATATATCACTTTTCTACGTATGCATTTTGATGTCATATATCATTTCTCTATGTATGTTTTGTTTTTCCGTATGTAAATTTCATATGTATCCGTTGTAATTCCGTATATCAATTTTCTATGTATGTGTTGTTATACAATATATCACTTCTCTATGTATGCGTTGAAATTCCATATATCACTTCTCTATATATGCGTTGTAATGACTTATATCACTTTTCTAGGTATGCGTTGTAATTCCGTAAATAACTTCTCTATGTATGCGTTGTAATTCCGTATATCACTTCTATATGTATTCGTTGTAAATCCGTATATAACATATATAACTTCTCTATGTATGCGTTGTAATTCCGTATGTAACTTCTCTATGTATTCATTGTCATACCGTCTATCACTTCTCTATGTATGCGTTTTAATTCCTCATATCACTTCTCAATATATGAGTTGTAATTATGTATATAACTTTTCTATGTATGTGGTGTAATTCCGTATATCACTTCTCTATGTATGTGTTGTAATTCCGAATATCACTTCTCTATGTATGTGTTGTAATTCCATATATCATTTCTCTATGTATGTGTTGTAATTCAATATATCACTTCTCTATGTATGCGTTGTAATTCAGTATATCTCTTCTCTATGTATGTGTTGTAATTCCTTATATCACATCTCTATGTATGCATTGAAATTCCATATATCACTTCTCTATGTATGCATTTTAATGTCATATATCATTTCTCTATGTATGTTTTGTTTTTCCGTATGTCAATTTCCTATATATCCGTTGTAATTTCGTATATTACTTTTCTATGTATGTGTTGTTATACAATATATCATTTCTTTATGTATGCGTTGAAATTCCATATAACACTTCTCTATATATGCGTTGTAATTACTTATATCACTTCTTTATGTATGCGTTGTAATTCCGTAAATAACTTGTCTATATATATATGTTGTAATTCCGTATATCACTTCTATATGTATTCGTTGTAAATCCGTATGTACCTTCTCTATGTATCCGTTGTAATTCCGTATGTAACTTCTCTATGTATTCATTGTAATACCGTCTATCACTTCTCTATGTATGCGTTGTAATTCTGTAAATCACTTCTATATGTATGCGTTGTAAATCCGTATGTAACTTCTCTATGTATTCGTTGTAATTCCGTCTATCACATCTCTATATATGTGTTGTAATATCATAAATCACTTCTCTATTGATGTGTTGTAGTTCCGTATATCACTTCTCTATGAATGTGTTGTTATTCTGTATGTCACTTCTCTTTTTATGCGATATAATTCCGTATATCCCTTCTCAATGTATGCGTTGTAATTCCTAATATCACTTCGCTATGCGTGCGCTGTAATTCCATATATCATTTCTCTATGTATGCGCCGAAATTCCGTATGTCACTTTTCTATGTATGTGGTGTAATTCCGTACGTCACTTCTGTATGTATGTGTTGTAATTCCGTATATCAATTCTTTATATATGCGTTGTAATATCATATATCACATCTCTATGTATGTGTTGTAATTCCGTATATCATTTCTTTATGTATGCGCCGAAATTCCGTATGTCACTTTTCTATGTATGTGGTGTATTTCCGTACGTCACTTCTGTATGTATGTTTTGTAATTGCGTATGTCACTTCACTATGTATGTGTTGTAATTGCGTATGTCACTTCTCTATGTATGCGTTGTAATTCCGTATGTCACTTCTCTATGTATGCGTTGTAATTCCGTATGTTACTAATCTATGTATGCATTGTAATTCCATATATCACTTCTCTATTTATGTGTTGTAATTCCGTACAGCAATTCTCTATATATGCATTGAAATTCCATATATCACTTCTAAATGTATTCTTTGTAATTCTATATATCGCTTCTCTATATATGCGTTGTTATTCAGTATATCTAAACTCTATGTATGAGTTTTACTTCCGTTTGTAACTTCTTTATGTATGTGTTGTAATTCCAATCGTCACTTCTCTATGCAGCGATGTAATACTGTACATCACTTGTCTATGTAAGCATTGTGATTCCGTATATCACTTCTCTATGTATCATTGAAATTCCATAGATCACTTCTCTATGCATGCGTTGTAATATCATATATCACTTCTCTATATATGTGTTGTAATTCCGTATGTTAATTCTTTAAATATGCGTTGCAATACCGTATATTTCTTCTCAATATATGCGTTGTAATTCCGTATATATGCGTTTTAGTTCCGTATATCACTTCTCTATATACGTGTTGTAATATCATATATATCATCTCTATGCATGTGTTGTTTTTCAGTATGTCACTTCTCTATGTATGTGTTGTAATACCGTATATCACTTCTCTATGTATGCGTTGTAATTATGAATATCACTTTTCTATGTATGCGTTGTAATTCCGTATGTCACTTCTCTATGTATACGTTGTAATTCCGTATATCAATTCTTTATGTATGTGTTGTAATTCCGTATATCACTTCTATATTTATGCGTTGAAATTCCGCAGATCACTTCATTATATATGTTTTGTAATATCATGTATCTCTTCCCTTTGTACGTGTTGTATTTCCGTATATCACTTCTCTATGTATGCATTGTATTTCCGTATATCACTTCTCTATGCATGTGTTGTAATACCATATATCACTTCTTTATGTATGTGTTTTAAATCTGTATGCCACTTCTCGATGTATGTGCTGTAATATCATATATCACTTCTCTATGCATGTGTTGTATTTCCGTATATAACTTATCTATGCATGTGTTGTATTTCCGTATATAACTTATCTATGCATGTGTTGTATTTCCGTATATCATTTCTCTATGTATGCGTTGTAAAACCGTTGATCACCACTCTATATATGTTTTGTAATAACATATATCATTTCTCTATGTATGTGTTTTATATAACCTGAAATGTGTTTTTTAAATTTTTAAAAATTGCGTGTTCTGTTTTTACATAGAGTACCTTGCCGGCTGTTTCTTCTGAATGCTACGCCTAATGTACCTGTTTAGTTGTCATTTTTTATTTTTATCTTAAAGCAACACATCCACGTTTGAACTTTTTAAAAAAAAAATTAATTGAGTTATGAGCACATTTCCCATACAAACATATGATCAATTAGCTGTATATGAGCATATAAACACAATCCCGAACAAAATGATGCCCAAATTATAATGCGTGACTAATACTTTATAAAACAAGCGTGTAACTCACCCGATTCAAAAACAATTGTCAAAATGACTTTCAAGGCAGGTAAAGTACACTACGCACTAAAACGTGAAGTTTTTTTAATACGACTCGCATAATTCAATTTCAAGCAAAGTTGGAATCCTCGGCAATTTAAAAATAATTTATAAAGCGTTTGTCACGCTTTATAATTTGAACATCTTTTTTTTATAATTCTAAAGCGTTCTGGATAGTGTTTGTTAGCACATATACAGCTCACTGACCATATATTTATGTATGGGAAATGTGCTCACAACTCAATTGAAAATTTTTTTAAAAAAGTTTAAACGGGGATGTGTTGCTTTAATATGAGAAATGACAAATTCAACATCTATCACGGAATAACCAACTGAATAAACAACAGTCTACATGTACATGGATGTTCAAAATAACAGTCATACATGTACACGAATGTTCAGAATAGCAGCCATACATGTACACGAATGTTCTAAATAACAGTCATACATGTACATGAATGTTCCTAATAACAGTCATACATGTGCATGAATGTTCCTAATAATAGTAATTCATGTACATGGATGTTCAAAATAGCAGTCATATATGTACATGAATGATCCGAAAACAAGTCATACATGTACACGAATGTTCCAAATAACAGTCAAACATGTACATGATGTTCAAAATAACAGTCATACGTGTACATGAATGTTCTTAATAACAGTCGTACATGTTTATGAATATTCCTTCAAAATAACAGTTGTCCAAATAACAGTCATACATATACATGGATGTTCCAATAGCAGTCGTCCAAATAACAGTCATAAACGTTCATGGATGTCCCAACTTACAGTCATACATGTACATGGATGTTCCAAATAACAGTCATATATGTACATGGATGTTCCAAATAACAGTCATACATGAACATGGATGTTCAAAATAACAGTCGTCCTAATAACAGTCACACATGTACATTGATATTGCAAATAGCAGTCGTCCAAATAACAGTCATACATGTACATTGATGTTGCAAATAGCAGTCGTCCAAGTAATAGTCATCCATGTACATGGATGTTACAAATAACATTCGTCCAAATAACAGTCATACATGTACATGGATATTCCAAATAACAGTCGTCTAAATAGCAGTCATACATGTACATGAATGTTACAATAAACAGTCAAACATGTAATGGATGTTCCAAATAACAGTCATACATGTACGTTGATGTTTCAAATAACAGTCATTCATGTACATGGACATTCCAAATAACAGTCGTCCAAATAACAGTCATACATGTACATGAATGTTACAATAAACAGTCATACATATAATTGATGTACCAAATAACAGTCATACATGTTATGGATGTACCAAATAACAGTCATACATGTAATGGATGTTCCAAATAACAGTCATACATTAATGAATGTTCCAAATAACAGTCATACCTGTCATACATGCAATGGATGTTTCAAATAAGTCATACATGTAATGGATGTACCAAATAACAGTCATACATGTAATGGATGTTCCAAATAAGTCATACATGTAATGGATGTACCAAATAACAGTCATGTACTTATATGGATGTTCCAAATAACAGTCATACATGTAATGGATGTTCCAAATAATAGTCAAACATGTAATGGATGTACCAAATAACAGTCATACATGTAATGGATGTTCCAAATAAGTCATACGTGTAATGGAGGTTCCAAATAACAGTCATACATGTAATGGATGTACCAAATAACAGTCATACATGTAATGGATGTTCCAAATAACAGTCATACATGTAATGGATGTTCCAAATAACAGTCATACATGTAATGGATGTTCCAAATAACAGTCATACATGTAATGGATGTTCCAAATAACAGTCATACATGTAATGAATGTACCAAATAACAGTCATACATGTAATGGATGTACCAAATAACAGTCATACATGTAATGGATGTTCCAAATAAGTCATACATGTAATGGATGTTCCAAATAACAGTCATACATGTAATGGATGTTCAAAATAAGTCATACATGTAATGGATGTACCAAATAACAGTCATACATGTAATGGATGTTCAAAATAACAGTCATACATGTAATGGATGTTCAAAATAAGTCATACATGTAATGGATGTACCAAATAACAGTCATGTACTAATATGGATGTTCCAAATAACAGTCATACATGTAATGGATGTTCCAAATAAGTCATACATGTAATGGATGTTCAAAATAAGTCATACATGTAATTGATGTACCAAATAACAGTCATGTACTAATATGGATGTTCCAAATAACAGTCATACATGTAATGGATGTTCCAAATAAGTCATACATGTAATGGATGTACCAAATAACAGTCATGTACTTATATTGATGTTCCAAATAACAGTCATACATGTAATGGATGTTCCAAATAAGTCATACATGTAATGGATGTACCAAATAACAGTCATGTCTTTATATGGATGTTCCAAATAACAGTCATACATGTACATGGATATTCCAAATAACAGTCGTCCAAATAACAGTCATACATGTACATGAATGTTCCAATAAACAGTCATACACTTGTATAGATGTTCCAAATAACAGTCATACATGTGTTTGTATATGAAAATTGAAAAATAGCATATCAACGTAATTGTTTCAAATAACAGTTATACTTGGATATGAGTATTCAGAAGTAGCATTACAGCACACAATACAAGGTAGTAACCAAAACCAATACGAGCGTAATAAAGCAAGACAATCACAGTTATTTCCCTTTGTAAACTGTAGCTATATGTACATGTATGTCAAGTGCATAACCATGAAGTAAACTCTTGTGCTACTATAAGACGGCTTTTTAACCAGGCCCAGTTAGCTCTGTCAGTAGCATGTCTGAGTATCTATATGAATCCCCGCCTAGCCAGTCATCGTGATAGTTGTTAACCGATATTGGTTCTCATTGTCATTCTTCTCTTATCGCTTATTCAAGTGGGAAAGTTATCAGGATAGACAGATAGACAGACAGACAGACAGACAGACAGACAGACAGACAGACAGACAGACAGACAGACAGACAGACAGACAGACAGACAGACAATATGATTTATTTGTACCGGTGCAGTGACGGCATCTTTTCAACGCTACTTCTACAGTTGGACATAAAGTGTCTTATTTTAAACTATGCCCTGCTATATAACATTTTCCGTATTTTGAGTTATAGACAGACAGACAGACAGACAGACAGGTAGACAGACAGACAGACAGACAGACAGACATAATGACTATATTTGTACACGTGCGGTGACGACATCTTTTCAACGCTACTTCTACAGTTGGACATTAAGTGTCTTATTTTAGACTATGCCCTGCTATATAACATTTCCCGTATTTTTAGTTATAGACAGACAGACGGACGGACATAATGTCTATATTTGTACAGGTGCGGTGACGGCATCTTCTCAACGCTATTTCCACAGTTGGAAATAAAGTGTCTTATTTTAGACTATGCCCTGCTATATAACATTTTCCGTATTTTGAGTTATAGACAGACAGACGGACGGACATAATGACTATATTTGTACCGGTGCAGTTACCGTATGTTTTGAACGCTACTTCTACAGTTGGACATAAAGTGTCTAATTTTAGACTATGTCCGGCTATACAACATTTTCCGTATTCCGAGTTATCGCTGGTTAACACAGATTAAAGAAAACAACATCTGCTTATTGTTTTTATTTATTATGTTTTATCAAATTATCTCATATTAGTTGATAAGCATGATGACATTCATATGAAAATGATCATTTCAAATAATTATATAATTCAACTTATATTAATTTTATACATGAGTAACAGCTGTCAGTTCTTCTGAGAATTTGTGCGGTGTGGTTAGTCTTCGTATGTATATAATATGCATATATACTGTAGACATGATAAAAAAATTAAAAAAATATACAAATATAATAATTAAAATCTATCTTAAGACAGGTGTGTTTGTATTTTTGAAGCAAAAAATATAAAGACGTTAAAAACATTTATAACTTAGTATTTAGAACTTCAACGTGATAACGTATATGATGGTTTAGATATAAAATATCTTCGTCGTGATAACATACATGATGTTTTAGATATAAACCAACTTCAACGTGATAACGTATATGATGTTTTAGATATAAAATATCTTCGTCGTGATAACGTATATGATGTTTTAGATATAAACAAACTTCAACGTGATAACGTATATGCTGTTTTAGGTATAAAATATCTTCGTCGTGATAACGTATATGCTGTTTTAGATATAAACCAACTTCAACGTGATAACGTATATGATGTTTTAGATATAAAATATCTTCGTCGTGATAACATATATGATGTTTTAGATATAAACCAACTTCAACGTGATTACATATATGATGTTTTAGATATAAACCAACTTCAACGTGATAACGTATATGATGGTTTAGATATAAAATATCTTCGTCGTGATAACGTATATCTGTTTTAGATATAAACAAACTTCAACATGATAACGTATATGATGTTTTAGATATAAAATATCTTCGTCGTGATAACATATATGATGTTTAAGATATAAACCAACTTCAACGTGATAACATACATGATGTTTTAGATATAAACCAACTTCAACGTGATAACGTATATGATGGTTCAGATATAAAATAACTTCAGCGTGATAACGTATATGATGTTTTAGATATAAAATATCTTCGTCATGATAACGTATATGCTGTTTAAGATATAAAATAACTTCGTCGTGATAACGTATATGATGGCTTAGATATAAAAAAAAATCGTCGTGATAACGTATGTGCTGTTTTAGATATAAAATATCTTCATTGTAATAACATATATACTGTTTAAGATATAAAATAACTTCGTCGTGATAACGTATATGATGGCTTAGATATAAAAAAAATTCGTCGTGATAACGTATATGATGTTTCAGATATAAAATATCTTCGTCGTGATAACGTATATGCTGTTTTAGATATAAAATATCTTCGTCGTGATAACGTATATGCTGTTTTAGATATAAAATATCTTCGTCGTGATAACGTATATGATGGTTTAGATATAAAATAACTTCAGCGTGATAACGTATATGATGTTAAAGATATAAAATAACTTCAAGGTTATAACGAATATGATGTTCTAGATATGAACTAACTTTAACGTGATAACGTATACGATGTTTTAGGAATAATTTCAACGTGATAACGTATATGATGTTTTAGAAATAACTTCATCGTGATAACGTATATGATGTTTTAGATATAAAACAGCTTCAACGTGATAAAGTATATGTTTTTTAGATATAATAACTTCATTTGTTCCAGTTAATTCACAATGAATATATATATGTATCATAGTTATATCTGTAGCGTTGCATAATAATAAAGAATCTCTAACCACTCCCGCACAAACCCTCATTAACAAAGACACTATGACCGATTACAAATAATGCGCTATACATTTCAACAGTTAAGTACATATGTCAAATCATATATAAACCTGTATATATTCAAGTGCATGTGTCAACTCATAAATAAACCTGTATATATTCAAGTGCATATGTCATATCACATACAAACCGGTATATATTCAATTGCATATGTCAAATCATATATAAACCTGTATACGAGTCAAATACATATGTCAAATAATATATAAACCCGAATATATTTAATAACATATGTCAAATTATATATAAACCGATATATATTCAAGTACATATGTCAAAGTTTATATAAACCGGTATATATTCAAATACATATGTAAAATCTTATATAAACCAGCAAACGAGTCAAATACATATATCAAATCATATATGAACTGTTTTATATTCAAGTACATATGTAAAACCATATATAAACTGGTCTATATTCAAGTGCATATGTCATATCATACACAAACCGGTGTATATGTAAGTTCATATGTCTAATCATATACAAACCAGCATACGAATCAAATACATATGTCAAAATATATATAAACCGGTATATATGTCGGTGCATATGTCATATCATATACAAACCAGCAAACGAGTCAAGTACATATATCAAACCATATATAAACTGTTCTATATTCAAGTGCATATGTCATATCATATACAAACCGGTATATATTCAAATGTATATGTCAAATCATATATTAACCCGTACAAATACAAGTACATATGTCAAATCATATATAAACCGGTGTTTATTTAATTACATATGTCAAGTTATATATAAAACAGCGTACGAGTCAAATACATATGTCAAGTTATATATAAACCGGTATATATTCAAGTACATATGTCAAACCATCTTTAAACCAGCATACTAGTGAAATATATATGTCAAATCATATATAAAACCACATTTGCGCGGGTCGATTTGTCAGTTACTTCAACTAGAATTCCCTCCTTTTTCATTTGGGGTTAATATACCTAATTCGGGAGATATCAGTTTTTGGGATTAACTAGTTTGTGTTCCCCATATAGAAGTCAAACCTCAAACCAAAATGAATAATAGTTGCTGTAATAAACATCGTTGTTTAACGCAACACATCTGCGTTAGAACATTTAAAGTCTAGTACTATACATTTTAGCACCTCCCCACTTCCCCATCCAAAATCACAAGAATGGTAATCTGTACAAAATGATGAAGAATCACCAAGATGAAAATATATTTCTAAAAATTTACCAAATTTATCAATATTAACATGTTACTGTTAATTAAATCTGTATTCAAATAAAAGTGGCTCCAGGAAAACATGAAAAGAAAGTAACAATAGTTATGTTCTCGTATATATTGATGCATATTTCATTTCCATACCTTATGTTTACTTATGTATGCTTTATAAAAATGGACTACAAAGAAAACAGTTTTTTACATTTCCCTAACCATGAATATTTTATTTTTAAGGGTTATTCTGTATGTAATAGGAGATAATAAAAGATTAAAAATTATATTCGTCACGCCCTTCTAAAATTAACTGCACGTTCTACATGTACACTAGTACACTGTCATTAATTGGAATCCCTACCGAAAAGTATTGAAATTATTTTCAGCTGTCTGCGCCCTGCCCCCAATGTGAAATTCTAAATCCACACTTGTACTTGTAATAACAGGTGAATCAAAATGAAAAATACTACTACCACTTAGTCTGTCCCAGAACCTGATATCTCCCGAATCAGGTCTATTTATGAAGAAGCAGGGAGTTCTATGCCTGTCCCACAATTCATAGCAGTTGACCGCTTACTTAACTGTGACGTCATCAAACTTTCAGTTGAGACAACTGACCAATCAACGTGCACAAATGTGGCTTTGCCAACATTGCTATTTAACGGTGCCAGTCGGGAGAGCTGGGTCCGTACTACAGACTAACTTCCACTGCGTTGCTTTATATACACAGTTAAGTTCATAACATTATTGTCTATATAGGTCAATATGGTATATACACTTGTATGATTAATTCTTAATGTGACAATATGATAAAATAACACAAACATACTATGTACTATCATGTCGTCAATATAGGTCAATATGGTATATATACTTGTATGATTAATTCTTAATGTAACAATATGATAAAATAACACAAACATACTATGTACTATCATGTCGTCAATATAGGTCAATATGGTATATATACTTGTATGATTAATTCTTAATGTAACAATATGATAAAATAACACAAACATACTATGTACTATCATGTCGTCAATATAGGTCAATATGGTATATATACTTGTATGATTAATTCTTAATGTGACAATATGATAAAATAACACAAACATACTATGTACTATCATGTCGTCAATATAGGTCAATATGGTATATATACTTGTATGATTAATTCTTAATGTAACAATATGATAAAATAACACAAACATACTATGTACTATCATGTCGTCAATATAGGTCAAAATAGTATGTATACTTGTATGATTAATTCTTAATGTGACAATATGATAAAATAACACAAACATACTATGTACTATCATGTCGTCAATATAGGTCAATATAGTATATACACTTGTATGATTAACTATTAATGTAACAATATGATAAAATAACACAAACATACTATGTACTATCATGTTATCAACATAGGTCAATATGGTATATACACTTGTATGATTAATTCTTAATGTAACAATATGATAAAATAACACAAACATACTATGTACTATCATGTCGTCAAATTAATGCAGAAAGGTACCAAACGTATTTGCAACTGATGGGCGATAATTATACATGTATTATTATTACAGGTGGTACTAGTATATCAATAATAATATATGTATGAATTGGTAATGAAAACGTAACATACTTGACACTCGACTTCATCATCTTCTACTTTGTTATTATGATTCATGTATCTTCCCATGAGTGTAAAAAGGTGCCACGTGTCTTCGCTTGTGGTACTATTTTACACTTATGTGATTATTTTACTTTTATTACTCGAACACGGACATTTTAACTAATAAGCGTCCATCACTACTGCGTCAGATGTTTCTTGAATCATGCGTTCTAAATTTGATCGAACGGATTGCAAACTTGAAGTGTGATTTGCATATGCTCAATTGTTATGGAAACACCGACGCAGGGAAATGTGCCTAAGAGAGGCGGTGCAATAAACGAATATAATGTAAATAAATATCACATATGGTATATAATGTGTTCGATCAAATGGAACGCTTGGTTTAAGAGCTATATACATTCTAAATATTTTATGAAAATAATTAACACTATATACAAAAAAATGATAACAAGTTTGTCATATATAATATATGTATATAAGTTATATTGCATATCAGTTTATTAGAAAAATACCAAAACAGATGTACATATAAATAAACACATGTCTTTGATATGAGATAATATATGACTAGTATAACATTAGACTAGATAAGAAAGTATAATATTTGTTTTCGTTAATTATATAATATATGTAAATCAGCATTTAGTTACAAAGGAACGAAATTGTTCATTATATACACACAACAATATGGCATATACAATATAAACATTTGTTACAAAGGAACGAAATATTTCATTATAAACACACAACAATATAGTATATACAATATAAACATTTAGTTAAAAAGGAACGAAATATTTCATTATATACACACACCAATATTTTGTATACAATATAAACATTTAATCACAAAGGAACATTATGTTTCTTATATATAAGCAATACGATCGCTTATTATACACACATAAATGTAAATCCATAATGTAACTTACATATACACGCAGCAGTGCTACCTCTCTGTATTTACATACACATCAATGTAAACCATAATGTATCTTATATATACACGCAGCAGTGCTACCTCTCTATATTTACATACACATCAATGTAAATCCATAATGTATCTTATATATACACGCAGCGGTGCTACCTCTCTGTATTTACATACACATCAATATAAATCCATAATGTATCTTATATATACACGCAGCAGTGCTACCTCTCTGTATTTACATACAAATTAATCCGGTATATATATCACAGCAATAGTGTCTATATGAACATCCATTCATTCTTCCCCTCTCTCTCTCTGCCTCTCTCTCTCTCTCTCTCTGCCTCTCTCTCTCTCTCTCTCTCTCTGCTTCTCCCCCTCTCCCTCTCTCTCTCTATCTCTCTCTGCCTCTCCTCTCTCTCATTGCTTCTCTCTCCCATTTCTCTTCTTTCGTTATCTATTCATCCATTATGCTATCTCTCGTTCTCTCTCTCTCTGCCTCTCTCTCTCTCTCTCTCTCTATCTGCCTCACTTCTCACTCTCTCTCTCTCTCTCTCTCTCTCTCTCTCTCTCTGTAAATACATAGGAATGTGTCTCACTCTCTCATCTCTCTTCTCTCTTTATCTATTTACCAAATTCTCTCTCTCTCTCTGTCTCTCTCTCTCTCTCTCTCTCTCTCTCTCTCTCTCTCTGTAAATACATAGCAATGTGTCTATATGTCAACATATCCAAATAATTGACTCGAACCCACGACTTGGGCGGTGAGAGGAATGTAGTATTTAGTTGACAGCGGTTAATGAGTTAATGATATAACATTTAAGTTCACAATTTTATAGCCCGATGTTACTCATGCATTTCATTTCTAATAAGTTGTTACTCGAAGTCTACATAACGCCATGTAATGATCTCATTATGGATAGTTACACGTCAGAACTGCGTTTCACAAAAAAAACTTACAACAAAATTTGACGTTAACGTAAACATACCATTATTCATAACATTTTTAATAGTCATCTATATGAACCCGAAATTGGCTCAAATCATGCAGAGATTGACATATTTTCTGGAAATGCAATAATTTTAAATGTTAATCAAAGTTTAAATATTCCTCGAAAAAAATGTCAAATTTACTTAAGTTATTTTGTGAAACGCAGCCAAGTTTTAAATTCACTATTTTTACTTTCTATATTATTCTATACATATAAATGTAGAGCCAATCACCTACGCAAAACGTTACAACCTGACTGTACAATATGTAGTAGTTCGTTGGATCCAATAAAATATTTCATATTGTGCAGTCCAAATTTCAAGAAGGTGATTACAATAAAACGAATTAAATTTAGTAGAAACTTCAACGATTAAAACAAATAACGGACAAAATATTCAACCTGACGATAGAAACTGAGATAATCCTAATAGCTGTTTGTATGCCGCTTTGAACTCACACCATATTTATATATCTCGATTTTTCTTTATATTTTTGATAACTTTATTCAGATTGAGGTATAGAATAGAAATATCAGTTTACAGTGTTTGGACAATATGGAAATATATCGTACGAGTGCATCTCGTCAAATATGGCTTTCACCACAATACGTACGCGCAGGCATAGAGCCAAATATGATTTTTACCACAATCCGTATTCAAACATTAAATTACCATATTGTACAAAACACTGTAAGATAACCTTATATTATTGTAAGCTGGTAATTTAGAGCTCATTTTGACTATTGACGGACGAAATACGAATACCTGATTTTAGTCTTCCCTAATTATCAGAGCGGTTCCGGACATATACACATAGTAAGCGTGGGGTTGCATTTATAATCAGAATGCCAATCTAATATTACTAAACAATGGATACATATAACGTTGTTATTATTTGAATTCGAATAATGCAGAAGTTGTTAACTTGTACAAATTAAGTGGGAGGCCGAGTGTGTTCTCATGTTAAATGATCGAGCACTTGCAATGTCCGCTAGTTTTTTACATTTTACATTTGGTTGTGTCGGAATACTGTAACACACTCCAGGAGCCTTGGAAACAGTAGTTAGGTTAGCTGAACGTCCGTCAGCCACAGATGGCATAAAATTACGTTAACTATTCAATCAATCTATCTATCAAGAGTATATATTAAGGCATGGAATCATTAGTTTGTATGCAAAGGTAGAATCAGTAATTATAGCGTTATAGAAAGGATTCTCCATCCGAGGTTGTTATATATGGGTCTACTCCTCGTTCCTTGAGATATTTTAAACATTCCAAATTTCCTGATTTTTCAGCAAAGTGAATAGCATTACAAAAATTGTTATCAGTTATGTGAAGCATATGTTCGTAGTTTTCACAAAGGAAGTTGATAGCTTTTACATTTCCACTTAAAGACGCTCTGTGTTACAATGTTTCTCCGTTACCTGTCTTTGCTGTTGGATCTATTCCTTGATATATAAGATATTGTAGACATTCCACTGAGCCATAATGTGCAGCATGGTATGCCGCATTCCGATAATAGTTATCAGTCATATCCAGCATTTGCTTGTAATTCTCACAAAGGTACCTTAAAACTTTTATATTTCCACCTAAAGACGCTCCGTGTAACAATGTTTCTCCGTTACTTGTCTTTTCATTTGGATCTATTCCTTGATATATAAGATATTGTAGACATTCCACTGAGCCTTTATTTGCAGCATAGTGTGCCGCATTCCGAGAATCGTTATCAGTCATATCCAGCATTTGCTTGTAATTCTCGCAAATGTACCTTACAACTTTTATATTTCCATCCAAAGACGCTCTGTGTAACAATGTTTCTCCGTTACCTGTCTTTCCATATGGATCTATTCCCTGATCTACGAGATATTGTAGACATTCCACTGAGTCTTTATGTGCAGCTTTGTGTGCCGCATTCCGATAATAGTTATCAGTCATATCCAGCATTTGCTTGTAGTTCTCACAAAGGTACCTTAAAACTTTTATATTTCCACCTAAAGACGCTCCGTGTAACAATGTTTCTCCGTTACTTGTCTTTTCAAAAGGATCTATTCCCTGATCTACGAGATATTGTAGACATTCCACTGAGCCATGTTCTGCAGCATAGTGTGCTGCATTTCGAGAAACGTTATCAGTCATATCCAGCATTTGCTTGTAATTCTCACAAAGGTACCTTAAAACTTTTATATTTCCACTTAAAGACGCTCCGTGTAACAATGTTTCTCCGTAACCTGTCTTTTCATTTGGATCTATTCCCTGATCTACGAGATATTGTAGACATTCCACTGAGCCTTTCTGTGCAGAATTGTGTGCTGCATTCCGAGAATCATTATCAGGTATATCTAACATTTGCTTGTAATTCTCACAAAGGTACCTTATAACTTTTATATTTCCACCTAAAGACGCTCCGTGTAACAATGTTTCTCCGTTACCTGTCTTTTCAGTTGGATCTATTCCCTGATCTACGAGATATTGTAGGCATTCCACTGAGCCTTTATATGCAGCATTGTGTGCTGCATTCCTAGAATCGTTATTAGTTATATTCAACATTTGCTTGTAATTCTCACAAAGGTACCTTATAACATTTATATTTCCACTTAAAGACGCTCCGTGTAACAATGTTTCTCCGTTACTTGTCTTTTCATTTGGATCTATTCCCTGATCTAAGAGATATTGTAGACATTCCACTGAGCCATGTTCTGCAGCACGGTGTGCTGCATTTCGAGAAACGTTATCAGTCATATCCAGCATTTGCTTGTAATTCTCACAAAGGTACCTTATTACTTTTATATTTCCACCTAAAGACGCTCCGTGTAACAATGTTTCTCCGTTACCTGTCTTTTCAGTTGGATCTATTCCCTGATCTACGAAATATTGTAGGCATTCCACTGAGCCTTTATGTGCAGCATTGTGTGCTGCATTCCTAGAAGCGTTATCAGTTATATTCAACATTTGCTTGTAATTCTCACAAAGGTACCTTATAACATTTATATTTCCACCTAAAGACGCTCCGTGTAACAATGTTTCTCCGTTACTTGTCTTTTCATTTGGATCTATTCCCTGATCTACGAGATATTGTAGACATTCCACTGAGCCATGTTTTGCAGCATGGTGTGCCGCATTTCGAGAATCATTATCAGTTATATCCAGCATTTGCTCGTAATTCTCACAAAGGTACCTCATAACTTTTATATTTCCACCTAAAGACGATATGTGTAACAATGTTTCTCCGTAACATGTCTTTTCATTTGGATCTATTCCCTGATCTACGAGATATTGTAGGCATTCCACTGAGCCTTTATATGCAGCATTGTGTGCTGCATTCCTAGAATCGTTATCAGTTATATTCAACATTTGCTTGTAATTCTCAGAAAGGTACCTTATAACTTTTATATTTCCACATAAAGACGCTCCGTGTAACAATGTTTCTCCGTTACTTGTCTTTTCATTTGGATCTATTCCCTGATCTACGAGATATTGTAGACATTCCACTGAGCCACGTTCTGCAGCATGGCGTGCCGCATTTCGAGAAACGTTATCAGTCATATCCAGCATTTGCTTGTAATTCTCACAAAGGTACCTTATTACTTTTATATTTCCACCTAAAGACGCTCTGTGTAACAATGTTTCTCCGTTACCTGTCTTTTCAAAAGGATCTATTCCCTGATCTACGAGATATTGTAGGCATTCCACTGAGCCTTTATATGCAGCAATGTGTGCTGCATTCCAAGAATCGTTATTAGTTATATTCAACATTAGTTTGTAATTCTCACAAAGGTACCTTATAACATTTATATTTCCATCTAAAGACGCTATGTGTAACAATGTTTCTCCGTTACCTGTCTTTCCATTTGGATCTATTCCCTGATCTACGAGATATTGTAGGCATTCCACTGAGCCTTTATATGCAGCATTGTGTGCTGCATTCCTAGAATCGTTATTAGTTATATTCAACATTTGTTTGTAATTCTCACAAAGGTACCTTATAACAATTATATTTCCACCTAAAGACGCTCTGTGTAACAATGTTTCTCCGTAACCTGTCTTTTCATTTGGATCTATTCCCTGATCTACGAGATATTGTAGACATTCCATTGAGCCTTTATGTGCAGCATGGTGTGCCGCATTGTGAGAATCGTTATCAGTTATATCCAGCATTTGCTCGTAATTCTCACAAAGGTACCTTATAACTTTTATATTTCCATCTAAAGACGCTCTGTGTAACAATGTTTCTCCGTTACCTGTCTTTTCAAAAGGATCTATTCCCTGATCTACGAGATATTGTAGGCATTCCACTGAGCCTTTATGTGCAGCATTGTGTGCCGCATTTCGAGAATCGTTATCAGTCATATCCAGCATTTGCTTGTAATTCTCGCAAATGTACCTTATAACGTTTATATTTCCACCTAAAGACGCACTGTGTAACAATGTTTCTCCGTTACCTGTCTTTCCATATGGATCTATTCCCTGATCTACGAGATATTGTAGACATTCCACTGAGCCATGTTCTGCAGCATGGTTTGCCGCATTCAGAGAATAGTTATCAGTCATATCCAGCATTTGCTTGTAGTTCTCACAAAGGTACCTTAAAACTTTTATATTTCCACCTATAGACGCTCCGTGTAACAATGTTTCTCCGTTACTTGTCTTTTCATTTGGATCTATTCCCTGATCTACGAGATATTGTAGACATTCCACTGAGCCATGTTCTGCAGCATGGTGTGCCGCATTTCGAGAATCGTTATCAGTCATATCCAGCATTTGCTTGTAATTCTCACAAAGGTACCTTAAAACTTTTATATTTCCACCTAAAGACGCTCCGTGTAACAATGTTTCTCCGTAACCTGTCTTTTCATTTGGATCTATTCCCTGATCTACGAGATATTGTAGACATTCCACTGAGCCTTTCTGTGCAGAATTGTGTGCTGCATTCCGAGAATCATTATCAGTTATATCCAACATTTGCTTGTAATTCTCACAAAGGTACCTTATAACTTTTATATTTCCACCTAAAGACGCTCCGTGTAACAATGTTTCTCCGTTACCTATCTTTTCATTTGGATCTATTCCCTGATCTACGAGATATTGTAGACATTCCACTGAGCCATGTTCTGCAGCATGGCGTGCCGCATTTCGAGAAACGTTATCAGTCATATCCAGCATTTGCTTGTAATTCTCACAAAGGTACCTTATTACTTTTATATTTCCACCTAAAGACGATATGTGTAACAATGTTTCTCCGTAACATGTCTTTTCATTTGGATCTATTCCCTGATCTACGAGATATTGTAGGCATTCAACTGAGCCTTTCTGTGCAGAATAGTGTGCTGCATTCCCAGAATTGTTATTAGTTATATACAACATTTGCTTGTAATTCTCACAAAGGTACCTTATAACTTTTATATTTCCATTTAAAGACGCTCTGTGTAACAATGTTTCTCCGTTACCTGTCTTTCCATATGGATCTATTCCCTGATCTACGAGATATTGTAGACATTCCACTGAGCCATGTTCTGCAGCATGGTGTGCCGCATTGCGAGAATCGTTATCAGTTATATCCAGCATTTGCTCGTAATTCTCACAAAGGTACCTAATAACTTTTATATTTCCACTTAAAGACGCTCGGTGTAACAATGTTTCTCCGTAACCCGTCTTTTCATTTGGATCTATTCCCTGATCTACGAGATATTGTAGGCATTCCACTGAGCCTTGATGTGCAGCATTGTGTGCTGCATTTCTAGAATTGTTATCAGTTATATCCAACATTTGCTTGTAATTCTCACAAAGGTACCTTATAACTTTTATATTTCCACCTAAAGACGCTCTGTGTATCAATGTTTCTCCGTTACCTGTCTTTTCTTTAGGATCTATTCCCTGATCTACGAGATATTGTAGACATTCCACTGAGCCATTATGTGCAGTATGGTGTGCCGCATTGCGAGAATCGTTATCAGTTATATCCAGCATTTGCTCGTAATTCTCACAAAGGTACCTCATAACTTTTATATTTCCACCTAAAGACGCTCGGTGTAACAGTGTTTCTCCCTTCAAACCTTTTTCATTTAGATCTACGTCTTGATTTATGAGATATTGTAGACATTCTACTGAACCTTGATATACCGCTAGATGAGCGACGTTATCTATATCAGTATTTACTTTTCGTAGCATATATGGGTACTTGCTGTTCAAAAATTTCACAACATTTATATGACCACCTAATGCTGCGAAATGTAATATGTTCAATTTGTTATCTTTGTCATTTGGATGTATTTTCTCAACTACAAAAAGCTTTAAGCAATCTAAATTTCCACCGTATGCTGCCCAATGCACCATATTAACATTTTCGTTATCTTCTGCTTTAAGTAATGTTTTATATGTTTCACAAATATATTTTGACATTTGTAAGTTTCCACTTTTCAATGCTTCCTGCAAAATAGTATATCCCTTATTTGACTTGTTTAATGGATCTACACCTTTTTGAATTAGATGAGTTAAACACTCTACGTTACCCGACATAGCTGCACTGTGCGCAGTAGAACGTCCATCGTTATCCGTTAGTTTCAACATCTGTGGATAATTCTCACATATGTATTCTACAAGCGTTATATGTGCTCCTTCTAACGCAAGATGTAGAATAGTCTTTCCACTACATGTTTTTGCCATCGGATCTATACCCTGATATAAAAGGAATATCAAACAGGCATAATTCCCATTCATAGCAGCATAGTGTGTTGCTTTCATATCGTTGCTGTCCGTTAAGCTAATCATTTCTTTACATGTTTCACAAATATACTTAACAATGTCAACATTGTCTTTTTTAGCGGCAATTAATAAAAGTGACCTACCCGAACTATCTCTTAATTTGATTGCTTCTTTGCAATGTTTACTCATTACAAACTCCAGAATAGACCTTTCACCTCCTTTGACTGCTGAAAATACCACTTTGTCTGTAACAGCTGTGTCTTTTGATTGCAAAACTAAGTATTTCACACATTCACAATGTGACGACTTGCATGCTTCAATTATAGCTTTTTGAATCTGCTCGTGTATGACCAATTCAAATGGACATACTTTACCAGATGAATTGTAATACATTGACAATATATGTTTTAACAATCGTATTAAACCAATTTGTCCAAAATAACACAAAAGTGACTTCCCGTGTACATCGGCCTTAATATATTGTTGAACCGATAATTTGGTATTAGCAATAGCTACAAAATCGGTATCATGCCACAAAGAGAACCCTGCAATTTGTTCAAGATGTTCAGGTGTTTGTGCCATAATGTGTTTATGGAATCTAACCAGTAAGTCGTTGTGAAATATCTTAAACTTGTCTTGATCCGAATCTGTGTTTGTTATAAATCTAACAAGATAATTTAGAGGACAATATTGTATGAGTATATCAGGAATACTTTCTATGGCAGCTTTAAATGCAGCTTCAGTTATTACATCGTGAGTGAATGAAAAGTACCTCTCTTCCTTGTGATAATCAAGATACATTTTATCTAAACAATGGGCAGCTAGGAAAACAACATCTTTGTCCATCTTGGTTCTATTAAAGTGTCTAATAATGACTTTAAAACATGCATTTTCTTCTTCACTCATGTGAAACTTGTTTAGCTTGTTACCATTTAACAGTGTTAATAGTAAAGCAGCAAAAGCGTTCACGTCATGCACCCTTAGATGTCGTATAGCATCTTCTAGTGAGATAAGTGGGTGCGAAAATAGGCGTGTTATGTCGTGATCTTTCATTATGGTGCAGAGTAAAGGAAACCCGATTCCTGTTTTAGGTAATTCAAGTATTTCATTTACTTGCGATGAACCTATTGTCAATTTGTGGGATTTAGCATACGCCTCGAATATGTCAGTCTTTTCTCTTTCGTAAACGTCGTTTTCATCTAAATAAATAATAATACTTTCTCTAAATTTAAATAATTTTGAAACTTTTTCTTGTTCACATTTGGTGAGAATGTTTCTCCGAAGTGTTACTATTGCAAATAACTTGTCGTTTTCTATCTGAGACAATAAAGTCTCAATGTAATTGTTCCAGTGGCTGAGTTCATTTACATCAACAGTAAAATGACCCAGAATATCGTCAATTACGATAATGAACGAGCTAAGTGGATCTAGTACTTTTTCTATTTCACCAGGTACACGCATTATCAAGGGTTCTATTTCTTGATGACGGTCAAGAAAAGTTTTTAAACAATTGAATGCTAGATGTGTTTTACCTATTCCAGGTAAACCTGTTAATACAACAACCTTGTTCTGGATCAGTTTATCTGTGATTTCTTGTGACATCTCTGTATTATGTGTAAGATTGAATTTTTGTAAAAGTTGGTCATGTGATCTCAATCGACAACGGGCTTGCTCTGGAAATTAAACAATATGAATGAAAGTTAATTGTTTAGGAAAATGTGTTACATAATCTTATTTGAAGATGACATTATTTGCTGCATAGATTTCCCTAAAACTTTCATGTCGTCGTTGGCAGTTTTGCAATGAAAATTTCATGGCGATGTACTTCTCTTAATTTTATTTATATATGTATGTTTATTCTTTTGTGGTAGCAGTTTCTTTAAATGCTTAATATCTTGTTCCACATCAATCGCATTGTGTTTGTCGTCGTTTGTGTATCGAAACAATGCATTTTAGGATAGTTTTTTACCGCTAATAAACCAGAGTATCATGCCGAAGATACATGGTAAATATTAATCGTCAAAATTGAGGCTACGTGAAAAGTCATCATGAAGAAATGTTTATATTTCCGAAGTAAGTTTTATTTTGACATTCTCATCATTCAAGTATAAAGAAGTTCAAATAAAAATTAGAAAATATACTTCTTTACTGTGATATTCAGAGAACAGTGGAATACATTACAATATCCCGCCTAAGTAAAAATATTTAGTTATTTTCAATGCTTGACTATTTCCACCACATGTTTAAGTAGTACATGTTACAAGAACATTAGGTTTGGTGTCTTCCGTTCCAATCCAAATAGTCAGATGGCGCGGTATTAGATACATTATCATACAATCCTTTATAGTATTTAACTATGATAAAATCATGTCACATACCTATTTTCCTGTTCAATTCGGTTCTGTTAACACATCTGTTTTGTTGAATAAGTTGAAATTGTTTATCTACCTTCTCATACGTGCCTGAAAACAAATACAGTAGTAGTTTAAATTCTATGAGGATGATTGTGATAATAATAATAATGATGATGATGATGATGATGATGTGATGATAATGAATTCATGAATGCATTTGATGCATTTATAACAGCCGCTACCCCCTCTTAAACGTGAATAATCATCCTTTGTATTCGAATGATCGCTTCCTATGTGCAAAGATATAATTGTTTATATATAGACAAATATATTTTTATTTTGTTATAACATTTTTGTTTGATATAAGAAGCCGTTTATGGAGCACTATATGAACAAATAGAGTTGCTAGGGAAATGAACAAAACTATAGTTCTTGTAAAGAGGTTCGAACTCGGATCGACCGAGCGACAATCCGTATATTTAACCACTATGCTACGAAGTAGCATATCAACTGTAATGAACTACATATAAACCTAACCGCTTACCCGTTGTTAATCGATGATGCGCGAAATTTTCGGACGTTTGCAGATAAAACTACAAAACCATTTACATAATTCCTACGGTAAGGTTTAATGAAAATATTTGCGATAATAGCGACTTCAAATACTTGTTTTTTGAAGATAAACAACGGTATGTTGCACCAGACATGATCCAGACAGTTTTATGCTATATTAAATCTAAATATCACAGATTGTTGATTGATTTGAAACGACGTAAACACTGTTTATTCTGATATAAATAAAACTGGAAAGTTTAAACAGTAATTATTGAAATGAAACGTGCATTGTCAAACTTTGTGTTGAAAATAACAGTAAAAGCTAGAACGTTGGTTTCAGAAATCAATTGCGCTCGTGTGTAAATAATATGTTATGGTCTTATTGTTGCTAAAATATTATGTTTACATACATGGACAAACAATAAGCATACTAACGTAATTACCTAGTGAAATACTGGCTATTCCATCAAGTTGTGCTTTCATTCTGTCATCCATCTCCGTCAGTTTATCTTCTATCCTATTCTCCCACTCGTGCCATGCCTTCAATGTTTCGATAGCCTTATCCGCCGATAATGTCTCCTTTTCAATTGAAAATAACTTTTCTTCAAACGTCGTCTGACATTGAGTAGACAGGTATTTTGACACATTTCTCAGTGTGGATGATATGTCCGCCCAAGTTTTCTGATAAACTGTTTCTTCCATTGACATACTAGCTATATGACCGTACAAGGTGTTACGTAACGTTCGGATGTCTTCAATTCCACCCTTTAGTTTTTTACTTAGTTTAAAACAGTTTGTAAGAATACACGTTGTAAGGGTTATGTCCCAGAGGTTGAGATTTGTAGGACCTTTGTTTTTAGGGTACAAAATATAGTACTGAGTGTCACTGATTACTTTCGGTTTGATAGTTAGCCTCATAACGGTACGTTTGTGATTTCCATCGGCTAGAAAGTCGTCTATTGATTTAAATCCTTCTTTAATAACGCCCTCCTGTTGTAGAAGTTCCATAGCGATATACCCGCCGCCTTCTACAAGAAGTTTGGATGACCTAAAACAGTTGTCCGCTTCCTTCCAACTTGAACTGGCCGCCATTTTGTTCTGTAAGCAAGAATCATACAAATAAAAAGGAACTCTGTTTAACAAACTTTAAACATTATTTTTGAAATATTTATATTACAGAAAGATATATAGCAAAAGTAATCTTTAATCTGGTAGTAGTTGTTGCTCTTTGGGATGTCTATAAACCTCTTGCAATCTAACACAGGATATATTTATTGATTCCCCTCTAGGTTTTGTGGTTAAAATGCTTTAAATATTTATACAATCACGTACAGTAGACTTTGTTTTATCAATCAATTTTTTAATACAATTATCTTTTATTATTATGTAAAATGCTAATATTTAGTATTTAAAAAACATGATAAAACACAAGCAGTTGTATCAGTTTCAGATGATGTTAATGTCTATAATTAAGTAAATGTTACATAATTCTTTATTTTAAAAATAGATCATGTTACATAGTCTTTCTTTGAGATTATATATACTATACATGTATGTAACACACAACATATATGTCTATGTTGAATACTTCAATGAAGTTATCTTATTTTGTTTTCAACGCACTGAGTGTGGGTTTCTGTTTCACCAGCATTTTCTTTAGTTTACCATCTTAACCGATTTTAGAATGGTGATTCGCCTATTCTGTAACCAATGTGAATTAACCATAACGCAGTTTAACTGAATCCAGTGTAAACTACCACGGTTGCATAGAATATATTTCTTAAAACTTATGTTTCCTATAGGAACTTGTGCAAATACCGGAGTGTGTTGGTGAGGCATAAGCCTGTTCTCTGTTTATATGTTTTTATATGTCTTTTTTGTTTGTGAAGCTTTTTTTTTACACAATCAGAATAAAATGGTAACTTTCCTTGTGAACAAAAACTAATTTTGAATATTAGTACAAACTGAAAAAATATACTATTAATATTCATTGTATAACCAATTTGATATCAATAACAAAATATAAAAAAAACTCAGAGTTAACACATTTACTAAAGGACATTTGTCCTTAATTTACAAATATGAAAATGTTATATCAGAAATTTTGTGTATACTATATTATCGTTTGTATATTTACATCTGATATTGTTAAATTGTTACAATGATATAAAAATTACAAAGAGAATTTTAGAAATATTTGGTTTAATTTCAAAGCAAATACAAATTTATACTGGTCACCATTTTGTTATATAAAGGAATATAATACAATACATTCAAAGTTCAATACATACGAATATAAGGTAAACAATGTTAAAATCGATGTTTGCTCATGTTTACGTGATCTTTACTGTTATGAACGCATACTCATATAAAATATAAACCTCCAAAAGTGGCATTTGCGCGGGTTCAAATCGATATTTTAAATAAATAAAGCAAGTATACTACATTTATAAAGAAGTCCAGCATTTATTTTATAAATATAAATATTTCTGAATTGAACGTCAAGCTGATATTGTGGTATTGACAGTGTAGCTTTGTTGAACCGCAATTTTCACACAAACGAATTTGTCACACGTGTGAAAATTGCGTGCGAATATGGCACACATGTGTGAATTATTCGTACGAATATGGCACACATTTGTGAAAATTTCGTTCAAAGCCTGTACCCACCTCAAAGCAGAAACGAATATGTCACAAGTAAAAAAAAAAGAAAACCTTTTGTAAAAATATTGTGCATACGAAATTTTCACACATTCCAACCAACATCTATTGGTAGTGAGGTACACCTGGGCATTTTGTTTTGCTCTGTTTGACAGATATGATATCCTTCATGCATAGATGACCAATGCCGATTTTGGACCTCTTTATTCAAATTTTATGGTTACAGGGATATTTTGGGGTCGCCGAGTCAAATGTCAAGGTCACACGGACCTTACATTTAAAAAAAAGTCTCTGATCAATAACTAGAGACATATTTCATCTAGGGCATTGAAAACTTATACATATGTTGGTCTTGATGTGCCAACTATATCATATGATGTAGGGGACATTAGGTTAAAGGTCAAAGTCACGTAGACCTTAACGTCTAAAATTGTTTCTAACAGTAATTCTGCACTCCGAACTTAGATGATTAACAGATATGTTGTTCCTCATGTGTAGCTGTCTCATATCGATTTTAGGGTTACTGGGTCAAATGTCAATGTCACAGGGACAATAGATTAAACACGTCCCTGATTAATAACAAGAAGAGCCTCCGTAGCGCAGTGGTAGCGTGTCAGCCGTTGGATCGAAAGGTCCTGGGTTCGATCCCTACCACTGGCACGGTGGAAGTTAATTTAAGTTGTAAGAACTTGTTTAGCAATCGAGAATAAAAAATAGTATATATATAATAACAAGAGAACATAATCACCTAGGACATTGATATTCATACGTGTGTTGGTCTTGATGTGCTGTAGATGATCTCATATGTTTTTGGGGACACTAGATCAAAGATTAAGGACACATGGACCTTAGCATTTAAAATGGTTTCTGACAAACTTTGCGTGCACCACCGCATGATGATAGTGTGACTGACGAATCCTGTTTGAACAACCGAACTGAAATGCTGATTTATGCATTGACACATTTAACTCCAGGTTCAGAGTGCTTAATCACGTAGACTTTTTTCTTCTACTGGGGTTTCAATAGGGGTGACACTATAATAAACAAAAACCTTTATTTCAATAAAATTTATATTAACAACAAAAACAACTGAAGTGTAGATAAACGCTTTTACCTAAAGAGTTTTACCTAAACACATTTAACTAAAGTTTACATTAACAACAACTGGAATGCTGACAAATAGTTTGACTTCAAGGTACCTTTCGCATTTTTAACTAAAGTTGGAATAAGCCTATGGCAACTTTCAAAATACTGATGTAGTACTGATGTAGTAACAGTTAATGTAGTTGTGTACTAAATCAGCGCCTTGAATAACCTCGCTTTTACCTAAAGAGTTTTACCTAAACACATTTAACTAAAGTTTACATTAACAACAGCTGGAATGCTGATAAATAGTTTTACTTCAAGGTGCCTTTGGCATTTTTAATTAAAGTTTGAATAATCTTATGGCTCACTTTCAATATACTGATTTAGTACTGATGTAGTAACAGTTAATGTAGTTGTGTACTAATTCACCTCCTCCACAATATCATACCAACAAATCCCTGAAACACGGAGCCTTAACCAAGCGTTTGCCCAACTTGGTTCTTTGATTGTGCGCTTGATTTCTTGGATAACACCACTGTTTCTGCCAAGGTGAATTAAGAAATAACGTACACTGACTGGATTAGGAACATTGTCCAATAAAGCAGGAGATACGTAAATTTTCGGCGTTTGGATTTTCATACTTTTTATGAGGTCTACAAAATGACGATCCACCTTTTCCAACACGAATCTCATAGCTGGATTTTGATCTATGACTTTAGATACAATAATTTCTTGGACTAAAACTGGCAATAGCTTGAAGTAAAAACGCGTTGCCGTCTCCGTTCTTTTCTTAGATCGTCTTCTTTTTTTTGATGAGTGTAGCACGTTGGATTCGGAGAGATTAAAGAACTTGTGCGGTCACTGTGGATGTTGTTCGAAGATACTGTTCCGTTTCCAAGACCAAAACCGGTTCGGATGCTGGACTCTGTGCTGGCTCCGAGTCCGAGGCTGGCTCTGATACTGGACTCTGTGGTCGCTCCAAGTCCGAGACTGGCTCTGATACTGGACTCTGTGGTGGCTCCAAGTCCGAGACTGGCTCTTATACTGGAGTCTGTGCTGGCTCCGAGTCCGAGGCTGGTACTGATACTGGACTCTGTGCTGGCTCCGAGTCCGAGGCTGGCTCTAATACTGGACTCTGTGGTGGCTCCAAGTCCGAGACTGGCTCTGATACTGGATTCTGTGCTGGCTCCGGAACCGACACCGGTTCTGATGCTGGACTCTGTGCTGGCTCCGAGTCCGAGGATGGCTCTGATACTGGACTCTGTGCTGGCTCCGAGTCCGAGGCCGGTTCTGATGCTGGACTCTGTGCTGGCTCCGAGTCCGAGAACAGTTCTGTTTTGTTATTAAGTGATGGTGACTCTGGTCTTGGAATCGGAAAACTTCTTTCTTCAAGGAACTTAAGAACACGTTTTACATCCGCAGATACGCTTACATAGTGCATACCTTCATTTTCAGGGAAATGTCCGAGACTTATTAGTGGTAGATTTATGTCATAAATTCCATCATTTGACACTAAGGTAGAATTCTCGGGTCTAACTGCAGACACTACCAGGCATTGTATATTGTACTCGCGCATTATGGCAATTAACGTCAGATTGTCGCCATAAGAGCCGTCTTGTGACATTTGCCTCAAGTTGTCACAAAAGCTGGATCCGTGAACAAATTGTTCGTAGAAAGACCGATTTTTGATCAGATGATCTACCGATTCTTTCCGTAGAACTGATTCAGCCTTGTAGATTCCATGAAGCTGAAGCTGGTGTTGAATGACTGCGAACTGACAGTTTCCGCTTGGTTCAGGATTCATCAATACTTTCACACAATTTGGAAATTCTGAATCAAGCATCTGAATTTTATCTGCGTAATTCAATACCTTATAATACCGTTCGCGATGAAGTTTCTTTTCTGATATCATTAAACTGTACCAAATATCTTCCGCCAGACTTGGTGTCTTTTATAATGCCGCTTATTATGTGTCGCTTTGTCGACACTCTTGATTTAGTGAAAGGGTATCATAGTAATACCTGCTCTCTGATTTCGTACTTGCTCGGCGTTTTTGCGTCTTTTAGCTGTCGTCTACGAAACGATTTGTTTGCTGCAGTCAATTTTCGCTTAATTTCTTTGCTGCTCAATGACTTTTGATAACCAGCATGGTTTCTACCATGGTAGACTTGAAATGGCGTCGTATTTCCTAGAACTCTCTTAGCACTCGTGTTAATTGAATTTGTGATGTGCTTTAAGTCACTGGCCCAGTTAAATCCTCCTTTTCTTCTGCAGGCAAATAGGATCTTCCTTCTTAAAGACTGGTTTGACCTTTCACATTTCCCCTGCGATTGTGGATGATACGGGCGGCCATGAATAATTTTGATATTATTGTTTTCAATTAATGACTTCATTGGCTTTCCCTGAAATTCCAGGCCGTTGTCGCATTGAATAGTTTCTGGAAATCCATGATCAAGCATAATCTTTTCTAGAGCGGTTGCTACTTCAGCCGAGATCTTTGTTTTCAATGGCTGGGGCATAGCGTATCGTGAGTGGATGTCTATGACTTGCAGTATATTTTTGTAAGTAGCCCTTGCATACTTCACATCAAAACCTTTCATACCGAATATGTCTATCTGCCATCGTTCATTTGGAGCGGACGATGTTACCGTCTTTGGCAAAGGCTTATTTGTAAATCTCGGGTACTGCTTGTGATAGTACGAGTTTCTGTGCAGTATTTCTGTAATACGTCTCTCACTGAACCCTGTATAGTGTTCCTTCAATTTGCCATATAAAACACGTGAACCACAGCCATTATTCCTTTGGAAAATTCTCTTCACGTAATGTGGTAAATCTTCCTCAACAATTACCATTTTTTCCATCACAGAAAAGGCGTCCGTCCTGATTCACAGAAAAGTCTTTTCTTTTCCGAAACACATTTAGCGCGTTGATTTGATCTCTCGTTCTCTGCTTTACTGGAACTTTTAATTCGCCCTTTATCTTGGCAACAATAACGTCGTGCTTGTATTTTGAAAGACACCCGAGAAACTTCCATTTCGTCATGTTCTCAGTTGAGGGATCTGAAATTGCAAAAGATAAAGCTTAGACAAGGCGCGCTATTATGATTGGACAGTACCCGCTGTCCGTTCATGGTAACATGTTGGGTTTATCGAGCTCCGCCAACAATACTAGAAAGTAATGGAACCTTCTAAATGATGTCATTCATTCAGTTTCGGTTACATGTTTTGTTTTACTTGACTATAAGTACAAAATGAGAAACAATTTGGTAGCAATATGAAATCAATTCGTTAGAATGTTTATTCGTCAAGAATAACTTGAAAGAATATCTCTCCAAAACCACGAATTTGATTTCGACAAAACTGACTCTTAGGAGGCCAGCTTTCATAATTGTTAAAAAAAAATAAAGTGCATGCAGATCTGTGGTTGCCAAGGCAACTTAAAAGAAAAAAACTTCTCCCCTCCCAAAAAAAGACCCGCAGTGCTTATGTGGCATTATATTAATATCAGATGGCACATCTTTTGAGGGTTTACAATATCCAAAAAAAAAAGCATTTGGAGTATTACATAAGCATAGGTGCTTAATGGTCGAGTGGTTTATGCCTTTTTATCAAATGACTTGCCACTCACTGATGTTTGTTTATCCGTACTAAGGACGTTGAATTCTTTATGTGAGGAAGCCATCAAACTAGCTAAGTGGTCGGTGGTTCCACCCAAGTGCCCTCTCGTGATGAAGTAATTCATGGATGGGCACCTGCGGTTTTCCTCCACCATTTAAGCTAGAGAGTGGTCATTTGACATGGTCGGTGCGACTTTAAACCCAATGAATCTATCACCATAAGTCATATTATATCAGTAATAGTAACAGGTCATGAAACATAACTAATAACATAAGAAAACACTTACCGGTAACCCTGGAAATTTCTGTCGTGCAATTACTATCCCCTCGGAGGAATTATCTTAAATGAAATATTTTGGACTTTCTCCTTGATGGCATTCTTTCCTGGCTCCACCTTCCAGTGATACTCCAAAAGTACCGCCCGACTTCAAAGGTAGAAGCCATGTATTCCAAATTTCTTTGATATAAAAGGCGCAACGTCGATTTAGAGAATAGTCGGTAAAACATCAAACGTCCTTTTTGTAAACCGATGGGTTCGCGATTGAGTTCTTAGATATTCAGGACACAGAAAACATCATTTCCTTTTATTGAGTAAATATAAAATTCCAAAGGGAATAGAAATCACATATATATAATAAAACCACTCAATTTTTACATTTTTGGCACTAAGCCTTTCCCTAGAGTGCCGAAAATTTGAAAATTTAGTGGTTTTATTATATATTTTAAGTTTGTTTGAAATTTAAAATTTTCACTGACCATATCCCTTTATGTGAGAAAAGTTGGCAGTTTGTTACGGAGGATTGGGAGCCCAGTATGCAGAGGCTGATCCAGGATTTGGGGGGGGGGGGGGGGGTGTGTGTATTATTTTGGCCGATTTTTTTTGGGACCGTATATTTGCTTCATTTTAAAAATTTTAGCAGTGTATTTTTGTATTTTATCATGCAAATGTATACAGGGACTTTGTTATACCGTTCCCTAACAAAGCCAATAGCGCAATAGTAATGATATGCTCGTCTATGTATGTCTCTAAAGAAAGGGAGGGGGTTCGGGGGATCCTCCCCCGAAAACTTGTTTAACTTTAGAACATCTCTAGAACTATTCTAATGCATTTTTGAGACCATTTCTGCAAGTGAAAACCAATCTTTATCACTATTTGATCATTTTTTTCCTTTAATTTATGTGTCTACAACTATGGTCTGAGCATTTTAGGGTGGGGGGGGGGGTGCGCCCTCACCCTGGATCCGCCAGTGGTATGGTAGACCAGTAGGGATGTTTATGAAAACTGTCCGCCTCATATGACTGTTGAAAAGGGGCGTAAAACTGATATAAAAAAGAAATTACAGGAAAGGCGACTAACAAATAAAACGAATAAACAAGCAGATGTATTGCCAAACAAGTTCTTACAACTTAGATTAATGGCTCTCTACACTCATTCCAGATGGAACCAACCTCGAAGAGAAGAGAGAGGCAAGTGTAGAATTAAAGTGTCTTGCCTAAGGACACTACCACCGTGGCGGTGATGAAGATCGAACCCGGGACCCTTCGATCTGTAAGCGGACGCTCTACCCCTGTGTTACAGCGGCTCGACAGATCTATGCTGTGTGAACGCGCATGCCATTAGACTAAATATGACTTCTCTAGTGTTCACAATGATGGTTCACGATTTGACCTTGTGACAAATGCTTACGGATATGTCACATATTTTATGTGAAAAATTCGTTGCTGATAATAGGTGGTCCAGAATTAGGGTTGGAAAATGTCACAACCGGTAATTGTGCCATATTCGTACGAATAATTCACACATGTGTGCCATATTCGCACGCAATTTTCACACGTGTGACAAATTCGTTTGTGTGAAAATTGCGGTTCAACATCCTATATGCAATTTAGGCACATGCCTACATTTTTTGCTGAGAATTCGAAAAAATAAATGTGGAAAAAATGCAATAAAATATAACCATATGTTACGTCATTTTTTCTTTTATTGAAGTGAACAAACCTTAAAATATTACATTTATTTGGTTATAAAACAGTGAATTCAAGGTTAATATTAAGGATAACCAGGCCCCTAAAAATAAGAAATGTACGTAAAAAAACACATCTGCGACATTCTATCTGAATTTCTTTTTTTTTCGGAGAATGTCCCCGGATCCCTACAACTGTGCCTTCACATCGTTTTCAGCCAAGCTACGCCTCTGATTTAGACCACAATTTCAATTTGCGACCAAAATAAATTTTCAATTATCGTAGCTTGGGATGCTGAAAGCGGACTATTTTCACCGTTGCAATGCCGTCGTTAAGTGAGCAGTGCTGCGTACTAAAATGACCGTGTGAGTCCCGACTGCACTAAGATTTGAAACTCCATCATAAAGAAATGAAAATGCTGCCCTTTAGCAGGAGAGAATTTCTGGAATATGATGACGTCATCAATATGTTAATACACGTTTTGCAATATTTAGAATCATCGGAAAGTCTGTTCCTGCGGGTAAAACAAGTTCTTTAAAATGAATGTCGATGAGACATTGTTTTGTTTTAAAACAACAAGTGTATTATTCTAACTCCGGCACACAGGAGAGAAAAAAAGAATTATTGTTAGTCTTGTATTTCACAGTGACAGATAGAACAGACTCTTCCCTGCATAATTTGCTTTCCCTCATTGCTCTCAAAACAATGAAAGCAAAGAAAAAAACGAAGTGTCTGGTAAAAAATGGACAAATATTTAAAAGGAAAGTCATGGAAATTTCCGATAATTTATGTTTACATCTGTTCATAATACAATAAAGTAAACGTTTGTATAAATATTTGCCAAGCCAAACCAAACAAATTGACCTCTGACACATATGTCGCAATCTGAAATCACGTTTTTCAGTAAACTAAAAATTCTAGACGATTTTATAACGTATAGTGTCTCATATTAAGAAAAGAATATGTGTCTTCTGTGGTAAGTAGCGATATACTAGTATACTAATTACTACTCGCCATAAATCGTACATGTATTGAGTTTACAGCTCTATTTCAATCGGCTTCAACGGCTTCTGTTGATATGACATGTTTCTACTAAAATGTGGCACATAATGGACTTCTTCCAATAAGAAGAGCAATAAAATAATTATCTCCCATTGCCAAAATGGTGGCAATTTCTAAAATCGGATTATGTTTCTACAGAGAATTCGCAATCAACAGCGTTATGTATAATGTCAGCGTTAGGTTTGTTGGTAATTTTATAAATATTTCACAGATTTACAATAACTGGAACTGTATTTATGTAAATTTTCTCCTGGAAAATGTGAGAGTTGATATTTAAATCGAATTAAAGGTAACGAAAAAAATGTGGATGGGGTACTATAGTAATAAACCTATTGCTTTTTAGTTGTATAGTTTCAGCGTTTTATTTTCTTTAGCAGTCGTATCCACAGGCAGCAGTAACGGACCTTGGTTAGTCCCTTACCCCATCTGACTTTTTTTTCTTTTTTTTTTTCAAATCTATGTTCAATCCATCATATATTACAAAAAAAACTCTCCCAGGTGGCTGTGCATACCGTATAAGTATATTATTTCTATTTCTTGCACAGCGGGTGTCTGAAAACAGTTGGGGCTATGTGGCCGTTCTTACAAGTTAAAGGTCTTTACTCAACTTTATGTTCGTCACCTTTTTTTTGTTTTTGTAATAAATTCATATGATGGATAAAATATAGATTTAAAAAAAAAATAAAAAAAAAATTGAATTTTTTTTTTTACAAAAGTCAAATGGGTATGGAACTTACCAAGGTCCTTTTTTGATAGTTGACATATAGTTGACTAGTTACACTTTTCTAGGTATTTGGAGGCTATCATAGACGACATTTATTTATCATATTGTTCTCTTGGGTGGATTGAAAAGCTTTGTAGACTTGATATTGATATTATAATATGTTATGACAGTTAGTAATCATTAGGAAAGAAGAGGAAGATTTGTGCCGAACTATCTAAAATAATGTTTTTAATTAACCCCTGCTGTCATACGGCCACAGAGCTGACAGAATTGATAGTAAGTCAATAAAGAACAAATACTAAATACAACGTAATAAGTCTGTCATACTTATAGAGACGTAGTCACTTCTCCCTGAGTTTCTCTCACTATCTTATTCAATCTCTTACAATTGTGATATACACGTTCATAAAGTTAAGGGGAGATAACCGTACATAAAACATACCGAAGAACAATTATGGCCAAACTATGCTCCCTGCTCCCTTTTCTTGCTCCCTGTCATTTTTCCTGGTCTAGAAAAAACACTTACTGGTTGTTTGCGTGATTACAACTACGGCTGTGTGGTGTTTTTTAAGAACAACATAGACGTAGTAAAGGTTAACGGCTGGCTTGGGCGTGGACTGTGAACAGCCGATATCAGACAGAAATTCGGGATTTACTCAAAGAAAATATCTATTCAATTGACAGCAGACTACATAAATTTGAGCTTTAGTACTTAATACTAATTTCTAATCAGTAATGAAAAAACTATAATTGGTCAAACAGATATGCTTTACTTATTGACTATCGAAGGAAAAACAACAACTGTTTCCATTTAAAATATAACATTCATGAATTAATGTTTTTGATATTGTTGTAACTCGACTATTCTACATGTTTTATATGCTTGACGCACCTATGATAAAACGTCTGTACCATCCGTGGTACTTCGGCACAAAATTTGTTTTTATAAAAATGACATCTCAAAGGTAAGAAAATTGCAATTTCTCATCATCAGCATTTTCTTTTTTAAATCTAAACTAATAATTCGACCCATTCTGAGGCTTAAAACTATAAGAAGAAGTCTCGAAAACACTGAGGGTATATTTTTTTTCGAAAGTCTTTTCTTCTGTTGAAGTATGAGGCCGAAAAAGTCGTCGAGCACATAAATCACATGTAAATGCTGCAAACTGAAATACGAAGCCGACTGTTATATGACACATTGTCTTGTCCCAGTAAGCACTAGTGTGATGTTCTAAATCGAACCATAAAAAGTAAGTTAGAAAACCCAAAACAAAAGAAAAATTATCTTTGACAGACAGACCGAACTCATTCGCATGACACATCGTCTTGGGCTGGTTAGCATTTGTTAGCATGGTCTTCAACTTTAAGAAGAAGTCCCGAAAACACTGAGGGTACCTTTTTTTGAAAGTCTTTTCTTCTGTTGAAGTATGAGGCCGAAAAAGTCGCCGAGCACATAAATCACATGTAAATGCCGCAAACTGAAATACGAAGTCGACTGTTATATGACACATTGTCTTGTCCCAGTAAGCACTAGTGTGATGTTGTAAATCGAACCATAAAAAGTAAGTTAGAACCCCAAAACAAAAGAAAAATTATCTTTGACAGACAGACCCAACTCATTCGCATGACACATCGTCTTGGGCTGGTTAGCATTTGTGGCAATGTATTCAAAAATCCAATCACAACTAAAGAAGATACGATCCGAACAGCAGTGGACGGACGGACGGAGCTGTGACCTTAACCTTTGAAGAACAGACCCAAGTCATTCGCATGACACATCATCTTGTCCTAGTTAAACATTTGTGCCGAGTTATTTAAAAATCCAATAACAACTATAGAAGATAATGTCAGGACAGCAGCGGACGGACGGACGGAGCTGTGACTTTGACCTTTGACGAACAGACCCAAGTCACTCGCATGACACATCGTCTTGTCATAGTGAACAGTTATCTTAAAATGCAATCACAACTAAGGAAGATACGGTCCGGACAGGACGAAACACAACGTATACACTGGATTTTCAAACACTTGACCTTGAATTATGACCTTGACAGACCCAAGTCATTCGCATGATACATCGTCTTGTCCTAGTCAACGTTGGTGTTAAATTATTTAAAATAATAATCACAACTAAAGAAGATAAGGTCAGGAAAGCAGCGGACGGACGGACGGAGCTATGACATTGACTTTTGACGAACAAACACAAGTCATTCGCATGATTCATCGTCTTGTCCTATAGAACATTTGTGCCTAGTTATTTAAAATTCCACAACAACTAAAGAAGATACAGTCCGGACAAGAGGAAACATATTGTATACATTGGATTTCCAAACACTTGACCTTGAGCTATGACCTAGACCTTTGATGAACAGACCCAAGTCATCCGCATGACACATCGTCTTGTCTTAGAGAACATTTGTGTCAAGTTATTTAAAATTCTGATCACAACTGATGGATATATGTTGTGGACGCACGGACGCACCACGCACGGACGCACAGTCGCATCACATTTCTATACCCTCCTGCTCCCTGTGCACGCATACAAGTTCTTTTCAGATACGATACTTTGTTTGTCTTTAATCACTTCTTGAAACGAGCGAATTTTACCAATTTTTGGCTTGACGGGTGGTTACCTAGTGGTTTTAATACTAGTTGCCCCAAGCATTGTAACTTTAATTGGCTTTAAATTGCTAATTATATATGCCCCAAAAGGTATTTTATATAATAACACCACATGCACTTCATTTTTTTTTATTTAGTTCTGAACGAGTTATATACAACTACAAAGCCGCGCGAGCTATGCTTAGAAACGGCCTCAGCAAACATCAACTTTAAAACGTCAATCATCTTAGATTACATCGTAGCTCTGTCCAGAGTCTGTCAAATGACGTCAAACTGTCAGTCAAATGACGTTTAACACTAAAACAATCAGCGGTTCATTACTAAACGAACACTAACTATTACATAGGTAACCTATTAAACTATTAGATTGACACGTGTCAATTCCATTCTGAGGGTAACCACACAACAGGTGGTGCCCCGTCTTACTGATCTACACGATGGGATGAGATACGACAGTTATTGGCGTAGTAATTTACCTGGTTATGAATTTCGTAAGCGTTAACGAAAACTTCAATAATATATGTTTTTCTCTATTTAGTTAAAATAAATATCATATATATTAACTAAATATATACACAAAACACATATTGCAGCTAACATGTATTTTAAAGGGGACTTTTTTCTTCATACGCCATACGCCGTGGAGTTTCAGGGGTATATTTTCATGGGTGTTGGGGTTGGGGATGTACACGTAATGGGAAACATAAGAATGTTTTAAAACGAGCGGGTTTCAATGCAAGTACAACATTCCCCGATTTTTCATTTTCTGTCTTAAACACAAAAAAAAAACGGAAACGAAGACGACTCACCTTTGTTGTTATTATTTCTAATGACCATGACTGGAAATCTTACCAAACATTTTATTGCATCGCATTTATAACATGATTTGGGAGATTACCAGGCATGTAATAAAAGCTTTGGCTACTTTTAAAAAAGCTTCAAATTTTATAGAGTAGATACATAGTGTGACACTGAATACCCCGTATCATATTTTATAAATACTGGCCGCCAAACGAGGAAGCTATTACCGTGCCGGGTTTCGAACAAATGGCATTAATGCATGCGAGGCGGACGCTCAACACAAATACCACTGCGTTAGATTTAAAGATGTCAGTTCTATAGAGTATATTTTTTCCATTGAGCCATGCATCAAATGATTGGAGTAACCCACTGCCCGCTTCACGACTGATAGGAAACTAACTGTCCAATTCTCAACAGCTGCATAACCAATTCTCCGCTTCTCGACAGCTCGATAACCAACTGTCCACTTCTCGACAACTCGATAACCAATTGTCCATTTCTCGACAGCTTGATAACCAACTGTCCACTTCATAACAGCTAGATAACCTACAGTCCACTTTTCGACTGCTGGATAAACTAATATACACTTCACGACCGCTGGATAACCAACTGTCCACTTGTCGACTGCTGGATAACCAATTGTCCACTTCTCCACTGCTGGATCAACTACTATACACTCCACGACACCTGGATAACCAACTGTCCACAACTCGACAGCTGGATAACCAACTATCATTCTCAACAGCTGGATGCCAACTTTCCACTTCTCGACAGCCGGATAACCAACTGTCCACTTATCGACTGCTGGATAACCTACTGTCCACTTCGTTACAGCTGGATAACCAAATGTCCACTTTTCAACTGCAGGATAACTAACTGTCTCCTTCTCGACAGCTGGATAACCTATCCACCTGTCCAATTCTCGACAGCTGGATAACCTACTGTCATGTTCTCGACAGCTGGAAAACTAAATAACCAATTCTCGATATCTGGATAACCAACTGTCCATTTTTCAACTGGTGGATAGCCAACTGTCGAATTCTCGACAGCTGGATAACCAACTGTCCACTTCTCGACAGCTGTATAACCAACTGTCCACATCTTGAAAGCTGGATAGGATATCCACTTCACGATGGCTGGATAATCAGCTATCCACTTCATGACAGCTGGAAAACCAACTATCCGATTCTCGACAGCTGGATATCGTACTGTCAACTTCTTGACAGCTGAATAACTTTCTGTCCACTTCTAGACTTCTGGATACCTAACTGTTCGCTTCTCGACAGCTGGATAACCAAATGTTACCTTTTCGACAGCTGGATAACCTACTGTCTCCTTCTCGACAACTTTATAATCAACTGTCCACTTTTCCACTGCTGGGTAACGAATTGTCCACTTCTCGACAGCTGGATAAGCTTCTGTCCACTTCTCGACTGATGGATCACCTACTGTCCACTTCTCGACAGCTGGATAACTAACTGTCCACTTCTCGACAACTGTATAACCAACTGTACACTTCTTGACAGCTGGATAACCAACTGTCCACTACTCGACTGCTGAAAACCTACTGTCAATTTCTTGATAGATAAATAATCAACTGTCCACTCCTCGACATCTGAATAACAAACAGTCCACTAATCGACAGCTAGATAACCAACTATCCACTTCTCGACAGCTGGAAACATACTGTCAAATTATCGACAGCTGGAACAACTACTATACACTTCACAACAGCTGGAGAACCAACTGTCAACTTCTCGAAAGTTGGATAACCTACTGTTCAATTTCAACAGCTGGATAACTTACTGTCATCTTCATGACTGCTGGATAACCAACTGTGCACTTCTCGACAGCTGGATAACCAACTGTCCACTTTTCGACAGCTGGATCACCTACTGTCCACTTCTTGACAGCTGGTTAACCAACTATTCACTTCTCCATAGCCGGTTAACCAACTGTCCACTTCTTGACTGCTGGATTATCAACTGTTCACTTCTCAACAGCTGGATAGCCTTCTGTCCACTTCTTGACTGGTGGACAACCAAATGTCCACTTCTCAACAGCTGGATAACATACTGTCTACTTCTCGACAACTTGATAACAAACTGTTTACTTCTCAACAGCTGGATAACCTACTGTTCACTTCTCTACTTTTCGGTAAGCAACTATACACTTCACGACAGCTGGATAATCAACTGTCCACTTTTCGACACCTGGATAACCAAATGTCAACTTCTGGACTGTTGGATAACCTACTGTCCACTTCTTGACTGCTGGATAACCAACTGTCATCTTCATGACTGCTGGATAACCAACTGTCCACTTCTCGACAGCTGAATAACCAACTGTCCACTTTTCGACAGCTGGATCACCTACTGTCCACTTCTTTACGGCTGGTTAACCAAACTGTTCACTTCTCCATAGCCGGTTAACCAACTGTCCACTTCTTGAC
This sequence comes from Panopea generosa, assembly GCA_029582155.1. Classification (NCBI taxonomy): domain Eukaryota; kingdom Metazoa; phylum Mollusca; class Bivalvia; order Adapedonta; family Hiatellidae; genus Panopea; species Panopea generosa. The sequence continues at coordinate 39,932,268 of CM055907.1, forward strand.
TGCTGGATAATCAACTGTCCACTTCTCAACAGCTGGATAGCCTTCTGTCCACTTCTTGACTGGTGGACAACCAAATGTCCATTTCTCAACAGCTGGATAACATACTGTCTACTTCTCGACAACTTGATAACAAACTGTCTACTTCTCGACAGCTGGATAACCTACTGTTCACTTCTCTACTTCTCGGTAAGCAACTATACACTTCACGACAGCTGGATAATCAACTGTCCACTTTTCGACAACTGGATAACCAACTGTCAACTTCTGGACTGTTGGATAACCTACTGTCCACTTCTTGACTGCTGGATAACCAACTGTCCACTTCTCGACTGCTGGATAACATACTGTCTACTTCTCGACAACTTGATAACAAACTGTCCACTTCTCGACAGCTGGATAACCTACTGTTCACTTCTCTACTTCTCGGTAAGCAACTATACACTTCACGACAGCTGGATAATCAACTGTCCACTTTTCGACAACTGGATAACAAACTGTCAACTTCTGGACTGTTGGATAACCCACTGTCCACTTCTTGACTGCTGGATAACCAACTGTCCACTTCTCGACTGCTGGATAACCAACTGTCCACTTCTCGGCAACTGGATAACCTAGCCAACTGTCCACTTCTTGATTGCTGGATAACTTACTGTCCGGTTCTCGACAGCTTGAAAACTTACTGTCCACATTTCGACATCTGGATAAACAACTGTCCACTTTTCCACTACTGGATAGTCAACTGTCCACTTCTCGACATCTGGATAACCAAATGTCCACTTATCAACTGCTGGATTGCAAAATGTCCACTTCCCGACAGCTGGATAACCAATTGTCCACTTATCTACTACTGGATAACCTAGCACCACTTCGCGACAGCTGGATAACCAAATCTCTACTTTTCGACATCTGGATAATTTACTGTCCACTTCTCGACATATGGACAACCAACTGTCCATATTTCAAATGCTGGATAGCCAACTGTCCACTTCTCGACAGCTGGATAATGAACTGTCCACTTATTTCCTACTGGATAACCTACTGTCCTATTTTCGATTGCTGGATAACCTACTTTCCTGTTCCAGACAGCTGGATAACCAACTGTCCTCTTTTCCATAGCCGGATAACCAACTACATACTTCTCGACTGCTGGATAACCAACTGTCAACTTCTCGACTGCTGGATAACCAAATGTCCACTTCTCAACAGCTGGATAACCTACTGTCAACTTCTTGACTGCTGGATAAAAAACAATCCACTTCTCGACTGCTCGATAACCAACTGTCCACTTCTCGACTGCTGGATAACCAAATTTCCTGTTCTCAACAGCTGGATAACCTACTGTCCACTTCTTGACTGTTGGATAACCAACTGTCCACTTCTCGACTGCTGGATAACCAACTGTCCACTTCTCAACAGCTTGTTCACCTACTGTCCACTTCTTGACTGCTTGATAAACTACTGTCCACTTCTCGACTGCTGGATAACCAACTGTCCACTTCTCGGCAACTGGATAACCTAGCCAACTGTCCACTTCTTGATTGCTGGATAACTTACTGTCTGGTTCTCGACAGCTTGAAAACTTACTGTCCACATTTCGACATCTGGATAAACAACTGTCCACTTTTCCACTACTGGATAGTCAACTGTCCACTTCTCGACAGCCGGATAACCAACTCTGCACCTACCGACTGCTGGATAAATTACTGTCATGTTCTCGACAGTTGGATAACCAAATGTCCACTTCTCGATAGCAAGATAACCAACTGCATACTTCTCGACTACTGGATAACCAACTGTCCACTTGTCGACTGCTGGATAACCAACTGTCCACTTCTTGACATCTGGATAATCTACTGTCCACTTTTCAACTGCTGGATAACATACTGTCTACTTCTTGACAGCTGGATAACCAAATGTCTGCTTCTCGACTGCTGGATAACCAACTGTCTACTTCTTGACAGCTGGATAACCTACTGTCCACTTCTCGACCTACGGATAAAATACTATACACTTCAAGACAGCTGGATAACCAACTGTCTACTTCTCGACAGCTGCATAACATACTGTCCATTTCTCGACTGCTGGATAACCAACTGTCCATTTCTCGACAGCTGGATAACCAATTGTCCACTTCTCGATTATTGGATAACCTACTGTCCTGTTCTCGACAACTGGAAAACAAACTGTCCACTTCTCCACAGCCGGATAACCAACTGCATATATCTTATCTACTGGATAACCGACTGTCCACTTCTCGACTGCTAGATAACCAACTGTCCTCTTCTCAATTGCTGGAAAATTTACTGTACTGTTTTCGAAATCTGAAAAACTTATTGTCCACTTCTCGACATCTGGATAACCAAATGTCCACTTATCAACTGCTGGATTGCAAAATGTCCACTTCCCGACAGCTGGATAACCAATTGTCCACTTATCTACTACTGGATAACCTAGCACCACTTCGCGACAGCTGGATAACCAAATCTCTACTTTTCGACATCTGGATAATTTACTGTCCACTTCTCGACATATGGACAACCAACTGTCCATATTTCAAATGCTGGATAGCCAACTGTCCACTTCTCGACAGCTGGATAATCAACTGTCCACTTATTTACTACTGGATAACCTACTGTCCTATTTTCGATTGCTGGATAACCTACTTTCCTGTTCCAGACAGCTGGATAACCAACTGTCCTCTTTTCCATAGCCGGATTACCAACTACATACTTCTCGACTGCTGGATAACCAACTGTCAACTTCTGGACTGCTGGATAACCAAATGTCCACTTCTCAACAGCTGGATAACCTACTGTCAACTTCTTGACTGCTGGATAACCAACAATCCACTTCTCGACTGCTCGATAACCAACTGTCCACTTTTCGACTGCTGGATAACCAAATGTCCAGTTCTCAACAGCTGGATAACCTACTGTCCACTTCTTGACTGTTGGATAACCAACTGTCCACTTCTCAACAGCTTGTTCACCTACTGTCCACTTCTTGACTGCTTGATAAACTACTGTCCACTTCTCGACAGTTGAATAACTAACTGTCCACATCTCGACTGCTTGATAACCAAATGTCCACTTCTCAACAGCTGGATAACCTACTGTCCACTTCTTGACTGCTGGATAACCAACAATCCACTTCTCGACTGCTGGATAACCAACTGTCCATTTCTCGACTGCTTGATAACAAAATATCCACTTCTCCACAGCCGGATAACCAACTGCATATATCTTATCTACTGGATAACCAACTGTCCACTTCTCGACTGCTAGATAACCAACTGTCCTCTTCTCAATTGCTGGATAATTTACTGTCCTGTTCTCGAAATAACCAGCCGAATAACCAACTGCATACTTCTCGAAAGCTGGATAACCTACTGTCCACTTATCGACAGCTGGATAACCAACTGACCATTTCTCGACAACTGGATAAACTACATCCCATTCCTCGACAGTTGAATAACAACTGTCAACTAAATGTCCACTTATCGGCAGCTGGATATCATTATGTCCACTTCTCGACTGCTGGATAACTAAATGTCCACTTATCAACAGATGGATAACCTACTGTCCACTTCTTGACTGCTGGATAACCAACTGTCCACTTCTCGACTGCTGGGTAACCAACTGTCCACTTCTCGACTGCTGGATAACCAAATGTCCAGTTCTCAACAGCTGGATAACCTACTGTCCACTTCTTGACAGTTGGATAACCAACTGTCCACTTCTCGACTGCTGGATAACCTACTGTCCACTTCTCGACAGCTGAATAACCAATTGTCCACTTCTCGACAACTAGATAACTAACTGTCTACTTCTTGACAGCTGGATATTCAACTGTCCACTTTTTGACTGCTGGATAACACACTGTCCATGTCCACTGATCATCAGATGGATAACCTACTGTCCAATTCTCGACAGCTGAATAACAAACTGTCCACTTATCGACAGATAGATAACCTAATGTCCACTTCTCGACAGCTGGATAACAAACTGTCAACGTATCGACAAATAGATAACCTACTGTCCACTTCTCGACTGCTGTATAACCAACTGTCCACCTCTTGGCAGCTAGTTTACCAACCATCCGCTTCTTGACAGCTGGATATCGTACTTTTCACTTCTCGACGGATGGATAACCAACTGTCCATTTCTAGGTTGCTGGATAACCTACTGTCCATTTCGCGACTGCTGGATAACAAAATATCCACTTCTCGACAACTTTATAACCAACTGTCCACATCTCGACTGCTGGATAACCAACTGCCCACTTGTCAACAACTTTATAACCAACTGTCCACTTCTCGATTGCTGGATAACCAATTATCCACTTCTCGACAATTGGATAACTAAAGGTATACATCTCGACAGCTTGATAAGTTGGTGAACTTAAGCACGACACTGTATCAACAAATGCTTTTAAGCGGGGCGGTAGTCTAAGTGATAGAGTGTTGGCCGCTCACGTCAGAGGTTGCGGGTTCGATCCCCTGGTCGACCCGATGCCTCTCATAAAACAACACTCAGTACTGGTTCTACCCAGGAAGCAGACTCAAGAGCGGTTCATATAAGCTCTGAGCTTTCATCACAATCAAGCTAAAATAAATTAGTATAAACTAACAAATGCTTAGTAATGGGTCCACCCAGAAATACACCGGGCGAGATTTGTTGAAGTTGAAATAAATTATATATTAGGTAAAATATATAATTTTTAAAAAATTCATGAATAACACGAAATCAGACATGACAGACATAAAAAGTAAATAAAATACGTAACAGAACTCACGATATTTAGTACAATATTCCAAATCTTCTTCTGGTTATTCACATTTTAGATTTCACATTATGTAATTGAAATGATATATTGTTCATTATGCACTCCAGTTTAAGAGTCAGTTTCCCTTACGCCTCAATAAATATCTTGGCTGCGTTCAATTCGCTTAAACATTTAATTTGTTTGCTTCGCCATTGTGAAACTACGTCATTCTATCTCCGCGCTAGGGAACTTTTGTAACCTGACAGCATATCTATCTATACTGAACAGGTAATACACCAACTGAAAGATATATGCTTGCTTTATAACACGAATCGATTATTGGGTGGGGACTAATATTTAAATGTACAAGTGCTCGCTCTGATTTTATTGAATTACATGCGACAGGACAATGAAACGCCGTGTGTATTTATCAATACTGTCACAACTGTATGTTTATCTTACAGTGAACTTATATCGAAATCATTTTATTCAAATTTTAAAATAATTATCATTAATGTAAAATTATGTTTAAATGTACTTGTTTTGTTTTTTTCAGCCAGGTACATTTCTACACGTTAACCCGTTTCCTGGGATTAACAAGCACTCGAGCACACCCCATCTCCGCAAGTAACTGATAACTTTCCCAAATGAATCAGCGGTGAGAGACAAATGATAATGAGACACAATGTTATATATCAATCATCACGGAGACTGTTGCCGGGCGGGTATTCGAACTCACGACCCCTGGATTGATAGCCAGATGCGTAACCGACTGAGTTAATCGGGCCCGGCGTTTTTGTTTAAAGCAGTTTGTTTTTCAATTAATCCATGTGGCTTTTATCAATTCAAAACTCGTAACTAGGGGAGCGTTGCTAAGATTAAAAAGACCCGCCAAAAAGTATTGTTTTTAATTGGTTACTATAGGTCGCATGTGCTGGTAACATGGTAATGTTCTTGAAGTGCATTAAACACCTTTTAGTTATGAAAAAGGAGTTAACGTGTTAGTAGTTAGTCACAACGTACTTTAGTTTCGTTCTTTAGTTTTCGAGTTTCAACATTCACAATGTAGTATTGTAGTAGTGCAGTGGTTTCGGCCGCATGGTGCGACGCGTGGCTTCTGCGGACCTGCATCAAACTTAATGCCTAAGCAGGACTTCTAACTTTTTATCATTTTAACTTCAAACAGGAACAATTACAACTTCAGAAAAGTATGTTAATTAGCAGTGACTATACATCTTTATGCTATATTACTATAGTGTATATCTGCGGACATGCGATGTATTTTCTTCAACTACAAGTGTTTCTCGTGTTACACTTATATGATTGTATGAAAGTGTATATACTGTTATTTACTAAACGGGTGTTTATATTGTATAATATACAAAATGAAATAAACAATGGCTGAACTTTACAATAAGTGTTTACCTTCAATAAATACCGTCTTCAACCGTTACCGACCGAGTGTGTGTGTGTTTGGGGGGGGGGGGGGGGGGGGGGGAGGTGTTTGTGGGGGGGTGTTTGTGGGGGGGGGGGGGGGGGAGGGTCGAACATTTTTAGGGTTAGGGTCCAAATTAGGATTAATTATGGTTAGGATTCATTCCCTTTTGGGTTAGGATTATGGTTGTCAGAGGATTTTAAGAGGACTTGATCGTCATACCGAGGTAATTTTGTAGGTGTTACTGCATACAAAGTGAGGTATAGTTTATACAGGAAAACCTCGGTAAGATAGGCATACAAACATGTGTGTGTGTGTGTGTGTGTGTGTGTGTGTGTGTGTGTGTGTGTGTGTGTGTGAATAAAACATCCCCCATAGTAAAATACACTATGAAAATCTTAATATCCAAGTATCACTATCTCGAACTTCATATTCAAAAAATTATTAACATTTTTACTAAAACTAGCGAAGTACAAAATTTTCAAAAATACAAATTGATATTTGCTTCATTTGTTTTCTGTCATACCGATAAAATCCAAAGAAAAGAAAATATGGTTAAATTTATTACATTTTGTTCAATTATGGCCATGGCTATGCGAACAATTTGCATCGTGTAGATATGTTTAGATTATACTTATTCATTTTAGTTTGATTGGAAAGTTTATATGAATCGCTCTCGATTTAGTTTTCTGTGTGGCGACGTAGCAACCAAAACATCGCTGATTGCATAATCGACTTGTAGTTAAGATTCCATTTTTAAGCGTCGGGTGTTTGGTGTGAATTTTAGAGAGTGAATCAGGAGTCTGGTGGACCGGAACAGTGGCGCCACCTTGCGGTTAGCATGGGAAGATAATCGACTATTTTCTGCCATTAGTATGTATGCAGTTTAGCACTATGTTAAGGGACATCACTCTCGTAAGTTTAATGAAAGGCCTTTTGGTCATCTACTACCAGCTTTATAAAAGCTATTAGTGTTTTCGAAGATTCAGATAATACAAGGAGGTAAGTATTTCCATATGGTTATACGTTCATATGTGTAAACATTGATCTGATACAGGGAGGTAAGTATTTTCAAACGGTTATACGAAAATGAAGGAAAATGATTTCAACATCGCCGTATGTCCAATTAAACCTTAGATACTGTTTTAAAGAGAAAGTGTGATATACACGTGCCCAACACATCTTGCACATATGCGTATCCTACTCACCATCTACGTAAATGTGCCCTATACACAATGTACATGCATGTACCCTACTCATCATGTACATCCATGTACCCTACTCAACTTGTACATACATTTACACTACTCACCTTGTACATACATGTACCCTACTCACCATGTTCATACATGAACCCTACTCATCATGTACATACATGTACCCTACTCACAATGAACATCAATGTACCCTACTCACCATGTACATACATTTACCCTACTCAACTTGTACATACATGTACCCTACTCACCATGTACATACATGTACCCTACTCACCATGTATATACATGTACCCTACTCACCATGTACATACATGTACCCTACTCATCATGTACATAAATGTATCATACTCACCATGTACATACATGTACCGTACTAACCATGTACATACATGTACCCTACTCACTTTGTACATGCATTTACCCTACTCACATTGTGCATACATGTACCCTATTCACAATGTGCATACATGTACCGTACTCACCATGAGCATACATGTTCCCTACTCATCATTTGCATACATGTACCTTACTAACAATGTATATGCATGTATCCTACTCACCATGTACATACCTACCCACTTTATACATACATGTACATTAATGTACCCTACTCACCATGCACATACATGTATCCTACTCACTATGTATATACATGTTCCCTACTCACCATATACATAAATGTACACTACTCACCATGTACAAACATGTTCCCTACTCACCATGTACATACACATACCCTACCCACCATATATATACATGTATCTTACTCACCTTGTACATGCATGTACCCTTCTCACCATGTACATTAATGTACCCTACTCAATATGTGCATACGTGTACCGTATTCATAATGTTCATACATGTACTCTACTCACTATTTACATACATGTACCCTACTGACAATGTACATACATGTACTCTACTCACAATGTACATACATGTACCCTACTGACAATGTAAATACATGTACCCTTCTCACCATGAACATACATGTACCCTACTGACAATGTACATGCATGTATCCTACTCACTATGTACATACTTGTACCGTATTCACAATGTATATGTTCCCTACTCACCATATACATAAATGTACACTACTCACCATGTACAAACATGTTCCCTACTCACCATGTACATACACGTACCCTACCCATCACATATATACATGTATCTTACTCACCTTGTACATGCATGTACCCTTCTCACCATGTACATTAATGTACCCTACTCAATATGTGCATACATGTACCGTATTCATAATGTTCATACATGTACCCTACTCACTATTTACATACATGTACCCTACTGACAATGTACATACATGTACTCTACTCACAATGTACATACATGTACCCTACTGACAATGTAAATACATGTACCCTACTCACCATGTACATATATGTACCCTAATCACAATGTACATACACGCACCCTGCTCACCATGTACATACATGTACCCTACTCTCACAATGTATATACATGTACCCTACTCACCATGTACATGCATTTACCCTACTCACTATGAATACACTTGTACCCTACTGACCATGTATATACATGTACCCTACACACCTTGTACATGTACCCTACTCACCATGTTCATACATGTACCCTACTCACCATGTACATACATGTACTTACTCACCTTGTCCATACATGTACCTTGCTCACTTTGTACATACATGTACCCTACTTACCATGTATATACATGTACCCTACTCACCATATATATGCATGTACCATACTCACCTTGTACATGCATGTACCCTACTCACCATTTACTTGCATGTACCCTACTCACCATGTATATACTTGTACCATACTCACCTTGTACATACATGTACCCTACTCACAATGTACATACATGTATCCTACTCACCATATACATATATGTACCCTACTGACCATGTACATACATGTACCCTACTCTCACAATGTATATACATGTACCTTACTCACCTTGTACATACATGTACCCTACTCACCATGTACATACATGTATCCTACTGACCATGTACATACATGTACCCTACTGACCATGTATATACATGTACCCTACTCACCTTGTACATGTACCCTACTCACCATGTACATACATGTACCCTACTCACCATGTACATACATGTACCTACTCACCTTGTCCATACATGTACCTTACTCACCTTGGACATACATGTACCCTACTTACCATGTATATACATGTACCCTACTCACCATGTATATGCATGCACCTTACTCACCTTGTACATGCATGTACCCTACTCACCATGTATATACTTGTACCCTACTCACCTTGTACATACATGTACCCTATTTACAATGTACATACATGTATCCTACTCACCATGTACATATATGTACCCTACTGACCATGTACAAACATGTACCCTACTCACCTTGTCTATACATGTACCCTACTCACCATGTACATATATGTACCCTACTCACCATGTATATACATGTACCCTACTCACCTTGTACATACATGTGCCCTACTCACAATGTACATACATGTACCCTACTCACCATGTATATAATGTACCTTAATCATCTTGTATATACATGTACCCTGCTTACAATGTACATATATGTACCCTACTCACAATGTATATACATGTACCCTACTCACAATGTTCATATAAGTACAAAAATACAAAAAACATCATAGAATTGCAGACAAATCACATTATTTCGTCGTCTTACTTTGAAGTGCTAATACATGTAGCGCTATGTTAAATACAGTGCATATCCCAGTAGAAATGTGATATAATTTCGAAATGTGCACAAGCCGATATATATATATAATATGTATCTTTTTTTTTCAAAACTAAATTACAGGATATGTTTCCTGATAAAATAATCAGTATTTTGTACTTTCTGGAACACACAACTATGCCGAGTGAATACAAACATCAAATATTTAAAATAGGGGCAAATTAAATGTCATAAAAAATCATCTATTGTAACAATAAAGGTCAAGGGGTGTGTTAATGTTAGGGATTGAATCCTGGTCCTCATTCATGAGGTTATCCATTCGACCAGGGACACCGGCATTTTTATGTGAGCACTAATGGTGTATATATATATAATTTTACATTGTAGAGCATTGGATCCAGGATTTAAAGGTCGTTGGTTCGGTCCCCCTGCCACGACTATGTGTGATATCTTTGACCAAGACACTTGATCTTAAAAAGCTTAGTACTGGTTCTAACCAGGAAAACCTCGACCGTGAATTATCTTTTGAAATAATTTGTTTCACAATCGAGGTAAAATAAATATGTTTAAACTATTACTAATATTTTAACTCGGCCAATTTTGAAATTTTATTAATAAAACATATTTTGGACATAATTGTTATATCTCTACCTCATATCGTCTCAAATGTTTTTATGCTCCCCCCCCCCCCCCCCCCCCGAAAATGTTTTGGGTTGGCATATAGTAATCGCAGCGTCCGTCCGTCCGTCTGTATGTCTGTCCGTACGTGTCGGGGATGAGTTGTGGGTTGCGTTGCCAGTACAGAATGTCATTGTGGGGTGCATTGGTACGTGTGGGGTTAAAATGTGCACCCCACAAGTGCCATATGCGTACAGAATGGCATTGTGGGGTTAATTCCATTTTTACACATTTTTCTTTCAATTTTTTTTCACCTTTTTTCATTCTTTTTTAGTGTCATTAGGGTTGGATCTCAAGGTTTGTGACATTAGGGTTAGAAAGAAAATAGGTTTTGTTTTGTTTTATGAAAAAGGTGTTATTATAACATATAAAAACCGCACCCCACAACATCACTTCCAGCGGAACGTCCGTCCGTCCTTCCCTCCGGTATTTTGTGTCCTACAAATAATCAACATAACATGACGACGTGTCGCGAGTAAGACCCACACCCGTACCTCAAAGATCAAGGTCACAATTTGAGTTTGTTTGAATATACTTTGAGTCTGTGTGAGAGTTCGTGTCCGGCCTGTTACTTTGTCATGCATAGATGGAGTTTAATGATACTTGCTACAAATGATCAACATATCATGACGACGTGTCGCGAGTAAGACCCACACCCGTACCTCAAAGGTCAAGGTCACTATTTGAGTTTGTTTGACAACACTTCGAGTTTGTGTGAGATTTCGTGTCCGGCCTGTAACTTTGTCATGCATAGATGGATTTTATAAATATTTGCTTCAAATGATCGACATAAATGACGACTTGTCGCGAGTAAGTCCCACACCCGTACCTCAAAGATCAAGGTCACAATTTGAGTTTGTTTGAATAAACTTTGAGTCTGTGTGAGATTTCGCGTCCAGCATGTAACTTTGTCATGCATAGATGGATTTTAATGATACTTGCTACAAATGATCAACATAACATGACGACGTGTCGCGAGTAAGACCCACACCCGTACCTCAAAGGTCAATATCACTATTTGAGTTTGTTTGACAACACTTCGAGTTTGTGTGAGATTTCGTGTCCGGCCTGTAACTTTATCATGAATAGATGGATTTTATAAATACTTGCTACAAATGATCAACATAACATGACAACGTGTCGCAAGTAAGACCCACACCCGTACCTCAAAGATTAAGGTTACAATTTGAGTTTGTTTGAATACACTTTGAGTCTGTGTGAGATTTCGTGTCCGGCCTGTAAATTTGTCATGCATAGATGGATTTTAATGATACATGCTACAAATGATCAACACAACATGACGACGTGTCGCGAGTAAGACCCACACCCGTACCTCGAATGTCAAGGTCATTATTTGAGTTTGTTTGACAACACTTCGAGTTTGTGTGAGATTTCGTGTCCGGCCTGTTACTTTGTCATGCATAGATGGATTTTAAAAATACTTACTACAAATGATCAACACAACATGACAACGTGTCACGAATAAGACCCACACCCGTACCTCAAATATCAAGGTCACAATTTGAGTTTGTTTATCAACACTTTGAGTCTGTGAGATTGTGTGTCTGGCCTGTAACTTTGTCATGCATAGATGGATTTTAAAGATACATGCTACAAATGATCAACATTACATGACGACGTGTTGCGAGTAAGACCCACACCATTACCTAAAAGGTCAAGGTCACACTTTGAGTCTGTGAGATTTCATGTCCGATCTGCCACTTTGTCATACATAGATGGATTTTTATAAATACTTGTTATAAATGATCAACATAACATGACGACGTGTTGCACTTAATACCCAAACTCCCACTTCAAAGGTCAAGGTCACAATTTAACTGTGTTTGACAACACTTTCAGTCATTTTGACATTTCTTTTCCGGTCTGTCATCTATGGATAAATTTTTAAAACACTTGGCTCAGTTGATCAACATGACATAATTAAGTGTCGCATATAAGACCCGGAACCTTTCCTCAAAGATCAAGGTCACACTTTCAATTTGTTTGATATTGTGTGTCTAGTCTGTGACTTTGCCTTTAACTTGGCTGAATTTATCAATATGACATGACGACGTGTCATTAGCAAAACTTAGACTCATACATCCAAGATCAAGGTCACACTTTTAGTATGTATGACAACACTTTGAATCTGTTTGAGATTTCCAAGTCCGTCCTTTAACTTTATCATACATGGATGGATTTCAAAAACACTTTGCTCAATTTATCAACAATTGATCTGTAACTTTGTCTTACATTTAGGGATTTTAAAATAGCTTGACACAAGTGATTAGCATGTCCTGATGATGTTTCAGCAGCATTTAACTGTTGAAATACCCAGACCATTACATCAGATGTCAAGGTTACACAAAGGTCAAGGTCAAACTTTAATGTAAAAAACATGAAATTTCATGTCTCGTCTGAAACATCAGTCCATTACTCTTTATATTCATGGATACATCGCTACTTTTTATAACATAATTATATTGTTATTTTTCAACGACCATTTGGGGTGCATGCGACACTTACCAGTGACATTTCTTGTTTTTGCGCGTTTTGCTATTGTGGGTACGACCATCATTTATGCATTTATTGGAAAGAGGCTAAAAACCGAAGACACTACTTAAAAAGAACACACAACGATAAAATCTCGCAGTTATTTATCCCCACCTCTCTGTTGTTGTAACTATTTTAAGTTTTATAAAGTAAACATTTTACTTATGTACATTGATACTCTGCTATTTCTGTATTCTCCATATTAATATACAGTTGTTATTGACAGACAGGTGGGTATGCCCGGCAAATTTATGGAAGTTTGGGGCGTGGGTGGCTTGAATACACTTAAGCATCCTATATTTAACATGTTTCATAAATAAATATAGTAGCAAATGGCACTGAGTTTATCTATTAACAAATGAAATGTTAATAGTACTTAAATTAGATTTAGAGGTGTGTGTGTGTGTAGTGTGTGTGTGTGGGGGGGGGGTTGCTCATTTTGCTCATTTTTCACAATTCATACATTTACACAATTAGGTCTGTCAATTTTCAGTTTCTTACACATAACTCTTGGTATTGATTATGAGTTGTATCTTATAGTATTGTTATTTTTATTAAACTTTATTGTATACGATAAGTAATCTAACTTTCCCACAAGAATCAGCGATGAGAGACGAATGATAATGAGACACAATGTCGTATATCAATCATAACGTAGACTGTTGTCGGGCGGGGATTCGAACTCACAACTCCAGGATTGAAAGTCAGACGCGTAACCGACTGAGCTAATCGGACCCGCCGTCGTTAATGAACATACAAAAAACAATTATTGGACTGCTCAAACAGCATTGTCGTGTATCCATATTACAAACATGTGTAAGTTTATTACATACTTCAACACAAGATTGTAACTTACTGTTCATGTATTTCATCATTTTTAAAAACTATCCATTTATATTATTGCGTGTTGTTATTTACTATCGAATGCTCTAGCAAAATCATCAAAACATCAAGAAAATACAATAACATCTGCTTTTTTATTCTGATAACTATTTTTGGATTAATGCCTTGAGTGTAAAATTATTGTCAATTCTTGAGTATCCGTTTCTGAAACCTGCCTTGACTAATATATTAAACATTGATTTTCACTCCAATGTGTTAGACATGATATAAAGATATATACAAAAAAAATAAAAATAAGGGTTCGATGATGATATTCCACGATTATTGTTGGGATCAGACTTGATGCCTTTCTTGTAAATTGAAGTTATGACACATTTACTTACGCCATTTCACCTGTTAACTTGTGTTAAATATGAATAATTGGTATAATGCTGTTTAACATCGCTATATAATAATCAATACACACATCTTTATAATATAAACTATGATACATTTATACATTAAATTTAACAAAATATGAACAGTTATATCACAATTTTAGCGATACTATTATACTGTTAATAACATTTTGGTGTAACAATCCTTGGCTACACTGACACATGTATCGAGGTTATAGCATAAAACAAGTCGATATACGTTCTTTAACGTTTTCCAGTTGCTAACGTCATACGTACGTAACTGCTCTGTACTACAGTTATGCAATGACGATCTGTTTTCTTTTAATCAGTGATTACACCAACTAGCACCAACACGTCACGATAGTCATGTAATTTGATTTTTATACAAATTGGTTCTTGTATAAAAGTGAATATTGACAGAAAAAGCATTATTTTAAGTGTGTTTGATATGGATGAAATAACAGTTTCTGTTGATCATTTATTATCTATTCCGTATCTATACTTAAATCTGTAACCCAAGATATATTTATTATTTCATAAATTATTACTGAGAGTTAAGGTATTGCATACGACGTGATATCAACCAAGACATTTTTGTTCTGATTGATACAACAGAATATCAAATATCACAACAGTATTTAATTATACACAATATTTACCCCTTATAATATATACAGGTTACGTTACAATCTATAATACATAGTCTGGGTCTACATTTTCTGTAAACACGAGCACACCGGTAATGTATTCTAAACTGCTGTTTAACTCTGGCGTATTAATTAAATAATGAGTTACATAACACATTTACATTAATATGGATAGATATGTTATCAACTTGGTAATTAGTGGTAGTGTATGAAGCACAGGTATTCAAACTTTCTGTTTACATAGTGAGTTACGTTACGAAACACAAACATATCCTAATATGATTTATATCTGCTACAAATATTACAATTTTAACCTCAAATTTAGTTATTTAGTTAACTAATATGGATGTTTATGTAAATATATATATATATATATATATATATATATATATATATGTATATATATATATGTGTGTGTGTGTGTCCTTTATATAGCATGTGAGTAGTCATGAATCCTTAACTGGATCCTACTCATATAAAGCTATCAGTTCATGTATGTAAATTTGACCAACCTGTCAAGATTTGTTGCATGTAATTCCATAGTAAATAAGTCATGGTCGACACCAAATTTATTGGTTTGGCAGATGCCTTGATATTATATCTATGGTTGGCATTGTAGCTAGACGCACTCGAGCATGATTATTGACGACTAGGGGTCCTTTATCAAAATTGTTAACTTTATGCTTCTATGTCTCGTGGTTTGGTCCTCTATATAAGAGAAATTGACAAAAAACGTTATTTCGTATGACTGAATAGACTTCTGCGAAAGATTTTTGTGCGATTTGATGTTGCTGACACAACGGTTAATACCTGTGTGAACTTCATGGTCCCTTACCTTCCACCCACCCATCCCCCGAGGTCTTAGGGACAGAGCCAGTGGTAACAGAAATTTAAAAAAAACATATTATAAGAAGCACTGTGAAACAATTGGCGAGTACGATTATTGACATTCTTTATGAAAATTGTAACTTTCATGTCCCCCAGTCTCATAGTTTTGCCCTGGCAGTGGGGCTACTTTTTAAATGTATATAAGAGAAACAGACAAAAACCATCATTTCTGATGACTGATTAGTTTTTGATGTGATTTAATGCTTGTTTTATTGAGTGTCCCTCTCCACCTGTAACCTTGGTCCAAAACAGTCAAATTTAAGGCAAACTTTAAAAATCTTTTTTATTATAGGAAGCACTAGAGAACAAATTGCAAGCAGAGTTAATGCTGCCTAGGAGTCGGTTGTAGCGTGAGATCCTTCAGCCCCATGAAAACTGTCAGTGCGCATGCACATCATCATTAGCACTTCCGGTGTGATAATCGTCAGACAACAAAAAAAAAAATTGTTAAAATAAACCTTTAATATAGTCCTTCTCCGCCATTGGCACAGCTGCTCAGGTTGTACAATATCTACATAATTATAATGTTATAAGGTATCAGCACAATGTGTACTTTATCAATTAGCGCAAAAAGGATTGATTTGAAGTTGTAGGTGCCTTGCTCAAGTTGCTGCTGTCACCATCTGGAACAATTAATTGAATTATAGCAAAGGTATACCTATCGGCTTTAATTCAAACTTATAATATTATTTTTTCTAGCAGTGTCAGGAATGCAAAGCCTATAGCGTGTTGTGATTTTGACTGTTTTTTTAATCTTAAAATGTTTCTTAACAAATGCTTTATGCCTATTAAAGTGACGGTGGTCACCAGTCCAAGTAGTAACCCCGTACTTAATTGCTTAACTTCAAATACAGTCGGTGAACTTCACTCTTTAACCGTTAGGGCTTAGCCCCACCTGCACATCCGGCGGCTTCCTGCAGTTTCTGGCTATATCCCACCCCATCACAAGGAAAGAGAGATTCGTGCAGAATCATGTACGAAAGTTAATCCTCGTCGCAATTAAAGTGACAGCATTCACCTATCCAAGTAGAGTTTTTAGTGTGGACTATTTCTTAGTACTGTATATCACTGGTTCAACATAACACTGGGTCGTCTCGGCAACATTTTCACTTTTACAAAATAAAATCCAGATCAAAGCAACCAATAAATGAAAATGTTCTAAGTGTAGTGCCTAATATGTTACATAAGGCCCTGTCTTACAAATATCATGGCTAGTTTTCTTGAATTTGTCAACCATTTAATGATATTCTCAGTATAGTATCTAATTTGTAACTATAGGCCTTGTCTTATAGATCTCACGGCTAGGTTTCTTGAATCTGTGAACCAATTAATGAAGATATTCTCAGTGTAGTGTCTAATATGTAACTATAGGCCCTTTCTTAAAGATATCATGGCTAGATTTCTTGAATCTGCAAACCAATAAATGAAGATATACTCAGTACTGTGTCTAATATGAATATTTTGGCCTTGTCTTACAGATCTCATGGCTAGATTTCTTCAATCTGTCAACCAATAAATGAAGATATTCTCAATGTAGTGTCTAATATGTAACTATAGGCCCTGTCTTACAGATCTCACGGCTAGATTTCTTGAATCTGTCAATCATTTAATGATATTCTCAGAATAGTATCTAATGTATAACTATAAACCTTGTCTTACAGATCTAACGACTAGATTTCTTGAATCTGTCAACCAATAAATGAAGTTATTCTTCGTGTAGTGTCAATATTTAAATATTGGCCCTGTGTCAAGACCTCATGGCTAGATTTCTTAAATTTGCCATCAAATAAATGAAGATATTCTCAGTGTAGTGTCTAATATGTAACTATAAGCCGTGTCTTACAGATCTCACAGCTAGATTTCTTGAATTTGTCAACTATTTAATGATATTCTCAGTATAGTATCTAATTTGTAACTATAGGCCTTGTCTTACAAATCTCACTAGATTTCTTGAATCTGCAAACCAATAAATGAAGTTAATCTCAGTATAGTGTCAATATGTAACTATAGGCCTTGTCTTACAGATCTCACAGCTAGATTTCTTGAATCTGTGAACCATTAATGATATTCTCAGTATAGCATCTAATTTGTAAATATAGGCCTTGTCTTACAGTTCCAACGGTTAGATTTCTTGAATCTGTCAACCATTTAATTATATTCTCAGTATAGCATCTAATTTGTAAATATAGGCCTTGTCTTACAGATCCAACGGTTAGATTTCTTGAATCTGTCAACCATTTAATTATATTCTCAGTATAGTATCTAATATGTAACTATAGGCATTGTCTTACATATCTCAAGGCTATATTTCTTGAATCTGTAACCCATTAAATGAAGATAGCTCAGTGTAGTGTTTAGTATGCTACTTTAGGCCTTGTCTTACAGATATCACGGCTAGATTTCTTGATTCTGTCAAATATTTAATGACGTTAATTCAGTGTAGTATTTAATATGTAACTATAGGCATTGTTTTACAGGTATCACGGCTACATTTCTTGATTCTGTCAGCCCTTTAATGAAGATTTTGGCAGTGTAGTGTTTAATATGTAACTATAGGCCTTGTCTTACATATATCACTGCTAGATTTCTTGATTCTGTCAACCATTTAATGAAGATATTCTCAGTGTAGTGTTTAATATGTAACTATAAGCCTTGACTTAAAGATATCACGGCTAGATTTCTTGATTCTGTCAACCATTTAATTAAGATATTCTCAGTGTAGAGCCTAAAATGTATCTAATGCAACCATTATTTTTTTTTAGATGGCAATCTGTGCAAAAAACAAGTGGGATGTGCTAAAGGTGTGCAGATCATCTGTGAAGGACAGGAAAAGGCCATTTTGCATGAGTTTCATAGTGAAACTATTGGAGGTCACAGTGGGATCAATAAAACCATTGATGTGAATAAGATCTGGTACTGGACCTTGAATGACAGAGGATGTGAAGCAATATGTAATTTCTTTTTATTCTATTAATTAAGTTTTTATGTTGTAGATTTTATTAGCAATTCATTAAAAATGCTAAATCATATCTTTTCAAGAAGTGTATTTTGACAAATGTAATTCTTTAGTGACTTGGTATAGGGTGAGTCAACTGAATTGACTGGCACCTGTTTTATTGAACATGAGTATTTCGTGTACATCAGGAACTTAATTATTAAACACATTTCCGTAATTCTTAAGTGACTCGGTATAGGATGAGTCACCTGAAGTGACTTGCACGTGGCTTTTTGAGCGCCGAGTATTTCGTGTACATCAGGAACTTAATTAATGAACACATTTCAGTTATTCTCTAGTGACTCAGTCAGCTGACTTTGTAAGCACCACCTATTAAAATATTTGTGAATTGGTGATATTAATAAATAGTGACTATATCTTATGATATAAAAATGTTTGACAAATCCTTATGAAATCCTTATGAAAATTCCCATGTCAAATTGTTCCAATATTAGTATTTATTCATTTTATTAGCTCGTCTTTTCAGGTGGAAAAAAGCTATTGTCATGACCTTGTTGGCGTCGTTGATGTTACTTAGCTTTCCTCTGGTTCTGAGAAACCACGTTACAGTAACTTCATAAACACATTCATATTCAATGTTATAGGAACAATGTATATATAGCTTACTTACCTAAATTTTCATACTTTGGACTTTCAAACTTTGGTAAAGTTTATTCTTTAGCTAGGGTTTGTTTTTTTTAGCTCACTTCAGCAAAGCTCAAGTTGAACTGTTCTGATAGCCTGTTGTCCACCGATCATACGTCCATTTACTTTTTGTTGTGTGCACTCCAGCACTTGCATTTTGCATTGGACATTTAGTAGCTATATAACCATTATATCAAATCGAATAGTAAATGTCAAAGTTATTGAAGCATTAAAAATTGCGCTTTTTTCATTTAATTTTTGACAGATTTACACAGTCATAATTTGATCATAATATATTTAACGAGTGCCAATCGGATAAATATTGTCAATTATGTGTATTTGATGTTGTGTGCACTCTAGTATTCACAGTTTCTATTCGATCTCCATTAAACTTACACAGTTATTATGTGAGCATACTATCTTGGACGAGTTCTTGAACTGGCAAAATTGGATAATTAATGTGGGATGTAATGATCATTGAATCCGCACAAATTGCACTATATGAACTTATGTAGACTCTGTGAAAATTGCCTTCTTTGGCATTGTCTTCTCTGCCACAGTTGAGCAACTTAGGGCCATACTGGCACTCTTGTTTAACAACAAAATATGAGGTACAATAAACAGTTAATAGTACATTATTATCATCATCATCAGTAGTAGTAGTAGTAGTAGTAGTAGTAGTAGTAGTAGTTATAGTCGCATTATATGTTTGAAATGCATAACTGCCAAAACATATTAGACACAACATTGAGAATATCTTCATTACATGATTGACATTTATTGGTTGGCAGATTCAAAGACTTTAGCCGTGAAATCTGTAAGACAGGGCCTATAGTAAAATACTAGACACTATACTGAGAATATCTTCATTTGATGGTTGACATATTCAAGAAATCTAGCCGTGAGATCTGTAAGACAGGGTCTAAAGTTTAATATTAGACGCTACACTGAGAATACCTTCATTTATTGGTTGACATATTCAAGAAATCTAGCCGTGAGATCTGTAAGACAGGGTCGATAGTTTAATACTAGACACTACACTGAGAATATCTTCATTTATTGGTTGACATATTCAAGAAATCTAGCCGTGAGATCTATAGACAAGGCCTATAGTTACATATTTCACACTATACTGAGAATATCTTCATTGATTGGTTGGCAAATTGAAGAAATCTAGCCGTAAGATCTGTAAGACAATGTTTATAGTTGCATATCAGACAATATACTCTGAGAATATCTTCATTTATTGGTTGGCAGATTTACGAAATCTAGCCATGAGATCTGTAAGACAGGGCCTATAGTAAAATACTAGACACTATACTAAGACTATCTTCATTTAGTGGTTGGCAGATTCAAGAAATCTAGCCGTGAGATCTGTAAGACAGGGCCAATATTTAAATATTAGGCTATATACTGAGAAAATCTTCATTTATTGGTTGACATATAGATATCTAGCCGTGAGATCTGTAAGACAATGCCTATAGTTACATATTAGACACTACACTGAGTATGTCTTCATTAAATGGTTGACATATTCAAGAAATCTAGCTGTGACTTCTGTTAGACAAGGCCTATAGTTAAATACTAGATACTATACTGAGAATATCTTCATTGATTGGTTGGCAGATTGAAAAAATCTAGCCGTGAGATCCGTAAGACAGAGTCTATAGTTAAATAAAATATACTACACTGAGAATATCTTCATTTGTTGGTTGGCAGATTCAAAGAATGTAGCCGTGAGATCTGTAAGACAGGACCTATAGTTAAATACCAGACACTATATTGAGAATATCTTCATTTGTTGGTTGGCAGATTTAAATAATGTAGCCGTGAGATCTGTAAGACAGGACCTATAGTTAAATACTAGACACTATACTGAGAATATCTTCATTTATTGGTTGGCAGATTCAAAGAATCTAGCCATGAGATCTATAGACAAGGCCTATAGTTACATATTGGACACTATACTGAAAATGTCTTCATTTATTGGTTGACAGATTGAAGAAATCTTGCCGTGAGATTTGTAAGACAGGGTTTATAGTTAAATATTAGACACTACACTGAGAATATATTCATTGATTGGTTGGCAGATTTAAGAAATCTAGCCGTAAGATCTGTAAAATAAGGCCTTTAGTTAAATACTAGACACTATACTGAGAATATCTTCATTTAATGGTCGGCAGATTCAAAGAATCTAGCCGTGAGATCTGTAAGACAGGACCTATAGTTAAATACTAGACACTATACTAAGAATATCTTCATTTATTGGTTGGCAGATTCAAAGAATCTAGCCGTGAGATCCATAGACAAGGCCTATAGTTACATATTTGACACTATACTGAAAATGTCTTCATTTATTGGTTGGCAGATTGATGAAATATTGCCGTGAGATCTGTAAGACAGGGTCTATAGTTAAATATTAGACACTACACTGAGACTATCTTCATTTATTGGTTGGCAGATTCAAAGAATCTAGCCGTGAGATTTGTACGACAGGGCCTATAGTTAAATTTTAGACACTACACTGAGAATATCTTCATTTATTGGATTCAAGAAATCTAGACCAACTTCCGTTTCCGTTTAGTGACGGTGTATTTGTAAACAAAGCTGAAACTAAAATGTGATATTGTTTCATTTTTAAGGAGTTTGTGGATATATGGACAGTATGTGAGTCTTTATAAACAGTATACCCCGTGTAATTTCTGAAGTTTTGAATTTTCTGATTGCTACAAATTGTTATTTTGAGGGGTGAAAACAGTTGACAGTCCGCCTAACAAAAAAATTACCGTAAAATATCAAAAAATTGACAATGAAGAATGGTTCGAGGAACTAAAAATAAAAATCAGAAATCAAAACCAGTTGCACCAGTACTAGGTACACCAGACCGACCTGCAAACATAGCACTCAAACAGGCATCCAAACAAACGAAACGAAAAAAAAATTCGCCAGACGTACATTTAGAAAATTTGGAAAAGAAATATCGCCAGACTGAACAGGACTCCCAACTGTCTGTAATAAACAGTGATTCCAGCGAGTTTGAATGTAGTCTAGAGGGAGGATCTTTAGAAGTTAAAATGATGGACAATACATCGACCGCCGCTGCCGCCAGTCAGAGTCTGCTAGTTGATCAGAGTCATAATCCGCACCAAACACTGACCACCCAAATAGCTCAGTATGCGCCTCTTCCTGATAGCGAAATTACCAGAATCGCAATGAAAATGAAGGACCTTCTGCATGACGAAATAGACTTGCTAGTTACTTCTAAGGTACAAGAAAAAACTGCAAAAGTGGTAGATGAAGTTCGTGTCCTACGAAACGAAAATGACATATTAAGACGTCAGATTGCTGAACTTCAGAACAATCAGGATGACCTTCAACAGTACAGTAGAAGGAACTGTATACGAATCAGCAACTTTAAAGAGAGTGCTGGTGAAGACACGGACAAAATCGTGCTGAAAGTTGCAGAACAAGCAGGTGTCACCCTAAACTCTTCAGAGATCGATCGATCCCATAGGATTGGAAGGCCTGACTCCTCAGTAAACAAGTCTCGCGAAATCATCGTGAAATTCACTTCATACAAATCGCGAACCGCGTTTATTAAGGGCAGGAAGACACTACGCGAAAAAAACATTAACATCTACTTGAATGAAGACCTGACCAAATTCAGAAAATCTATTTCATTTGAATGCCGACAGCATGTGAAAAACGCGAATAGCTCAATCACGAAGACATGGACCCACGACGGAAACGTTCTTGTGAAAGACAAAAATGACAGAATATCAAGAATACGGGGACTAAGTGACCTGGATGGATACATATAAAAGATCATAGACCGCGGTGAAGTGTTTCCAAAGTGACCCAAGTGATCCTTCAAACCATGAGTTTTCTAAAATGAACTGATTAAAATCTTAATAATAACTTTTGTATGTATGCATGATGTATAGATACGATATAGTCAACATGTCTCAGACAGCTTTCCATACAGTAGTTTATAATACATTTCTGCCCGCCTATATATGGACTCACATTCGTGTTTATTTAAAATGATTTTCTGATATTAATACTGCATTCTTACTTTATGCGAGTACACATGTTGTGGCACGCCTGTAATCACCATACCTCCACTTACATATGGTAGTTTATCTAGAATGCTTACAGCAGTTATTAAGATTCATATTACGATGATATTATGTAACTATTTGTACGATACCGTTAGATGAGATAATTGAGGTGTTTTATACAGTGTATAGCGTGTATGGGCATATATCTGCTTTGAGCATGGTAAATTGTAACCGAAACCATGGACCTGGACACGAATAGTATATCCGTGGTTTTAGTAACTGCATCACATGTGCAGCATAGCCGCACTAAACCGCACCCACAAAGGAAGACTCTCATGCTATGAAACGTGTCTGATTTTAAACATTTTGTATTAAAACATGTAAAAATATTATAGAAACATGTGATTTTAATATTGATGGTATAGATAAAACTGTCTAGGTAGAACCCTGTTTATGCATGACAAACCACACTATGTAATCTCGGCTATATAATATTGTTACTGAACTATATTGATCACAACCGCCACCAGTCTTAAATGCTTATCTACTGCTGAGTATTCTAAATAACCCTACAGGTGTTTACCTACAAATCAGCAGCCGTTTCGGCATTTAGCCTGTATATTTATATATATTTTCTGTATTTGTTTTTCTTTTGGAACAGTATATATATGTTGTGTTCCTCAATTCCTATTGTTTGTACAATATGACCAGCTGCAGACTGTGTTGCCTTTTCATATGTATGTAAATATATTATCTCTCAATAATATGTGTTCATGTGCGCGCACGCGCGTGCGTGCGTGCGTGCGTGTGTGCGTGCGTGTGTATGTAACTTACGTGATATCGTGCATGAGAGTATGCGTATATGTGTATGTATGTGAGTGCGTCCATACGTACATGGCTGCTTGAATACGAGCTAGCGTGCGTGCGGATATTGCGTAAATATGAATGTATTATGTAGATTCTCAAAGGTACTATTGTACATTAGTCACAGATAAGGCACGAATGAGAAGGTTGTACTAGCTATTGAAGCTCGATCTATAGTAAAATCATAATTACCTTACTTGATTGTTTTTATGTGAGGAACACTTCGAAGCGATATGGGTATGAATACTTTTTTGTTTGAAATCAGTATTAGGTTTTGTTTTTGCTGTTTACAAAATGTCAAAATATTAATTTTCATTTTGTTCTTCGTCGAAAATTTTCTTATATGTCCATTAAATTTTTTTTAAGGAAAGTGTTTTTATGATATGTAACAGTTTCTGAATTTAATCACGTCAACTAATTAACAACTATGAGTATGTTCTAAATTCTTTCACACTTACTTCTACGAAGTTTTTATGTACTGTTTTATAAAAATAATAATAATAATAATAAATAATATAATAATTATAATAATAATAATAGTAGTAATAATAATAATAATAATAATAATAACAATAATAATAATAATAATAATAATAATGATGATGATGATGATGATGATTGTTTTTGTTGCTGTTGTAGATATTATGCTATAGTTACTAAGGTTATAACTGATTTATTGTTTCTAAGTAAGGCACACTTTCATTTGACAAGGGTAGCCTTCTCCATATTTTTTTTCTATTTTTTACTTCCTACCTCGAATATATATAAAAAAAAAATAATATATGAAATGAGAATATCCACAAACACCTTCCTTCATCTAACAACTTGAATGATTCTCAAATCGTTTCAAGTTGCCTTTATTATTTTTATATCCTTTCTTCTTTCAGACTTTTATTCCTTTACCTCTCTTCATCTCTGTTATGTCTGGGTCATTTTGCTCGTTTTGTCTCATCGGTCGCCCCTCTCTGGTGATTGTTATGACTTTGGAATTACATAATGTGTGTTGATTTAAATATGTACAGGGCGAGAATAGGAACATTCGCCCTTACTCAATCTAAGACTAAGGGACTTAAGTCTCTCACAAGTTTTGAACTATTGTCTTGGTTAGCTATAATCATAATGCATCATGGGGATATTGAATCCAATCCAGGCCCAATCCATACACTTAATTCGCCAGTCAATAACGAAAACACTTCTCATCAACATAATATGTCAATAGTTCACTACAATGTCCAGAGTTTTCTGCCAAAGAAAGAATTACTCTATGCAGAATTATTCAACTTTGATATATTAGCATTTACCGAGACCTGGTTAACAGACAATGTGTCAAACGATGATATATTCTTTGACAATTATTTAGTCCCATTTCGTAAAGACAGACCATTAGACGCTCATGGTGGTATTATTGTATACGTAAGCGATAAATTACACGCAATAAGAAGAACTGAACTTGAACCCAATAATATCGAATGCTTATGGATAGAAGTCTACATTAATAATAAAAAGATACTTTATGGTACGTTTTACAGACCTCCAAATTCTCCTGAAGCTACATTAAATACTATTGAAGAGTCTATAGGCCTCGCTGTGGATACAGGAATACAAGATATTATTATAATGGGAGATTTCAACCTTGATGTTCTTAAACCAAATACTAATAGGAAACTTATTAATCTAATGCAAAGATTTGACCTTTCGCAAACAATTGCAGAACCCACCCATTTTACAGAATATTCTTCATCTATTATTGACTTATTGTTTGTATCTAAACTCGCTACAATTGCTGCTAGCGGAGTTGGCGAACCTTTTCTTGATCAAAATATGTGATATCACTGTCCCATCTTCTGCCATATCAACATAAGCAAACCATTACCAAATTGCTCCAAACGTACTATTTGGATGTATAATCAGGGCGACTATGACCGTTTAAGACAAGAAGCGCGTAACACCGACTGGAACTCCCACTATGACAACAACATTGACACATATGCAAAAAATATATCAAACACAATAATTAAACTCGCTGAAAGCTCAATTCCAAGAAAAATTGTAACAATTCGCCCAACTGACCCCCCTTGGATGAAATCTGAAATACGTAAACTTATGCGAAAACGTAAACAACTATATGACAAAGCTAAAATTTCCAACACACTTGAGAATTGGTCAAACTATAAAAAACTTCGAAACGAAACAATAACAAAAATACGCAAATCCAAGCAGGAACAATTAAACAATCTATCTGAAAAGTTAAAGTCTAGTTCCTTATCAACCTCTGACTGGTGGAAACTCCTAAAATCATTTATTAAGCCAAATTGCACTTCATCTAGCATACCCCCACTTAAACATAATAACACTATATATACAGACGGTCTTGAAAAAGCTAATCTCTTAAATAATCATTTCACTTTACAAACACAACTTAATGACAAAAATATAGTCCTGCCAGATATATTGATAGATCAAAATAGACCAACATTAAGTGTTATCGTAATTTCACAAGCAGAAGTAAGAACAGCTCTACAACAGCTAAAGCTTGGCAAAGCGGCAGGGCCTGATATGATAAATAATAGAATTCTTAAAGAACTATCACTTGAGTTAACAGTTCCATTGACTAACCTTTTTAATCGTTCGCTTGAAATAAGCGAAGTCCCTTCCGATTGGAAGTTGGCCCATGTTTGTGCTATTTTAAAAAAAAATGACCCATCCGATATTTCGAACTATCGACCCATATCATTGTTGTCAACTATCGACAAACTAATGGAAAGAATAGTACATAAACATTTATTTAATTTTTTTAACCATAATAAAATTATAACACCCCTCCAATCTGGCTTTGTCCCCAATGACTCTACTACTAATCAACTTGTAGACATATACAATACTTTTTGCCAGGCCCTAGACGAAGGAAAGGAAGTACGTGCTGTGTTTTGTGATATATCAAAAGCCTTCGATAGGGTCTGGCATAGAGGACTTGTTCTTAAACTAAAGTCAGTTGGAATAACGGGTCCTCTATTAAATTGGATTACAAATTATCTCCAAGACAGAAAACAACGTGTTGTTATTCCTGGCCATATATCAGACACTACCTCAGTTGAGGCTGGAGTTCCGCAAGGATCAACGCTCGGGCCTCTTTTATTTTTAATCTACATTAATGACATTGTCTCCCAAATAAACTGTCAAATTAAATTGTTTGCAGATGATACTAGTTTATATATTTTAGTAGATACACCCGAAAATGCTGCTACAATGATCAATCGTGACTTAGCCACTATTAACCACTGGGCAAACACATGGCTAGTTACTTTTAATCCTATGAAAACCGAATCAATGGTTATTTCGAGGAAAATTAACAAACCTGTTCACCCAAACCTACTAATGAATAACGTACCCATTAACGAAGTAAACACTCATAAACATTTAGGTCTAACTCTATCTTCAAATGGAACATGGCACGAACACTTTTATAGTATTAAAGAAAGGGCTTGGAAGAAAATTAATATTATGAGAAAATTTAAGTTTCAATTAGATCGAAAATCATTAGAAATAATGTATTTAACATTCATTAGACCCATCTTGGAATACGCAGATGTAGTCTGGGATAACTGTACACAATACGAAGAACAAGAACTAGAATCCATTCAAACAGAAGCAGCTAGAATAGCAACTGGAACTACTAAACTAATCTCAATTCAAACACTTTATCAGGAAATTGGCTGGGAATGGTTAATACATAGACGTAAAAAACACAAATTGTCCTTATTTTATAAAATGACTCACAACCTTGCACCATCTCCTCTTACTGCTCTAGTCCCTGCAAACATCGGTAATACAGTTACGTACAACCTGCGAAATTCAAATGACAACCGTACATTACCATGTAATACCCAGCTTTTTTACAAATCTTTTCTTCCCTCTACAACAAGGGACTGGAACGAACTATCAATAGAAATAAAAAACTCAGAATCAATTACAGTTTTTAAGAATAAACTCAATAGCAACCGACTTATTACTCCAAAACACTATTATGCAGGGAAGAGATTATCACAGATCCAACACACTCGCCTAAGAACATACTGTAGTCCTCTTAATTATCTTCTATACACTAAAAACTTAATCAACAGCCCACTTTGTACATGTGGATTAATAGAAAACACAGATCATTACCTCTTCATTTGCTCTTCGTATACGGAGCAGAGAGACATTATGTTACAAAAAATACGAGAATTAAACATACAACCAACTGTAAATACACTTTTGTTTGGAGATCCCTTGTTATCCATTGAAATCAATACAAGCTTATTTCTAATAGTACAAGACTATATAATAGCATCAAAAAGATTCAAGTAGCGCATAAACCACTTAACAGTTAATATTTTCAAATTCTTTCAAATCTTAATTTTAACTAACATTTATCTGAACTTAGTTTCGATATATCTGTACATAACTGACCATACCATTAAGTCCCTCAATGGCTATTCCTATTCCTGTTGAGACGAACAGCAAAATTTCACCCATCTCTCTATCTCTCTCTCTCTCTCTCTCTCTCTCTCTCTCTGTTTGTTACAATATGCAAAGTTTCTTGACATATTCTATTAAGAAATTTATATCTCTATATATAATATGTAGGAACATCTACAGATCCTTATACTATCATTCATTGATATATATATATATATATAATTGTAATACTGTCACATATTTAATAGATTGATTTTGGGAGACAGATTCACAAAAGCTGTAAGCTTTCTTCTGAATCCCTTTCATAATTGTATACACATGTGTTAACTAATATGTGATATTTTCAATGTAATTGTATACTATTTGTGAATAAAATATGTTTAAACTAAGAAATCTAGCCGTGAGATCTGTAAAACAAGGCCTTTAGTTAAATACTAGATACTATACTGAGAATATCTTCATTTATTGGTCGGCAGATTCAAAGAATATAACCGTGAGGTCTGTAAGACAGGACCTTTAGTTAAATACTAGACAATATACTGAGAATATCTTTATTGATTGGTGGGCAGATTGAAGAAATCTAGTCGTGAGATTTATAAGACAGGGCCTAAAGTTAAATATTAGACACTACACTGAGACTACTTCATTTATTGGTTGGCAGATTCAAGAAATCTAGATGTAAGACCTGTAATACAAGGCCTATAGTTAAATACTAGACACTACACCGAGAATATATTCATTTATTGGCTGGCATAGTCAAGAAATCTAGCCGTGAAATCTGTAAGACAGGGCCTATAGTTAAATATTAGAGACTATACTGAGGATATCTTCATTCATTGGTGGGCAGATTCAAGAAAACTAGCCGTGAGATCTGTAAGACAAGGCCTATGGTTACATATTAGACACTACACTGAGAATATCTTCATTTATTGGTGGACATATAGAAATCTAGACATGAGATCTGTATTAGACAAGGCTTATAGTTAAATATTAGACACTATACTGAGAATATCTTCATTTATTGGTTGACATATATATAGAAATCTAGCCGTGAGATCTGTAAGACAAGGCCTAGGGTTACATATTAGACACTACACTGAGAATATCTTCATTTATTGGTGGACATATAGAAATCTAGCCATGAGATCTGTATTAGACAAGGCTTATAGTTAGATACTAGTCATTATACTGAGAATATCTTCATTTATTGGTTGACATATATATAGAAATCTAGCCGTGAGATCTGTAAGACAGGGTCTATTGTTACATATTAGACACTATACTGATAATAACTTCACTTATTGGTTGACATATAGAAATATATCCATGAGGTCTGTAAGACAAGGCCTGTAGTTACATATTATACACTATACTGAGAATAACTTTTAGAATTTTACATAAGGATACTATGAGAAAAGAGAACATTCTCATTTCTATTATTATCAGATTCATTTTATTATCATTATTACATTAATCTAAATGACTTTATATTGTTATTAGTATCATCATCATCAGCAGTAATAGTAGTAGTAGTAGTAGTAGTAGTAGTAGTAGTAGTAGTAATAGAAGTAGTAGTAGTACCAGTATGTTTGAAATGCACAGCTGCCAAAAAAGGAAAATAGGTGTGTTGTTTTAATTTTTTTATCTCATTTATCATTTACTTTTATTATTATCATTTTCATTTTATTTAATTTTCATTATTAATTGAATTAATTTAAATTATCATTTAATTTATTATTGAATGAAGGTCTCTCCCAAGAGTCCTTTTTTTCATTTTACGTCTCCCAAGCACATCGGAAAGTCAAACAAAACAAAAGCTATCCATTATCTAACTGCCTTAAAATTCATTGTTTAACACCCATATATAAGACAGAGTATACAAATGTAATAAACTAGATGCAATATTAACTGTAAATTTATTTAGATTAATATTATATACATTTGTCTTACAATTCTCATGACTGACAGTATTTACGTCCAACGCTGTGAGAATCGTAAGCAAAAACCCGGATGTCTGACGAATCTCACGGTCTGAAGGATATCACGCTTCACCGGAAAGACGATAAACAAATAACATAAGCTCTACATGAGATTTTGAACCGACAGCTATCTTCGCAAATTGCTTCAATACTTCAACTTATTATATAATACTTATAATATTATTCATATTCAATTTGGCATATGTACCGTTCAGTTAGTTATACCATGTATAACTGCCCTTTAAAGCCCCAGTTAAACTTTAATATGTTTACATGGATATTTCAATGTGCATAATTATTGCGTGCCAATGCGTAATGATAATAAAATCTTTTCACGTGACTGTGAACTGATATACCATTATATTACAATGCACCCGAACAATAGCCGGTTATATTTCATTTATGGCGAGATACCCGTAAACATACAAATACACCGATACTCCAGTATCGCGGTAGAATATTTAATTATTTCACCCTGCGGTCTCACAAACACTATCAGTGGATA
Source organism: Panopea generosa (assembly GCA_029582155.1). NCBI lineage: Eukaryota > Metazoa > Mollusca > Bivalvia > Adapedonta > Hiatellidae > Panopea > Panopea generosa. Next base: position 39,963,919 of record CM055907.1, read on the forward strand.
GGGTTAATAAAATACAGTAATAAACGTGGATAATGTAGGGTGTATATTTCATTTTGAATAATAAACTATCACCAGGTTTGAAAGAGATGAAATTTTAGATGATTATAAATGCTGACCGATTAAGTAACGCTACTGCCAGTAGCCTAGGTATATATATACACTGTGTTGTGTAGTTTAAACTTATTTATTTTACGTCGATTGTGAAACAAGTTCTTACAACTTAGACAAATCAAGTCCTTTTCGAAGTCTTTCTTGGTATACACCACAGGATACCACACATAGCCGTGGCGGAGAATCCTCCGATCATGGGTTCGGTGCTCTATCACTGGACCACGCGCTCCACACATACACTGTGTTGATATGCGTATAGATCTATCTAAGTTAGTATTTAAAAGAGAAAACATTAAGTTGACAGGAAATATACATTAAAATAATGGAGATTAAGATTATTAAAAAAATTTATACAATAATCACCCGTCCGGCTCGGTTTTATACAAAACGTATACATAGCTACTAGTCAAGCCCATACCCTCTCACGACACCCGTTATAACGGGGCGATTGACCCCAGTAGCGGGTTCTAAATATCTTAGCTTCAATAGTGTCCTTTTGGATATTTAACTGTTGCCGTTTTGTTTTGTGCTGTTGCTGATGCTATTTTCTATGTTGATGTTGTTGTTGGTGTTGTTGGTATTATTTTGTTTTGTTGTTGTTGTTGTTGTAACTGCTGATGTTGTTGTAGCTGATACCGCTGTTGTTGTTATTTGTTATTGTTGTAGTTGACGAATGAAATTAAATAAAAAAAATAATTTTTACTTTACGTCGGCGTGATATATAAACAGTAAACATGCTTTTGTTGTCGTTGTTGTTGAATTGGATGCTTTATTGTCACATGGGATGCGCTTATACTGTATTCACGATAAATGTACATGTATTGGCTATTTGATTATGTTCTATTTTGTTACTTATACAGTAAAAAGGTAGAGCAACAATGCGGCGTGTATCCGACATGCCTAAACATCATTTATAAACATACTCCAATAATAACAAGGTGTAAGTAGCCTTGGCACTAACAATGGGTTTTGTTTTGCAAACAAGTCATTGCAAACATATCCCCATTGAGACTGGTTTCCCCTGGTAAACGTAAACATATTTTGGAATGCATTTTATTGTCTTTCAACACTGCGCCTCCGTTCTCTATCCTATAAATCCATAAATAGCGAATAGGAAGTGTTTCAAAGAATAATTGAAATGATTTTTCTCTCCCCACTTATGACATATCATAATGGTCATTTACATAACAATGCATGTTTGTGGATATATGTACTAGATTTTGGTCACAGAATCTGGAAACTATCTTGCTGTTTTACTGCTGTTACATTTAACTCTTAACTGGTCAAGTGACAATAAATCGAACACACCAATAAAAGTGGAACGGTATAAAATACTTAAGGAAGTCAAATAAAATCTAAATGATCTAATCATGTTGACTTAATCGCTTAACAATGCCTTTGTCATTTCAACGATCATTGTTAATATGTTTGTCACCTGTTTATCTTCAAAGTGTTTTCATTTTTTGTCAAACGAATTATGAATATCAATATGTGCGTACCGTTACATGTGCTGCCTCGACAGCTGATCAATCTAATCTCATAGCATTCATTGGGTTTAACCAAGAACTTGTATAGACTCTATAAAATTCCCTGGGTTTAACGGCTGTTGCCACACGAAATTGGTAGAACTTGTGGCCCAACCCTTTTGCTTATATATGTATATATATATGTAAAAAAAAGCAATAAAATATGTTTAAACTGTGCACTCTTGTAAACAAACCACTGAATATGGCCATGACACATTATACAGAACTAAATTATTATGTTAACTTCAATTTGGCGTGCCTTACTTAATGACAATGTCATACAAAACTATATGCACTATCAACCTGTGGTGTCGTTTATAATTTGGTGTTTTACACCAATGCATTGACATTGATTTAATAATACATTTAAAAACCCACAAAAACATTGTTGTATTAGTATCGATGCGATTTGACTCTACTAATAATAATGTCCGGTGATCTGTCGTGTATATTAAAGTTCAGTTGCATTTTTAATACCTAGCAATTTTAGCTTCGGATAAATTTTTGTTTGTCCGGGCGTATATATTAACCCCTCTACTACATGTCCCAAAGACATGTGTGTAAATGATGTGAACACATGTGGCTCTTTTATTTGATTGAATTGTTGATTGATTGATTGATTGATTGATTGATTGGATATTTGGCGTCATTTAATGCCATCAATGGCTATCTGACGATCAGTTAACCTAACCACTCTTTCTTCGGATCTTGAAAGGTTAACTAGTACTCGAGCACATCCGTCTCCACAAGTTAGTGTTAATGTACACCACTTGAATCAGCGTTGATGGACGAATGGTAATGAGACTCAATATCGTATACCAAACATAACGGAGACTGTAGCCGTGCGGGGATCCGAGCTCACGGTCCCTGGCCCTTTGATAGTGAGACGCGCTATACCGACCAAGTTAATCGTACCCGGCTGTGTTGTGTTTGGGGTGGCTTTATTGAACTATAAATATTCTCCATGTAACCGGCTGTAACACTATCCGACTGTTTACTACCTTGGGTATATAGGTTAATCGTTCTGATTGTATTGTGGTGTGTATAATCGGCACTGACACATACCGGGAAGTCTTCCTGGATCTAGATTATAGCCATATTTATGTGGGAATATAAAAAAAAACACGCTGTTTATTATATGGTATTTATTTGTATGGTGAAACTTTCCACATATATTTCTCCCTAGTTCCGTGTCTGATAATATCAATGTATTGTTATACCATCGTCAGCTGTAGTCATATTACTATATGTTTTTAAATGTTTTTACGTAGCTTGTTTATGTTTCACGACTTTGCTGTTGCGTAAATTTAACCCGTTTGGTTATCAACGTCCTTGCCATGTTGCTTTATAAATAAGTCTAATATCGATCTAAATTCAGATGCTTTAAAACTTCCCTATCTTTGTTAAAACTAGACATTGCTACATGCAATTACTTTTTTATATATATTTAAACTACGTCGAAGAATCGATAATCCGTGGGCGTTTTCGCATACAGTTGCGGGAAATCCCCTGAAAGTCCACACCGTGATTCATATTATGATAGAAATTTAGGCCAAGCATAGACATTACACGTATACGTGTATGTGCAATTTGAACAATCAGACCTTAAGTGTGCAGCATGATATGATAGTAAATAAGTAATCAGTCGTTATGTTTATACATGTTTAAAAGAGAAAGCAGGCTAAAATGAAAAACCGAATGCAATTCTTGTGAAAACGTTATTTATTGGCTTCGAAAAGTAACGCCATACTCGGATTTTCCAAGAAAGCTAGTTTTGGAAAATTGATTTGCGTTGTTGTTAGAGTTTTGTAGCGTATATTATCAGGGGTAAATACAAAAACTTGAATTAAAGAATATATCTTTTAGACAAAGTTGTTTATTTTCAATGCCTAAATAAAAAAAACCAGCTATGTCTAATTTCAATATATGCAATAGTAGGGCCTGCAAAAATAAATATACTTCAGTGTTTCTAGGGTAAATGAACCACAAGGTTAAAATGGTTGTAAAACCTAAAGTGAAACAGAAAGATAGTTGACACGATTTAAGTGGGAAAACAATACTTGTCCTTGCCTGATACGTATCAGTACCAAATAAAGAAGATATTTGACCCCAATAACCGGGTAGGTAGCACTTCTCCAAACCAGGAAGTTTCCGTTAGCGAAGTATAACGCCGAACTCTAGACTGTCTCATAACGACCTTTAAGTTTAGGTTTCGGCTCAACATTCATATAGTAATGTCTGCAAATTAAAATATTCGATGTTATTGGCTAGTGGTTAAATTTTGAAGAAAATCTGGCTGTAATTATTAAACAATAAACAGTTACATGTAATATATGCAAAATAATGGTTTTGAATGGTTAATAAGTTAATTTTAAAATAACCTGTTCAAAAATTGTTTGCGACGACCCCTATTCAATAATGTGCGTTCTAAAGGCCCGTCGTACTAGTTTGCAACACTTTGCAATCCATAATTACATAGGTGTTGTAAAATTTACGATATAAGTATGGGCTTATCGATCACCTTTATTTGCACATACTTATATCGTATGAAATTTATGGATCTTGAAAACTGTTTTTAAAAAAAGAAGACAGATTTTTTTATCTAAATTATAGCCCAGTTTACCACACTTAAACAGTAATTGCGGAGCGATGCGCGCGCATTTCTTCATTTCCAAATAGCGGTATGACTAAAACACCGGAAAAAGGGCTTTCCTACACTGAAAGGGCCTAAAAAATATATATATTTCGTGCAAAGCACATTAAATTGACTTTTTATCGTTTATAAATTAATTTTGACTCAAAAAGGCTATGCGGAAAGGGCCTTTTCAACACGGAAAGAGCCTATAAAACACAGTTTTCACACCTTGTGTTTTGTCATTATCCTCTTCTTTTTATTGTGTATTGGATTTAGTATATAAAAGAATTATGGTCATATAGTATGTATATTGTACTACATAAATACTAAAAACAGAGTTTGTGACCAGTGCCTGTATATATTAAATTCCGCAATATTTTAGAAGAGTATATAACTCTGATAATTTTAAGTCAGCTTGCTTAATTAACAAAGGGCGGTGCGTATATAAAAATTGAGCGTGTCAGTTTAACTGTTGATCCTTAAAAAACACGTGCGATTGGCTTACAGTTCAGTTCAATCCAATTTTTCAATTTTAATTGATTTAACAAAAGCGTACATTCAAATGAAGTAGGGTTTCTACGTTTGCTTAGAAGCTTTATTTACAAGGATTTATATGCACAAAACCACGCGCCTTTGGCTTATTCACAATGACAATTCAATTCAATTTTCCCCATTAAAAATGTCAGCACGTGTTAATCGCTGGAACAATATAATATATAACAGTTTTTAAAAAAAAATAAAACTAAAGAAATGTCTTACGAAAGATAGAACTAAGTTACACTTGAAATATATTTTATCGCATACATCTGTAACATAGATTATATATTTTGATCGTGCACCTAGTGTAGTTACCTGCAGGCTGTAGTCTCATTGTACAAAATCATCTTGTGGCGAACGGCTTGTAAATATATAATTATATGATAATACAATAATGATATACAGATGGATAAATATGAGACAAAAATATGAATACATATATAAATGGCATTCTCATTTATCCATATGAAACTAATCACTCTTAAATAATATTTGTATGCAGTTTGTTTTATTGATAAGCTTAAACTATTAAATAAAAATTAAAATACACCAACATTATCAGTAAATCGATTAGATTCAATTTAAAGTGCTAAAACTCTCAGATATTAATGTTTTATAGCCCCTTCCGTGTAGAAAAAAAAATCCTTTCCGCTGAGCTGTTTTAAGTCATAATTAGTTTTATTGTTGCAAATCTTTAAAAAACAACTTAAATTTATAAAACTCCCAGATATATTTATCATTTAATCGCTTAGATTCAATTTAAAGTGTTACAACTCTCAGATATGAATGTCTAATAGCCCCTTCCATGTAGAAAAAGTCCTTTTCGCAGAGCCGTTTTGAGTCATATTTAGTTTAATTGGTGCAAAATCTTTAAAATACAACTTAAATTTATAAAACTCCTGGATATATTCTAAAACATGTTTCTAAACGATTGAAAGTCGTTTTTATTTGATTTACACGAAAAATATGTTTTATAGGCCCTTTCCGTGTTGAAAAGGCCCTTTCCGCAGAGTCGTTTTGAGTCATAACTAGTTTTATTGCTACAAAATCTTTAAAATTGAAATTATATTTTTATAAAACTCCCAGATATATCATAAAATCTATTTCTAAACGATTAAAAGTCGATTTTATGTGATATGCACGAAAAATGTGTTTGTTTTCGAAGAGCCGTTTTGAGTCATAACTAGTTTTATTGCTATAATTATTGCTTATGATATACAATTTGATTCAATAACACAAATAATTATTGACCAATACCACCAAACTTGGTACAGTAACATAAATGTCAAGGCTTAGTACATACTGTCGTTTTAAACACTCATTTACTCTTGAATCATATCTCGATACCATACAAGAAAAGAAATTCAAAATTGCTTTAAGTAAATTTAGATTATCGTCACATAATTTGGAAATAGAACGCGGTCGCTATAACAACATACATAGAAATTACAGTCTATGCACATTTTGTAATTCAAATGTTGCCGAAAATGAAGTATGCCCAACATACAGAGATCTTCGTAGAAAATATTTAATCGTTTAAACTTATAATATTATTTTTTCTAGAAGTGTCAGGAATGCAAAGCCTATAGCTTGTTGTGACTTTGACTCTTTTTATTCATCTTAAAATGTTTCTTAACAAATGCTTTATGCCTATAAAAGTGACGGTGGTTACCCATCAAAGTACTAACCCCGTACTTCATTGCTTAACTTCCAGTACAGTCGGTGCACTTCAACCAAGTCATTATAACAGCTGGTTTAACAGGGATGCTGTTGTTAGTGACCCATGTACATTCACTACACTCCTCCCCTCTTTAACCTTTAGGGCTTAGCCCCACCTGCACAGCCTATGGCTTCCTGCAGTTCCTGGCCATATCCCACCCCATCACAAGGAAAGAGAGATTCGTGCAGAAGCATGTACGAAAGTTAATCCTCATCGCAATTAAAGTCACAGCATTCACCCATCCAAGAGTTTTTAGTGTGGAATATTTCTTGGAACTGTATATCACTGGTTCAACACAACACTGGGTCATCTCGGCAACATTTTCACTTTTGCAAAATAAAATCCAGATCAAATCAACAAATAAATGAAAAGATTATACGTGTAGTGTCTAATATAAAACTTAAGGCCTTGTCTTACAGATCTCAATGCTAGATTTCTTGAATCGGTCAACCATTAAATGAAGATATCGTCAGTGTAGTAACTAATATGTAACTAAATGCCTTGTTTTACAGATATCATGGCTAGTTTTCTTGAATCTGTCATCCAATAAACGAAGATATTCTCAGTGTAGTGTCTAATATGCAACTATAGGCCTTGCCTTAAAGATCTCACAGCTAGATTTCTTGAATCTGTCAACCATTAAATGAAGATATCATCAGTGTAGTAACTAATATGTAACTAAAGGCCTTGTTTTACAGATATCATGGATAGATTTCTTGAATCTGTCAACCAATAAATGAATATATTCTCAGTATAGTGTCTAATATGTAACTATAGGCCCTGTCTTACATATCTCACGGCTAGATTTCTTGAATCTGTCAACCATTTAATGATATTCTCAGTATAGTATCTAATTTGTAACTATAGGCCTTGTCTTACAAATCTCACGGCTAGGTTTCTTGAATCTGCGAACCAATTAATGAAGATATTCTCAGTGTAGTGTCTATTATGTAACTATATGCCCTGGCCCCGGTTTCACGAAACTACTTAAGTAAAATCTCAAGCTCAAACTCAAATATCTTACTCAAAATCTGACTTAAGTTGAGTACGATTTCTGAGCGGTGTTCACGAAAAAATATGCGACTCAAAATGATGCTCAACTTTGAGCTTGAGTAGGATAATTTGAGACTGCTCAAGAGCTGTCTCAAATTTGCATTTGCTACTCAAATATGGCGGACTTCTTAAGACGTTTGCGTAGAATCCGTCGGATTGAACGGATTCCCCGGGTTATTCCAGATCGATCAAACCCGTTAGAGGTACTGTCGGTGTCGGAAGTTTATGAGCGCTATCGTTTTCGCCCTCATTCCGTTGAGCAGATAGTGGTTCTCATTTACCCAAGATTAAATGCACCAACGAGACGTTCGTCACCCCTCCCACCTTTGTTGTCACTGTTGGTAGCGTTACAGTTTTTCGCATCGGGTACACATCAGCTCTTGGTCGCAGATATGCATCAAGTGTCCCGCTCGTCGGTTTGCAGAGCCATTCACCGGGTGACGGCTGCATTATGTGAACTACTGAAACAATTTGTTGTATTCCCAAGAGGAGAACGAGCCAGACAAATACAGCGAGAATTTTACAACATCGCGGGTAGGTTAAACAGCAAAACGCTGCTTTCTATTGGCTTACAAATGTAAACAGCTTTACGGGAGACAACTCGTGACGATAAAATGAGGGGTACCTTTAGGGGAATTTCTTATCGGTCCGTCTTGATAAATTTCAAAGATTTACAAAAAGACTGTGCGACATTCGATTGTCACAGAAGGCCAAACGAGAATGTTTTTGTTTTGACTAGATCTATACGGTTTATTAATATATAAGCCTATTCAATCAAGTAAAGAAAAGGTTTACACACTGCACAACCGATGTTTTGCCAAACCAAAAATTTAATCAATTATCTAAGGCTTGTGCACTTCAAAGCACGTATTCGAATGAATTATTTATTTTTTTAGTTGATCGCAAGGCCATAATAAATTAATTGCTAGAATTTCATCCCAACCAGCCCCATAATTTTCATGCCATTTAAAAAAGTTTTTTTTTTCATAAAATAAAAAAGAAAAATTGTGATGATAATGTAGCAATTAATTTATAATGGCTTAATATATTTTTCAGTATAAGTATGGTCTGTTCATTTATATCTGGCCTCTCTTTCTCTCCATCTTTGATGACTTGTTGACGATTGACAGATTGAATATTAAGCACCATTTTATGCCATTGAGGGATAATAGACGATCAGTTGACCTAACTGTTAACTGGGATCCTGAAAGGTTAACCAGTACTTGAGTACACCCCATCACCGCAATACACTGATAACTTTCCAACTTGAATCAGTGGTGAACGATGAATAATAATGAGACGCAATGTTGTACATCAACCATCACTGTAACTGTGGCTGCGCAGGGAATCAAACTCATAACCCCTGGATTGATAATCAGACGTGCCAACGGCTAAAACATTTTTTGCTCTTTGATGAATTGTAGAAATTTCTTTGTTAATTATTAATTAATCCAATATGTCCAACAATGAATCATTTGATCCTCCCTACTCCATCAATGAAAAAGGGGTGTTGTTACATATTGAAATGTATTCACATAGTGGCCAAAATGTCATTCTAATGAGTGTATTGATGTAGCCTATATCTTGATAAAAAAAATATGCACACTTCTTTAACAGTACATCTTATTAAATATACTCCAGCTAAATATATTTAATATACACTATAAATATTACATTGTCAGTACAAAAGCTTTATTTGTAGCTTATATTTACTGTTTATACATCATGGTGATGTTAAAATTTTTTATTTGATTTGGTATTTATTTAACCTTAAGGATTTCCAAGGGTACTAGGTTGTGTTGATGGAACGCATATCAAGATACAGGCGCCACACGACAATGAAGTAGATTTTATCAACAGGAAAGGTTTCCATTCAATAAACGTACAGGTAAAACTTTAAACCACCTTTACCTATATTTGCTTTTGAGACAATAAACATAATTGAAACATTATTCTCAACTTCATATATTTATATTAAATGCTCTTGATACAATTAGCAGAGTTAAGTTAATTTTGTTTTATTTATATTTAAGCTTTGTCTTGACATTACATGACAGAAGATACAAGAAACTGTATTTTATGTTGGATGTACACATATAAAACACTAGCTGTAAAGCTATTAGATGATCATGTTAACTTTTATTTGTTATATGTATATATATATATATATTTACATGTATATTGCATAAGCATAATCACAAACAGTCATACAAGCATATCCATATAAACATTGCCTCCACCACCCCCACACACACAGTACTCATGCATACACAAAAATTAACACAGACAGATGGACGGACCGACTGACACCGACCGACAGACACAGACTCACACACACACACACATTTGAAATTAATATAATAATTCTATGTACACGATTTCTATTATTGTACACACGAAACTCATTCAAGAGGTGCCAATCATTACATTATACAGATGTGAAGTTTAAAAAAGGCCAATTATGGTTTGTTAAAATACTAGTTAAAAATGAAAAATAGAAGCAAAAGTTGACAATTTAGAAAACACTAAAAAACTTGATATCTGATGTCATATATGTGAGTAAACTGATTGACACGCCTTGAATGATATTTGATGACAGTGGTATAGACAAACACCTGCTCCCCTAGAAATCCACTCATCGAAATACAACATCTCATGTGTATATCAGACCAAAGCCCAAATGCACACACATATATATATATACACCACTGTAGTTACTACACTTTATACATCATATAGACAGCAGTCACATTCGATTCTGTGTATGATCTGAGATAATATCTTAAAATTATCATATGAGGCATATGAGAAAAAATGTTAATATTAAAGCAATACAAAGCAATAATAGAGGCAGAGGACAAGTTAACATCTAACTGAAGCATGGTAAAATTAAAGGTACATAAAGTGCAGATAAAGCAGAATGGTACAAATACAGATGATATTTAGTGATTATTTACAAAAACTAAAGCATACTAAAGCATAGAGAATAAAGCACATGCACTATTCAATATGTAACATTAATTAAAGTATATGGTAAGGGTAGGAGGAACATCTATGTACTCATATAGCATCTACAGGCTGGACCAGCACAGGTACGGATCAGTCTCCAAAACTCCTTGAAGTTTTCTGTGTTCCTGATGTAATTTGGGAAGCTGTTCCATATAATGCCGTTAGATAAGAGAAACGGTTAACTTGTGCATTTAAAAATGAAGCAACTGGAAAGTTGTATTCAAATACAAAACTATTATCAATCAGATGGTGTGTGATGCACAGTTTCGAGTGACAAATGTGGTAGCGAAGTGGCCTGGCAGTGTCCATGACAGCCGGATGTTCAGGGAAAGTGACCTGTGCCAACAGTTTGAGGATGGTAGATATGATTTTATTTTTCTTTTATGCATTTTTGTACTTTTGTAATTTTTTCGTATAATTATTATTATCATATTAGATAAATATATGATGATAAGTATTTATTTCATTTTTTGTATGATGTTATTAAAATATAACCTATTATCCATTCACCATTCACCAGCTAAGGATGACACCAGAGTGTTGATTCTATAAACGGAGCAAAAAAACTGATCTATCTTCCCCATATCATATGCACACCATTTGAATTAATATTGCTTGGCTTTATTGTAAATATTTAGTTTACTTACAGATTACTTATTTTGTTAATTGGACATGTGTCAAAACCCCTGAAACACGTAAGGTATTCACCTAAAACACTTAGCACATTTTATTTAAAACAATCTGTAGAAGATACAATTTTAGTCTGTTTAATGGAGAAATTTACCATAGACTTGCAGAAGATAGCTGGTTGTGCACGCACAGATTACTATAAGCACTAACATTTACAGGAGACATAGATGGAATTGTGTTAGGAGATTCTGGCTATCCTTGCAAGCCTTATTTGATGACACCATATGGAAACCCACAGGGTCCGTCACAAGAGAGGTATCAATATTTATCTAACAACCTAAATATATTCTAATGGGAATATTTTTTAACAAGAAGAAAAAAAAAAAAATATTTTAACTTTATCAGACAATATTTAAGAATGCAATTTAAAATTTTTGGTCTTCATTGTGGAATGAAAAAAAAAATTCTAATTGAAATAAGTGAACTCCGATGTCATTCTTAATTTCAATTATTTGAAAAAAGTGAAATAATTGCAGTGAAAAATGAAAAATCCTTTTTTTAAATAAATATTTTGTGTCAGACTGGTACTTGCAAATAACGATAAATGTAGGTTTATCATGTCAATGCAAGTTTATCAGGCACATGATGTCATTATGTATAATTAAAATGTTTCACCTGGGCGAAACTACTTTTAACCGTACATAAAATGAATAAATAATGAACTAGAAATATTGACATGATGAATAGAATATCATGTAAGTGACTTATGTTAACAACATTATCAGGTTCGGCACAAAAAAAAAGGACTTGGCTTTTTCTTCCATAGCCTCACCTGATAAAGTTGATAATATCAGACACTATTATGGTATTATTTATTTATTTAACATGTCTATGCATACATTTCTGTTGATAAATCACCTGCCTGATAAACATAAGTATTTCACATCAAAGCAAGTTTATCAGGCACATGAAGTCATTATCATCCTACTTTTTCTAAGCCTCACCTGATAAAACTTGTTATCATGTCAATGCATTCATTTCTGTTGATACACTGCCTGTCTGATAAACATGGGTTTATCCCATCGATGAAAGCTTATCAGGCATACATGAAGTAATTGCACAGAATGTTTTACTTTCTAAACAAAATTATTAATCAATTAAGGATTGAATTCACTTTTTTTTTAGCATTCATTTGGGAAAGAAAACTATGGAAGAAAAACATTATGGTTAGGAAGTTCATATTCAGAATGTAACAACTTTAGGAATTGATTTATCGTTGAGGAATAAAAACCATTTGATAAAGTCTTAACAGAATTATAAAAGTAAAACATTTTTATTGACCATTGAAATAGACTATTCTCATTTAACAGATAAAATGATATTGACTTTGTCAAATCAATTTTAAGACACAAAGAGGCTTTCATGATAAGAATTAAGCATTTTCTTGTTTGAACCATATGCACATCAAGTCATGCATTCACAATTATTTTGCCACACACTATTACTGTGCAATATTAAAATCATTGAATGACCGGGTATGGGGAGTTAACTTAGTGACTTAAATTGAGGTATAATAATAATAATATATACAATTGTTTTTTTGTTTATATCAAACAGGTTTAATACATCACTTTGCAGAACAAGAGTCCTCATAGAGCAAACCTTCGGGGTGTTGAAGCGACGTTTTCCATGTCTTTCATATGGCCTTAGGATCACACCACAATGGGCATGCAAAACTACAGTAGCATGTGTTGTTTTACACAACTTTGGGCTAGATAATGGAGATATATTTTGTAGAGCTACAGAGGATGTGAATGTAGAGCCTGATGTTGGTATCGCCAATGACAACACAGGAGCACGCTATAGAGATTTTATAGTGAATACATACTTTGAATAATTAATAGTTTTCATAGAAGTGAGCAATTTTGAAAAATGTAAATAATGAATAAAAGATGTTGACATATCATGCTGAAAGCAACAAATAATACAATTTCTGATAAATCTATATATATAAATATATATAGAGTACCAAATACTTCTTATTTCTCTTAGTCATAAATAACCTTCGCCTGTTATTGTTTCTGAATAGATAACACTGGGATAAAACAATGTTGTTGGTTTTTAAAAACAAAATGACTGGTTGCAGTTAAACATACCAACCAAATTTAATTTGTCTTTTTTGCCCAACGGTGACGACTACCATATAACAAACTGTTGAAGGACAATGGGCTCGACTTGTCTCAAAAGTGCTCTTATTACACCAAGTATACAAACATGGTAATTAGTCAAATACTAGTAAGTCATTAAACTGTCTGAACATGCCTAGTGTTTCAATGAGAGATAAATTTTTAATAAAAATTTGGTATGTTCGCTGAAAAGCAGTTAAATACTTTAGGCAGTGTTTTACTCAATAACACTAAAAAGGACATTCGTAAAATGTGTGTTTATTTTTTCAGCATTTTTACAAATTGTTATCATTTTATTGTTGATAACTCAATGCCACTTTCTCAATGATATCATCTAAACCTTTACAATAGTGCCATTTAAAAATTTGCATTGTAGCATTATTTTCAAATACAAAGCATATCCAGATATCTACAGTTGAAATTTGACATGGCAACTACATATCAGAAACAATGAATCCTGATAACAATGTAATTTCATGTTTAACAGTTGTCTGAAATTGTTTCGTTTTGTTTTTCTATTCTTCTGACTTATTTGTATTAAAATTAAAATAAAATTACCAAATTATCTTTCTACTTTTAAAATATATCAAACCATTTTGTAAATCTAAAAATAGGACAATACTAAAATTGTAATAAGAATTGGTTTAACCAAGGACTTATATAGAGGGATAAGAAACATGCCGCTCTTGGTAATATGTTTAACCAAGGACTTATATAGAGGGATAAGAAACATTCCGCTCTCTGTAATATGTTAAAAAAATAGCACTTAAAGGAGTTTATAGGCATCTGATATCTTTTACATAAAATGTATGTTGCATGTAAAATGTGATGTTTTATAAAGTTTCGATCATGCGAAATAGTCTGAAATTGAACACAATGTAGTTTTTAAATTTTGCGTTTAAGTTTCAGATATCTATGCAACCACTCATTGGATATGAATGAAACTTCCCATGTATGTTAACCATCATTAATGGAGCACACAGAGACAAGAACCGTAACTTCGGGTTGCATTTTAGCAGAGTTAGGTTTAAGTTTTGGTGTTTCCAATCTCAATCTTTGCATGGGTGGTGAGTTTTATCCCATTGGCGAGCTTTGTTGTCTTCTGACAACTCTTGTTATGAGTTTCCCTCTCTATATAAGTTCTTGGTTAAACATTGCTAATCACATTTTAAAAAAATTTTTTTTTGAAACAGCCCTTGGATATATTTATTACAATTCAATGTTAAATAGTTCCAAGGGCTGATCTTCCAATGTTCTCTGAATTTGAGTTTTAAGTATCTGTTTTTTCAATAAAAATAGTTCTTTTTCTTGCTCAAGTTTTTGCTGTAACAGCTTAATTTCTAAATGGAGTCTTTTTTTTTCTAAAGTGTACAATGATCCCTCCTCATCCTGCCTTTGTCTTTTTGAACTTTTTTGGCCTCCAGTTCCACCTAAAAGAAGTAAATACAAACATAAACAAGAGCTATCATTTAAAGTAAGGTGATGCAAGTATTTTAATTATACATAAGCAAGTGGTCTATCGGGGCTTGTAAATCAGAGGCCCATTGGTTTTAACGGTCGCCGGAGTATCCTTGCAATGACATAAAAGTTGAAATCAGAATATATGATAAAATTATATAACAGCAAGAACAAATCACACCAAATCAACATTCAAGTAAGTCTATTCAGTCATGAAAAATAGCATGTTTTTTAATTCTCTCAAATAAATGAATTTAGTAGAGCAGTCTCCACCCAAGTGTAAAATACTGAGGCTGGGCAGTAGTATAATGGCTAGGATGTTGGCCGCTCATGCCAGGGTTTCGTGTTCGATCCCCAGGTCAACACGATGCTCCTCAAAAAACAACACTCAGTACTGGTTCTACCCATGAAGCGGACTCGAGAGCCTTTAATATAAGCTCTGAGCTTTCACCTCAATCAAGCAAAACTAAATACTGAAGCCCATTGACTAGATTCTCATTTTTTTATTAAGGACCCATTAGTCTCAATATTCAAACTTACCATTTACTTTCTAGTGGTTCAAATATTAAAAAGGTTATTTAGGTTGAATTACGCAGTTTGGGCTCAACCTTCAAGGGCCCATACGGTCAGGGATCAGGAGTTTCACAGTTTTTATTCATACTGAAGTATCAAAGTTATATACAAATTTTAAAAAAACATAGGATTTTATATATTTGCCATATGAAGCAACGAAATAAATTATTATTCATAAGTGAGAATAGTAAACAGTGAATATCCATGTGTTGGTTGTGTGAGTAGAGAACAGTGTAGAACCTGTGCAGTGTCATAGGACTGACACACTAATAGCACATACCCTATTGTTGTAACTGGGTAGCCAATAGTGTAGATACTCGTGAAATGAATAAGTGAATAAGTGAACATAAACTGTCTTACTACATGAAGGGGTGGTTCCTGGCTGTGGCAGCCTCTCTTTTACTTCAATGATTGGATCTGTAAATAAAAAGATATTGAATTTACTGATATATGGCAGCTGGGCCTGATTAGCTTAGTTTGTAGAGCGTCTGACTATCAACCCTGGGGTCATGAGCTTGAATCTTGGCCAAACCACAGTCTCCATGATTGTTGTGACATTCAACATTGTGTCTCATTGTCATTCGTCTCTCACCGCTGATTCAAATACAAATACATTTGTATAGCGCAAAAATGTATTGCAAGCACAATACTCTGTTGCGCTTCACACGGTTGCATAATATGATACACATGTAGTACTACAATAATTATGCACATAAAAACTTCACAGTCATATCATTTAGTTATAAAACATATTAAACAAATGAGTTTTCAGTTTTTTCTTAAATATACTTTCACTGGTTACACATTTCACATCTTTTGAAAGTCCATTCCACCACTTTGGGCCAACTGCAGTAAATGATCTGTCTGCCATTTTAATTCTTGTTCTTTGCACTATAAAGTTAATTTCATCAGATGATCTTAATCTGTATTTTCCCTGAACACGATTGAGCAAATCCTTCAAATAAAATGGAGCTGTTCCCTGCACAATTCGAAAGACAAGAACAAGTATTTTGTACATGTTTCTTGCCCTTACAGGCAGCCAGTGGAGAGACTTTAAAATTTCACTACTAGTTGGTCAATGACACATGCAGAGCACCTGTGACTAACCTGGCCGCACGATTTTGGATTTTTTGAAGTCTCTCAATCTGATAGGCAGGTATATATTAGTGAAATGTCCATTGCAGAAGTCAATGTTCGAATGAACAAGTCCATGCACTAAGATTTCTGTTGACTTTTTCCAAGTGGGAAAGTTATACTAAGTACTGGTTAACCTTCCAGGATCCCAGTTATGTTAACTATTAGCGCTTGATGGCATATAAAACACTCTTAACATTCGGTCAATTAATTTTAAGGGGTACATTGGTTGAAGTGTAGTTACAAACTGTATATAATAGGTTTAAGTCTGCCTATCATTAGAAAAAAGACCAAAACATTCTTGCTATAACAATATACATGTAAGATAATTTGATTATTTTAACAATATTATTGTCTTGTTTCACTGATGTGTACAATTAAATAAAATGGAATATGATAAACATGTGAACTGTAACCTTGTTATCAATTATTGAAAATATTGCTTATGTAAATGTTATCAATGGTATTTATTCACTACATGTTTACTTGGAGTGTAATAAGAGAAAATAAGGTATTTTTCAGCAGTGAAATTTAAAAAATAATTGATAGTAAAGGAAATATTGTTTTACCACTGTTCTCATCACAGGAGTCACCATTATTTTCACCATTTTCATCATCAACTCCTGGATCTGAAAGTGTGTTGACAAATTATGAAATTAAATGTTATAGTTTGAGCAACGTTTCTTAGTGGAGTTTCATCAAAACCTAAGAGTGTTCATGTTTGATTATTTTTTCAAAATTTATATTATATGTTTATATTCATTCAGATTAGATTGCAAGTTGTAGTCTTAATATTGCAACCCTTCAATACAAATAAGAATTACCAGCAGACAGTACATCTATCTTTATTAAATTTATTTTTTGTATCCTTATGCCTACTTAACCATTTGCTCCATAAGCATTTTCTTCTACTCTTCCAAATTGAAAGCATTAATACACCACTTATCAGCAATGGGTGAATTATATATATTTTTACTTGTTATTGTTTCAAAAGGCCTTCTGATATTGGTGCGGGAAAACGCGTATCTATGGGGTAAAGGGTTAAGACACTTATTTAAATATGAAAAAAAAAATCAAAGAAAAATCTCACTTACTAGTACATGAAAGCTTGCAGGACTCCATGCCACCTACAACTCCCTCCAGTTGTGGCCTGTCCATCAAATAATCAATGATTATTTTTTCTGTTTGCGAGAGGGGGGCATTTTGCCCCCCTCCAGTCTTCTTATTGGACGCATGTTTTTCCTTAGCTAAAACAGATAATTATTATTTCTTTGTAATTACGCTTTACAGTGAATAAAGTAAAAAATAACAAATGAAGTTGGATTTTTTACAAATGAATAAATCTATGTCTTGTTTGTTTATATTTTTAACGTCATTTTCAAAACTTTTCAGGCACAGCCAGTTTTATCGGTGATGAAAGACCTCAGCTTGAATCTAAGTATAGGCACTGCCTTTCCGCAAGTAACTGGCAAATTTCTCACATAAAGTTTTTGCAGCAAATCAGACTCGAACCTACGACTTTAGTAGTGAGAGGTTAGTGCTCTTGAGATGGCGCCCTAGTCCTTTGTCCATGGAGGACTATACCTTTAGTGTATAAATATCATGTACGATAGTTCTATTATTTTTAATTAAGCAAAACAATTTAGGCAAAATATAAATATACAGCTGTAACGTTTCAGGACAGGAAACCATATTTGACTGTCTTGTTATAAATATGCTTACGTTATTTCAGACTAATTTCATAATATAAGTACAATAAAAGTCCAACAGTGAGTTCTATATAGATCTATATAATATATAAAATGAATATAGATAAATCTTAAATACCAAATGATTAAACCTACCTCAATATTTTTAGAGGGTAACCTGAAATGCATATACATTATTAATTAGGCTATTAAAATGGTAGTAGAATAAAAAAAACTTATTTACCTCTAGCCTTTCCATTGGTGAACATTTTTTTTAATTCGCCAACCGTCCTTTTCACATTTGTTTTACCCATACTGGAATAAAGAAATTAACATGTAAACAGATATAATTTCTAAGAAGCAGAAGTATAGATAATATTTCCAACACCTCTTTAAAATGTAAAGATATTGTTTAAAAAAAAGAATACAGTTCCAATTTGGCATTATGAATAGATAGTTGCCCACAATCAATTTTTTAGCATATTTTTTAATGAAATACGCCCCCAACACCACACAATAAATAAGTAAAATATCATCAAAAAATGGATGCAATCCATCAATTGCTGATTGAATTACAACGATCAAAGTTTTAAAAAAAATAGTAGCTGATAAACCCCTAATAGTGCCCCCGGACATTAACCTATTGCAGCTATTTTTAGATCATAATACTATTGTTGCAGTTATCTTTTAGACGAACATTTAGCCAGTAAAGGTTAAAATAAACATCTATGCTATAAATGATATAAAAAAATGAATATTTGTTTTATTATTATCTATAATAGATCTCGGTAAAAGTTCGCTGACCATAAACGACAATTATCTTATTGACTACTCACGAATTCAGCTCTGCCGCTATATCCTCCCATTTCCTCTCCTTCTCCTTCGCCCCTGAAGTCGCCCCTTTAAACTTGCCGAAAAGGATGTCGGCATGTTGAAGGATGATTTCAACAGCCGACATCCTTTCCGGCTCGGTCCAGTTTTGTGAACGCTTTTTTTCCAATGTTTCTATCTGACAGTTTGTTTGAAGTTCGGCTGCTGTCTGTTTACATCTACGTCATTTTCCCGAACTTTTGTTGATTACTTCCTCCTCAAAGAAGAGCTTCTATGTTGGGCCGCTTAAACGTTGTAAAAACCTTCGAGTTGAGTCCGATATTTTTACTCAACTGAGTAGCTACTTAAGTCGTTTCGTGAACTCCACTCAAGAATCAATCTCAACTGAGTAGAATATGAGACTTAAGTCATATTTTGAGTTTGAGCTTGAGTAGATAGTTAAGTAGTTTCGTGAAACCGGGGCCTGTCTTACAGATCTCTGCAAACCAATAAATGAAGATATTCTCAGTGCAGTATCTAATATGTATATTTAGGCCTTGTCTTACAGATCTCATGGCTAGATTTCTTGAATCTGTGAACCAATTAATGAAGATAATCTCAGTATAGTGTCTAATATGTAACTATAGGCTCTGTCCAATAAATGGAGATATTCTTAGTGCAGTGTCTAATATGTATATTAATGCTTTGTCTTACAGATCTCACGGCTAGAATTCTTAAATCTGGCAACCAATTAATGAAGATATTCTAAGTGTTGTGTCTAATATGTAACAGATCTCACAGCTAGATTTCTTGAATATGTGAACCATTAAATTCAAATATTCTCAGTATAGTGCCAAATATGTAACTATAGGCCCTGTCTTACAGATCTCACGGCTAGATTTCTTGAATCTGTCAACCATTTAATGAATATTTTCAGTGTTGTGTCTAATATGTAACTAAAGACCATGTCTTACAGATCTCACGGCTAGATTTCCTGAATCTGGCAACAAATTCATGAGGATATTCTCAGTGTTGTGTCTAATATGTAACTATAGGCCATGTCTTACAGATCTCACGGCTAGATTTCCTGAATCTGGCCACCAATTAATGAAGATATTCTAAGTGGTGTGTCTAATATGTAACTATAGGCCCTGTCTAACAGATCTCGTGGCTAGATTTCTTGAATCTGCCTACTATTTAATGAAGATATTTGCAGTATTGTGTCTAATATTTAACTATAGGCCCTTTCTTATAGATCTCACGGCTAGATTTCTTGAATCTGTCAACCATTTAATGATATTCTCAGTATAGTATCTAAATTGAAACTATAGGCCTTGTCTTACAGATCTCACAGCTAGATCTCTTGAATATGTGAACCATTAAATTCAGATATTCTCAGTATAGTGCCAAATATGTAACTATAGGCCCTGTCATACAGGTCTCACGACTAGATTTCTTGAATCTGCCAACCAATAAATGAAGTTATTCTCTGTATAGTGTCAAATGTGTAACTGTTTGGCCGTGCTGGCCCTGTCTTAAGATCTCACGGCTGCATTTCTTGAATCTGCAAACCATTAAATGAAGATATTCTCAGTGTAGTGTCTAAAACGTTGATATAGGTCTTGTCTTACGGATCTCACGGCTAGATTTCTATGTCAATAAATGAAGATAATCTCAGCATAGTGTCAAATATGTAAATATAAGTCTTGTTTCACAGATCTCATGGCTAGATTTCTTGAATCTTTGAACCATTTAATGAAGATATTCTCAGTGTAGTGTCTAATATGTAACTATAAGCCCTTTCTTACAGATTTCATGGCTAAATTTCTTGAATATTCCAACGAATAAATAAAGATATTCTCAGTGTAGTGTCTAATATGTACAATGTAACTATAGTCCCTGTCTTAAATCTCACGGCTAGATTTCTTGAATCTGTCAACCATTTAATGATATTCTGAGTATAGTATCTAATTTGTAACTATATGCCTTGTCTTACATATCTCACGGCTAGAATTCTTGAATCTGTAAACCAATAAATGAAGATATTCTCAGTGTAATGCCTTAATTGTAGCTATAGGTCTTGTCTTAAAGATCTCACAGCTAGATTTCTTGAATCTGTGAACAAATAAATGAATATAGTCTCAGTGAATTGCCTTAAATGTAACTATTGGCATTGTCTTACAGATATCACAGCTCGATTTCATGAATCTACCAACCAATAAATGAAGATATTTACAGTGTAGTATGTAATATGTATCTGTCACCCATTTAATGAAGAAAGCTCAGTGTAGTGTTTAATATGTAACTATAGGCCTTGTCTTACAGATATCACGGCTAGATTTCTTGATTCTGTCAACCATTTAATGAAGATATTCTCAATGAAGTGTTTATTATGTAACTATAGGCCTTGTCTTACAGACTTCGCAGCTGTATTTCTTGAATCTGCCCACCAATAAATGATATTCTCAGTGTAGAGCCTAAAATGTAACTAATGTAACCATTAATTTTTTGACAATTAGATGGCAATCTGTACAAAAACCAAGTGGGATGTGCTGAAGGTGTGCAGATCGTCTGTGAAGGACAGGACAAGGCCATTTTGCACGAGTTTCATAGTGAAACTATTGGAGATCACAGTAGGATCAATAAAACCATTGATGCGATAAAGACCCGGTACTTGTGGCCACGAATGACAGAGGATGTTAAGCAATATGTAATTTCTTTTTATTCTATTAATTAGGTTGTTATGTTGTAGATTTTATTAGCAATTCATTAAAAATGCAAAATCATATCTTTGCAAGAAGTGTATGTTGACAAATGTAATTCTTTAGTGACTTGGCATAGGGTGAGTCACCTGAAGTGACTGGCACCTGGCTTTTTGAGCTCCGAGTATTTTGTGTACATCAGGAACTTAATTTGTAAACACATTTCAGTAATTTCCAGTGTTTTAGGGACTCAGTATAGTGACTGGCAACTGGCTTTATGAGCGCCGAGTATTTGACGTACATTAATTATTAAACACATTTCAGTGATTCTCTAGTGACTCAATAGTCAAGTCACCTGGCTTTGTAAGCGCCAAATACAATATTTCTGTGACTTGTTATAAATGAAAAGTGACTATATCTTATGATAAAAAAGACGCTGGTTAAAAGACATTCTGTCAGACCTCCCCGTTGGTACCAGCTGGAAACAATATTTACTTTTGTAGTGTTGGCTAACATGACAGAATACATATACAAACGTTTTGATAATAAAACTTAAATGTCAAATTGTTCAAATATTAGAATTTATTTATTTTATTAGCTCGTATTTTAAGGGGGAGGGAGCTATTGTCATGACCTTGGTGGCGTAGTTGTTGTTATTTGGCATTGGATCTTCAACAAATTTATATAGTAGCTATATAACCATTCTATCAAATCGAATAGTAAATGTCAAAATTATTGAAGCATTAAAAATTGCACTATTTTCATTTAATTTTTTACAGACTTACACAGTCATAATGTAAGCATAATATATTTAGCGAGTACCAATCGGATAAATATTGTCCTTGATTTGTCAAAAATTATGTGTATTTGATGTTGTGTGCACTTTAGCATTCACAGTTTCTATTCGATCTTCATTAAACTTACACAGTTGTTATGTGACCATACGATCTTGTACAAGTTCTTGAACTGGCACAATTGGATAATTAATTTGTGGTGTTATGGTCGTTGAATCCACAAAAATTGCACTATATGAATTGATGTAGACTCTGCGAAAATTGCCTTCTTTGGCATTGTCTTCTCAGCCACAGTTGAGCAACTAAGGGCCATACTGGCACTCTTGATTAATAGCACAATAGCAGGTACAGTAAAGATGTAATAGAATATTATTATCATCATTATCAGTAGTAGTAATAGTAGTAGTTGTAATAGTCGCATTATATGTTTGAAATGCGCAACTGCCAAAACATATTAAACACAACATTGAAAATATCTTCATTACGCGATTGACATATTCAAGAAATCTAGCCGTGAGATCTGTAAGACAGGGCGTATAGTTTTATATTAGACACTACACTGAGAATATCTTCATTTAATGGTTGACATATTCAAGAAATCTAGCCGTGAGATCTTTAAGACAAGGCCTATAGTTAAATATTAGACACTACACTGAGACTATCTTCATTTATTGGTTGGCAGAATCAAAGAATCTAGCCGTGAAATCTGTAAGACATGGCCTATAGTAAATACTAGACACTATACTGAGAATATCTTCATTTATTGGTGGGTAGATTCAAGAAATTTAGCCGTGAGATCTGTAAGACAAGGACTATAGTTAAATATTAGACACTACACTGAGAATATCTTCATTTATTGGTTGGCAGATTGAAAGAATCTAGCTGTGAGATCTGTTAGACAGGACCTATAGTTAAATACTAGACACTATAATGAGAGTATCTTCATTTATTTGTGGGCAGATTCAAGAAATCTAACCGTGAGATCTGTAAGACAAGGCCAATAGTTACATATTAGACACTACACTGAGAATATCTTCATTTAATGGTGGGCAGATTCAATAAATCTAGCCGTGAGATCTGTAAGACAGGGTCTATAGTTAAATATAGACACTACACTGAGGATATCTTCATTTATTGGTGGACATAAAGAAATCTAGCTGTGAGATCTATAGACAAGGCCTATAGTTACAAATTGGACACAATACTGAGAATAACTTCATTTATTAGTGGGCAGATTGAAGAAATCTAGCCGTGAGATATGTAAGACAATTCTTATAGTTAAATACTAGACACTATACTGAGAATATCTTCATTTATTGGTTGGCAGATTCAAGAAATCTAGCCGTGAGATCTATAAGACAGGGCCTATATTGGCATACTAGACAATATACTGAGAATATCTTCATTTACTGGTGGGCAGATTCAAAAAATGTAGCCGTGAGATCTGTAAGACAGGGCCTATAGTTAAATACTAGACAATATACTGAGAATATCTTCATTTATTGGTGGGGCGATTAAAAAATCTAGCCGTGAGATCTGTTAGACAGGGCCTATAGTTAAATACTAGACAATATACTGAGAATATCTTCATTTATTGATCGTCAGATCCAAAGAATCTAGCCGTGAGATCTGTAAGACAGGGCCTATAGTTAAATACTAGACACTATACTGAGAATATCTTCATTTATTGGTGGGCAGATTCAAGAAATCTAGCCGTGAGATTTGTAAGACTGGGCCTATAGTTTAATATTAGACATTACATTGAGAATATCATCATTTATTGGTTGACATATAGAAATCTAGCCGTGAGATCTGCAGATTCAAGAAATCTAGCCGTGAGATCTGTAAGACAAAGCCTATAGTTAAATACTAAACACTACACTGAGAATATATTCATTTATTGTTGGCAAATTCAAGAAATCTAGCCGTGAGATCTGTAAGACAGAGCCTTTATTTACATACTAGATAATATACTGAGAATATCTTCATTTATTGGTGGGCAGATTCAAAAAATATAGCTGTGAGATCTGTAAGACAGAGCCTATAGTTTAATATTAGACACTACACTGAGAATATCTTCATTTATTGGTTGACATATAGAAATCTAGTCGTAAGATCCGTAAGACAAGGCCTATAGTAACATATTTGTCACTACACTGAGAATATCTTCATTTATTTGTTGGCAGATTGAAGAAATCTAGATGTAAGACCTGTAAGACAATGCCTATAGTAAAATACTAGACACTACACCGAGAATATATTCATTTATTGGCTGGCATAGTCAAGAAATCTAGCCGTGAAATCTGTAAGACAGGGCCTATAGTTAAATATTAGAGACTATACTGAGAATATCTTCATTCATTGGTAGGCAGATTCAAGAAATCTAGCCGTGAGATCTGTAAGACAAGGCCTATGGTTACATATTAGACACTACACTGAAAATATCTTCATTTATTGGTGGACATATAGAAATCTAGCCATGAGATCTGTATTAGACAAGGCTTATAGTTAAATACTAGACACTAGCCTGAGAATATCTTCATTTATTGGTTGACATATATATAGAAATCTAGCCGTGAGATCTGTAAGACAAGGCCAATAGTTACATATTAGACACTACACTGAGAATATCTTAATTTAATGGTGGGCAGATTGAATAAATCTAGCCGTGCGATCTGTAAGACAGGGTCTATAGTTCAATATAGACACTACACTGAGAATATCTTCATTTATTGGTTGACATAAAGAAATCTAGCTGTGAGATCTATAGACAAGGCCTATAGTTACAAATTGGACACAATACTGAGAATAACTTCATTTATTAGTGGGCAGATTGAAGAAATCTAGCCGTGAGATCTGTAAGACAATTCCTATAGTTAAATACTAGACACTATACTGAGAATATCTTCATTTATTGGTTGGCAGATTCAAGAAATCTAGCCGTGAGATCTATAAGACAGGGCCTATATTGGCATACTAGACAATATACTGAGAATATCTTCATTTACTGGTGGGCAGATTCAAGAAATGTAGCCGTGAGATCTGTAAGACAGGGCCTATAGTTAAATACTAGACAATATACTTAGAATATCTTCATTTATTGGTGGGGAGATTAAAAAATCTAGCCGTGAGATCTGTTATACAGTGCCTATAGTTAAATACTAGACAATATACTGAGAATATCTTCATTTATTGATCGTCAGATCCAAAGAATCTAGCCGTGAGATCTGTAAGACAGGGCCTATAGT
This sequence comes from Panopea generosa, assembly GCA_029582155.1. Classification (NCBI taxonomy): domain Eukaryota; kingdom Metazoa; phylum Mollusca; class Bivalvia; order Adapedonta; family Hiatellidae; genus Panopea; species Panopea generosa. The sequence continues at coordinate 39,989,733 of CM055907.1, forward strand.
TAAATACTAGACACTATACTGAGAATATCTTCATTTATTGGTGGGCAGATTCAAGAAATCTAGCCGTGAGATTTGTAAGACAGTGCCTATAGTTTAATATTAGACATTACACTGAGAATATCTTCATTTATTGGTTGACATATAGAAATCTAGCCGTGAGATCTGCAGATTCAAGAAATCTAGCCGTGAGATCTGTAAGACAAAGCCTATAGTTAAATACTAAACACTACACTGAGAATATCTTCATTTATTGGTGGGCAGATTCAAAAAATCTAGCTGTGAGATCTGTAAGACAGAGCCTATAGTTAAATATTAGACACTACACTGAGTATATCTTCATTTATTGGTTGACATATAGAAATCTAGTCGTAAGATCCGTAAGACAAGGCCTATAGTAACATATTTGTCACTACACTGAGAATATCTTCATTTATTGGTTGGCAGATTCAAGAAATCTAGATGTAAGACCTGTAAATACTAGACACTATACTGAGAATATCTTCATTTATTGGTGGGCAGATTCAAGAAATCTAGCCGTGAGATTTGTAAGACAGGGCCTATAGTTTAATACTAGACACTATACTGAGAATATCTTCATTTATTGGTTGACATATATATAGAAATCTAGCCGTGAGATCTGTAAGACAAGGCCTAGGGTCACATATTAGACACTACACTGAGAATATCTTCATTTATTGGTGGACATATAGAAATCTAGCCATGAGATCTGTATTAGACAAGGCTTATAGTTAAATACTAGACACTATACTGAGAATATCTTCATTTATTGGTTGACATATATATAGAAATCTAGCCGTGAGATCTGTAAGACAGGGTTTATTGTTACATATTAGACACTATACTGATAATAACTTCACTTATTGGTTGACATATAGAAATCTATCCATGAGGTCTGTAAGACAAGGCCTATAGTTACGTATTATACACTATACTGAGAATAACTTCATTTATTTGTTGGCAGATTCAAGAAATCTAGCCGTGACTTAGTCCAGAGGGTCTTCAAAAAGGTAAAAATTGGAAATTACAAAAATGTTTTCTGAAGAATCGGTGTCATATTTGTTCATATTTGGTTTAAAGATAAGTATTGAGTAGTTTATATTGATAGTTAGGGGATTCAGAAGTTTACATAAAGATACTATGAGAAAAGAGAACATTCTCATTTCTATTATTATCAGATTCATTTTATTATCATTATTACTTTAATTTAAATGAATATATATTGTTCTTAGTATCATCATTATCAGCAGTAGTAGCATTAGAAGTAGTAGTAGTAGTAGTATATTATACCAATATGTTTGAAATGCACAGCTGCCAAAAAAGGAAAATAAGTGTGTCATTTTCATTTTTTTATCTCAATTATCATTTACTTTTATTATTATCATTTTATAGTCATTTTCATTATTATTTGAATTAATTTAAATTATCATTTAATTTAATATTGAATGAAGGTCTCTCCAAAGAGTCCTTTTTTATTTTGCGTCTCCCAAGCACATCGGAAATTCAAATAAAACAAAAGCTATCCATCGTCTAACTGCCTTAAAATTCATTGAATAACTCTTATATACGACAGAGTATAAAAAAAGTTATAAACTAGATGCAATATTAACTGTAAATTTATTGAGATTAATATTATATAAATTTGCCTTACAATTCTCATGACTGACATTATTAACGACCAGCGCTGTGAGAATCGTAAGATAAAACCAGATGTCCGACAAATCTCACGGTCTGAAGGATATCACGCCACCCCGTCATAAAAATTGTGAATTTCATGTCCGCGTGTATCATGATTTTACCCTTGCGGTAGTTACTACTTGACTAAATCTGTATAAGAATACATGATGTCATTTGTCGTGAGATGTTCAAAATCCATGTTTGGATTTTTGCCGCTTCCCGAAAGACAAAATATTGAAAATAAGTTCATATAACTTTATGTCATCAAGGATAATCAGGTGATCGTTAAGGCCAATGGGCCTCTTGTTATGAAAAGTGATGTCTTGCTATATGTATGTGCAATGATAATATCATAATAAAAGAATAAACTTACATTTTCGCAGATTAATCTACAAATAATGCAGCTTGTTGGTGGCTTAATGTCACAAAAGGAATAGTGTACATGGCTGCAATTTTAAAATCAAAGGTCTAAAAGGCCCGAGTGAAGGCTCGCTGCTTGTGTTAATTCGAATATGTAGGTTCGGAAATTGGAAAACTTAGTTAGATTTCTGAAATGTTAAGTAAGAAGGCAATTCATTGGGATTTAGAAAATAATGTGGTGTGTTTGATATTTCTTTTGTGTATCTGTATAAATAATCTCCTACATACAATACAGAGTCCATATCAATACTTTTCCAACAGTAGCTATCAAACGGTTTTAATAACGCATTTGCAAAAAATGCTAAACAACATGGTATACACTGTCTTCCCTGTGAAAATTGACTGAATATTCGATGACCCTGGTGAAAATTGCCATTTACAGGTAATTTTGTAAACTGGTAACGTGGTGGTCCAGGATTCCTTTCCACATCTCCACATCAAATCAACACAAAAGATATCAACATGAACAACCTATATAAAAGCTTGACAAACAAACCTTCATATTCTGACGTTTGACATTTTGATACAGTATTGATCGACACATGCTTCCCAAACTACCAATTTTACATTGCCACTGATCAATATCTATCCCCGTTATATCATAAAAAAGAAGAATGTACCGCTTTAAAGTACCATTTAATAACGTGCAAACAATCACCAACAATTAATGAATTATTGTTTATTTAAAAAAAAAGTTAAATTCTTAAAAAAAACCACAAATATACCATTCAAATGAGTCATCTTAACTCTTAACTTGTCCAACTCCTCAAGCAAGAATTTCAACGATTCAGCTCCAAATATACATTATGTTTTAAATTCGAACTCCAGATTTTGTTTTTTCATGAATCATCTTCAGTCTGGCAATGATATATTTTGTGCTACAACTCCAGTCAATTTTAATATCTCCAGTGCAATAGTTATGATTTATTGATAACGAAGCGCATTCAGCACAAAATGTTCCTGATTCTCCGAGAATATACGACACCAATCCTACTTACATATTTACGTGTATATTGACTTTAATTATGTTCGATTCTCATATAGCTTTCAATCAACAATATAAATAATCAATTAATAGCATTATAAACGGTTTTGCGTGACCTAGATGTAATCAATCTAAACAATACAACACAGTTCTAATCACAACAAACATAACGGTCGGATGACCTAATTAACGGTTAAACATGTTTGGATAAACTAATTAGCAGCAAAAATTGAGTAGCAATACAACAGTATATGATAGGGGTAAATATATAAATGAAATTATGAATGTATATTTAAATCAATTACTTTGAGCGGTGGATCTGTTCATCAACATCAAAACACTGCTTGCATAAGATGACAAATTGGCGCGTTTTTTTTTATCAACAACAAAAATAGCCCCGAACCTAATTTCTTTATTCAAAATCATTATCATTACGTAGTGAATGAAATTACACTAACAATCACTATTTACTCAAACTACGAGTTATTATATCGAAAACATGTTAATATTTTACCCCGTTAATGATAACACCTGATTACAGTCGAATGATGTTAGAGATTATAGCCCCCACCAGATGACGTCACTATGCATAGAAGTTAATGCGTAAAAACAATTTTTTTTATCAATGAAAATTGCCGCGTTTTTTTAAGTGCACAGCGAGATTAGTGTATTCTTCCGCATTTTCATGGAAATTGTATGCTTCCCGTATCTTTGAATTTGTATATAGAAAAAATCCGCAATAAATAAAAAAAAAAAATGAGTCTTTTGTTGTACAATACGTCCTCTACTACGGCAAATTTGTTTTGAACTTGTGAACTACTTTATCGGTCGGATGAATATGGCGGTTCCTGTCATACGTTACCTTCATAACAGATTGCTAGGGCTGTACGACAGCTATGGAAATCAGAGCTTCGCTCGCCTATCAATCAATGTAAAAGTTAATATTAACTTATTATGCCATAAAGTTTGAATGGAAACGGCTTCTGTTCAATTGCATGAAGTTGCTTCATTAAAAAACTCGCTTGACCATTACACCAAAGGTATACAATGGTTTGAACTGATTTTTGTCTTGTCATGTCAACCGGTTGCGGTAGGTCCCACAAATAATATTTATACTTTACGCATTTTGTTCTAGTATATAGCACGAAACATTTGTATAAACGTTACATTTTCAATCAACTGAACAGTGTCTCATACTAATGGCGGATTTTTATATTTTATGAATAATGACCTTAACTTTACACCAAACACCCCATATGCAATCCCAAACGCTATTTTGAAACTACGTAATTCTATTCTTAGAAGGAACCTACCGTACACGCTTATCTGCTGCATACGTTATTCAATACAATATGTTAAATATTAATGTGTTACATGTGATGGACAAGTCTTAGCTATAAATAGAATGACGTAGTTTCACAATAGCGTATTTGGTTTATAGGTCTCCGCACAAGGGATTGCCAAACCAAGCTGCAAGTGAATTGTCTTTCTTACTCAACATGGAAAAAATATGACAGCACTTGCCCTTCAAACGACATTAAGTAATCCCAATTACAAGAACAAGAATGAATGAATAGTGTTTTACAGCGTACCAACACATTATTGGTTATTCGACACCAACAGGAATTAAGATTTCAGGTTCACTATACATATACAAACACAACCAATTGACTTAGAGATTAAAAAAATACATGAACAAATGAATATGCAGAATAAACCTAGAACATTGATACCTGCAAAACTGCAGAGTTTCAGCAAATGCTCTTGTATTACTCAAATTGTCGCTTCCTACAATATGCAGGAGCCCCTGTGATCCTATTCTTGCCATCACTTATATGGCTCCATGGAACCACACAGGGGTTGGTTATTTAACACAAGTGAACATGACAAAAAATGATAAAATGAACGTGACACCCCAGAGGATTCTACCGCTCTGCAGAGATCGACAGCGATTCTGTTCTTAGCCGGAAACACACGGGCTTTCTAGAACAAGACACATCACTGTAGGCTATAAAAAATCTGGTTAAAATGTTAAATGTTAAATTTTGATATTTAATTACATCAAATAATTAAAGTAGATAATCCCTCTCAGGCTAGCCATAAGTTTTTCATATATGTGACCTCTTACACTATGTTACCAAAGATGGTAGATTTCCTGTTTTTGACTAAACGGAGACAGTAAGATTATCACTTTAAGAACAAAAATTGCTCAAAATTAAATTCTCTACAACATATACGAACATCATCCCAAATGCACGTGCCTCTTATTTTCCGACACGTGCTACAACATTACCTAAGTTTGAGGCCAGCTGGCGACTCTTTGCGGCCACTTTTTAAACAAAGGATTGTACCAACCTCAAGAGCTACTGACTACCTGTCAAATCCTTTGTTTTTGTTAAAAATGTCACACGAATGAGCTCAGTACCGGGATTGGAACATGACACCCCAAATTGCAAACATTTTTTTGGAGTTGCACGTGTTGGTACGGGCCAGTTCTGACTGAACGAAGACAGAAAGCTGAACACTCTAAGAACAAAAGTTGCTCAGAATTACGTGTTCTACAACATATATGAAAATGAACTCAATGCACGTGCCTCTCATTTTTTCTAGCACGTGTTACCAATTTTGACCCGAGCTTTACAAAAAAGCATAAGTTATTTTTCGAAACGGTAAAATAAACTAGCCTTTATTTGACGAGATTGAGCTAATAAAAAAACATATTTTTACCCTAGGTCTATTATTGCTGCACGTGCACGGGCACGGGTTTCAGATTTTTTTTTAAAACTTGACGCCACATTATAAAGTTCGCCGAGACCTTTACAATGATACCAAACTTGAAAAAAATCGGAGTGGAAATAGCCTCTCGGCACAGGTTCAACCCCTTATTTTACACTCCGGCTGACAGTATGTAAGTTGGGGTTATGGCTCACTTGGCTAAACAGTTTGAGTAAGCCATATAGTTTATAGACAAAAGTTGCTAAGAATTAAATTCTCTATTACATCTATGAGATAAACTCAATGCACGTGGCTCTCAAAATGGCGCACGTGCCAGGGTGACCACCTCAGTTCTAAGCCACGAAAATGACCTTGATCGAGTGCATTCGGGTCAATGAGGTACAGCAAGCATAATATCTATTCAATAACTGTCGAACGACACCAAGATCATCACATTTTGAAAAGAAATGGCCTCTGGGCAGGTGTTCGAACATGGCACCTATAATTGACCAAATATGTTGAGTTCGGATGAATTGTACAGGTATGCACGGGACGCGTTTCTGACTAAACAAAGACAGATAGCTTATCACTTTAAGAACAAATGTTGCACGGAATGAAAATATTTACAATATATTTGAACATGACCAAAATGCATGTGCCTCTCATTTCTTGCACTTGATACAACATGACCTAAGTTCGAGGCCCGCTGGCGACCCATGGCGGCCATCTTTTAAAACAAAAATTGTACCAACCTCAAGAGCTACTCAATACCTGCCAAACCCTTTATTCTAGTTAAAAACATCTCAAGAATAAACTCAGTACAAGGGTTTGAACATGACACCCCCATTCCCGCCATGCACGTGTCGACATGGGCGCGTTTCTGGCGGAACGGTGGTAGATAACTTATTTGTTTAAGAACAAAAGTTGCTTAGAATCGTTAACTATACAACATATTATAAACCCATTCCATGAATGATTTAATTTTTCCGCCCCCTTACAGAGTCCAATCTGAACTTAGACCCGCTGGCGCCGCCTAAAAACTGAACCATTTAGGCATACATACACAATGATACCAAGTTAAACAAAATCGGTCAAGGAATGAACTCTTGGCAGCGATTTCAACAGTCTTAGCATGGCTTTTTTTGAAAAAGTTAAAACTCATTATTTTCAAAAAGATCCACAGGCCTTAATAATTGGTATACAGCTCTGATTTTTGTACCATTCTTTATCGGAACATGTATATTTTCTTGTTTTTACCACAAATATATTTTCAAAAACTCATTTACGACCTGTGTGGCACGGGCAAAGACTTTACCACAGCGCAAAAATCAAATTTATTTTTACTCTTTATGCTGTAGCGCACGTGCTTCGAACACGCACGTGTAGATGTTGGTAGTCGTTCAAATCATACAGGGAACATCTACGTACACTCTGATATCCCGATTGATAGGTTCCGATAAGTATTTTTGAAAAAATCGCAAACTGGCAAATATGACTTTTTCAAAAGTTTTCACCATGTTCCACGCATCACTGATACCTTATTTCTGGCACTCGAGAGTTGATTTTTACATAATTCTTTAGAGAAACCCAATGCATACAGCCCCCACAAATCAAACATATCATAAACTACAGTCATTTGGCATGCTCTAACATGTATCAGAAATAGTAATTTTAACGTTGTTGTTTTTTAGAAAGTCCGAATGTTTTTTCGCCGGGCACTGTTTGACCGGCTCGCCAGAGGTCAGTAACTCGACCTTGAACTATGTTTTTCTGCATATGGTAAAAAATGAAGCGGTTGGTGTAAGAAAAATAATTCTAAATCATTTACCAAGTGATTTAGGATCATTTTAAATCAAGAAAAAACAGGGATTTTGGCCACTTTCGGATAATGTTCAGAATAATGAGCACTACAATATATAAATTTTACATGCTTAATCTCGCCACCAGAAGCACGTGCCGACACATGCACTATCGTTAACAATTAACCCTATAAGGGATCCAATAGTGTGGTAACGACCGGTTTGACGTCCCCTTTCCAATGATACTACTTAAAGAGGAATATACCTTCTAAATTATTTTCGAAATCAGTGGTATAATTAATATATTATGAAACAAGAAGTAATTTCCAATGTGAATATGTATTTTTTTTCAGTGGTAATTATAACATATATTTATATGTGACGTCATAAACATGGCCATGTTCAGCCTTTTTGACGTCTCAATTTATAGCAGCAAAATCGCGTATTTTTCTACCTCAGTTGAGTTATACCAAATGTACAGAATCAAAACATATATCCCCATGTACACATTTGACGGATGTATAGATTTACAAATGCAAAATTTACGACGAACGCCAAATTCTGAAAATACTATCGAAAAACGGAAGCTATTTTTTTTTCTCGATTTTTTATAAAAAAAAACGGATACAAATCAAAATTACCAAAAAACCAATCGAGCGATTTTTGCATAATTTTTATATGATTTTATATTACATATTGTACAATTATTGTGAGATTGTCAGAAAAAAAATGACGAACTAGATTAGTTATAATATTCAATTGTTTAATCCTACCCTACGTCAAAATCAAACGTTTTAAAGTAAACGTCAACGTCGGTATAGCGCATTAAGCATACGGTTTGTGATAATTAAACAACTAGTGGCAACTAATTGTATATAGCATTTATAATAGCGTGTCTGTTTGGTACACGTACAAAACCGTTTTTTTTATTTCACTGATTCCAAAACAATATTCTCATTTCTGACTACCTCCACGACTGTAAGTGAAATGTGGATATCATGGTTGTCAATTATTATAACAAGTCTGACTTTTACTGCAAACTGTTACACATTCATAAAATGAGCTTGAATCAATACCCACTATGATTAGCAGCGAAAAGCCACGATTAAGGTATATCGTCATTGAACGTACAGTGGAGCACCCTTCCGCCCAGCCCTATTAAATAATATTACTATTGTTTGTGAAAATGTTTCATTTGCAGATACACGCAAGTGGGTAGTCACGTGATCAACGGTTACTACTTCCGATTAATTACTCTTCCAAGCGGTTTTGGTAAAATTACCCTTTCGCAGATGTATTCCTTTCCAAAACATTAAGTTGTATCAATACAAAATTCAATATTTAAAAGAAGTATGATGAAAAGGCACTTTAAGCTTTTTTTCGAAACAGCAATTAAAAAAATACATATACATTTCAGAGACACACAATTGGTTATGTTGTAAGGCTCATTGACTCTTTTGATGATGAATGAACCGACGAGGACTGGCAAATCTGTATGTCCATTAAGACGATTAAACTCGCGACCTTTGGAGTAAGCGGTCAACGCTCTTTCAACTGCGCTACCACTCTTCTTAGAACGTGTTGTGCTCTTTAATAAGAGACTCACATCAATGATTAATATCTTCATAAAGTAATACATTCATAATGCAATAATTCGTTTATATATGAGTATATATTTTAATAAAACTAGTTTGTTTATTGAAATATTAGCGTCATTTTTGTGCCATCGAAGGTTAATAGACGATCAGTTAATCAAATCAGTCTTTCCTGCGATCTTAGAAGGTTAACCAATACTCGAGCAAAATCATCTCCGCAAGAAACTGTAAACTTTTCGCTTGGAATCAGCAGTGAGAGAAGAATGACTATTAGTTGCAATGTAGTACATGTATATAAATCATCACGGAGATTTTGGCCGGGCGGGGATTCGAAGATTGTTATTTTAACAAGTGCAGTCATGATAGTTTTGAATGGACGTGTCCGGGAAATGCTTGAACATATGAAATTATATTTCTTTGGATCTGTTTTTTTTACTGAGTTATTTAATTTCATATTTGATAAGGTCAAAAAAGCATCAGTTTCGGTTGGTTGACCGTCCTTAATCTTTACTGCGGACCCGATTTTTTTCACAAATTAAAAAAACAACATCACTTTTTTATTGTTATTTATTTTTCATCTAAATCATTTCCGTTACACATATACTGCATCATCCTTAAAAAATGTGGATTTTGAATATTCTAATGTGTGTGCTGTACGATATCAAACATGGCCGTACAGAGAGACAGAGTATACTGCCCTGAACAAATGGTTATTTTGTTATTCAGAACAGTACAGTGAATCTGTAACGTACCTACCTCAATAATATAACTTAGTTAACGTGGTATACACTATTTTTACGGGCTAACCAGAAACGGATATATTAGTTTGGCTATTATAGTTATAGTTTTTAGAAATTACTTAATGTTTAAAATAGCGATTTGTCCCTTTATTTTTTTATTTTTATTTTTGTAATTTACTGATATTTTAGATTTACAGTGAAGTGTTCGAAGATAAATGGTCAGTGACCGATTTTCTATCGATTTTTGAGATACATGTGCATTACTGCCATCAATTTTTGGAGGGAAGAAAAAAAACACAAACACAGAAACGCCCGTGTCCGCTTCACGCATTTTGTTCGCAGAAAAAAAAGAAATACTTCATATTTTGTCAATACGACGTATTTCTGTGGATAAAAAGCGTTGCCAACAAAAAGTGCCAAGCCGGCAAAAAAGTCACAGGCGTGCAAATAGCCGACGTCTATTTACACATTATTGAAAACGCAGGTTTTCTCCTAACTGATTTTTACATAATACAGTTGATATTTCATAGAGAATAGAAATACATGTATGAGAAAATTAAAACATTGTTGGTTGAAGGAAAGACGAAGTATTGGATCTAAAGCGACTTTTATGTAAAATAAAAAAAAAGGGATATTAAGAACGTCTAAGCAAATGACGATAACCATGATGAAAACAATGATGATGATCATGATAATCATGATGATGACGGTGATGATGATGATGAAATTTTGCTTTTTTTATTACGATGATGTTGATCACGATCTAGTAAGGGACCTTTATTCGTAAGGTTTGTCGACTGGCTCAAAATAATATGCCACTAAACAGTAATGCAATAGTAGATATAGCTAGTGTGCACAAATTACTGTTTTTTTTGTAGAATGAGATTGAACGTCATTTTCAGCACATTTATAATGTTATGTATTGCATGTCCAGTTTTATTTAATGATCACAAACGCAACTTTTAATGCGCTATACCAACGTTGACGTTTTGCTTTAAAGCGATTTTCGACGTAGGGTAGGGTTAACTAATTGGATATTATAAAAAAATCTGGTTTGTCAATTTTTCTAAAACTCTCACAATAATTGTACAATATATTGTATAAAGTCATATAGAAATTATGCAAAAAAATCGCACGGTCTGGTTTTTTTGGTAATTTTTATTTGAAGCCGTTTTAAAATCGAGAAAAAATAGTTTTTGCATTTATAGATCCATATATCCGTCAAATGTGTACGTGGTGATACATGTTTCTATTCTATATATTTAATATAACTCAACTGAGGTCGAAAAATACGCGATTTTGCTGCTATAAATTGGAACGTCAAAAATTGATGATCTAAAAATAAATTAAAATCCATGTTGAAAATTATCTATAAAGACAACTGGTTAGTTATAAGGTCAAAATTTCAAACCTGGTTCCGGGGTTTTGTCGAACGCCCCATAATAAGTTACTATATAGATACTTGTAAACATATAACCGATAGCGTTCTTTCATATATATATATATATATATGTATTTATATATTTATGCATAAATATGCCTCGTAACTCAATTTATATACTATTTCCTTCTGAGACCGACTTGTGGATGTTTGGTACATACGACAACATAAGCGAAAATAAAGCGATTATGTGGTGCATCAATTGTGGGGTCCTGTATAGAGCCCGCTTTCCCAAATACATAGCAGGAACAAAGACGTATGAGTGAGGGTTGGGTGGGGGGGGAGGGGTGCGCCACAACCAATATTCAGGTTCAGCATATACTTTTGGCCTGGAAATACATCAGTATACAATCTCTCCTGAGGTTGGCCCCCAACCCCTATAATTGAAATGCTCCTACGCACTTGATGAATGAAGAAAAAGTGGAACATACGAAATTCACGAAAAAAATCCTGATATTCATTCGTGAACTCGAACCCCCTTCCAAAAAGAAATTCACACGCGAACTCGCGTCACTCTATCCAAGCCCCAGAAGACCTACCTAGTCATTATCCTTTTTGGACAATGTACAGTCCCTCTGGGGATTTTAATAGATGACCTTAAATTCGATATCATGGTCAGGTGATGGTCAGTGTTTTCGTGTTTGAAGTTGGAGAAGATGTGTAAAGTTCTCTCTGTAGAGTTTTATTCAAGGTTTACAAGGTTGGTTTATACTGTGTCTTGAAATGTTCGAGAGTATTTGTCTTTTGAAATGGCTGAAATGTGCTATCGCTAATTTATTGTGTAAATGATTTGTTTCAAATGAATTAAATTAACCGTGCTAAATTTCCAATATGGCAGTCAGTCGAACTAAAGTTTTACTTTCAAGAATAATATTTGCATGATTGTTTTCAGTGTTGATTGTTGATAACCATCACGAGGTGACGACAATACAGCTGGAGTAGTGTGTGTGTGTGTGTGTGTGTGTGTGTGTGTGTGTGTGTCATAAGCGGGCTACAATCCCACTAGATAGGTAAGATGAATGTTATTGTGTTGTTTTATAAACAGCCATTGAAAAAATAGACATGAACTGAGGGTAAGAAATAAACCTAGAAGACCACTACGCAACCATGACTGTATAAGAACTTTGATTAAGGATTGCATTGTATTTTTATTGTATTGATGTATTTATAGTTTAAACTATTGATAACGTGCTAAGAAGCAACAGATGTAAATTTCATGTATTCATAAAATATGTAAACATTGTAATGATGTCAAGCCATTATTATAAGATAAAATGTTGTTTATTATATTTCAGTGCCCAGTGACATGGAACCACTAAGCGATGACAGTACCAGTATTTTAAACCAGATGACTGTATTTTAATGATTACATGATAAACTGCTGTACTATATACATACAAAAGAACCTACCATATAGAAGTTATTTATTAGTATGAAAATATAAATAACCACCAGACTGTAACACTACTACTCTTACTACTACTGCTACTACTACTATTGTTACTGTTACTGCTACTGCTACTTCTACTGCTCCTACTACTTGTACTACTACTCCTTTTACTATTACTACTACTCTTACTACTACTATTTCTTCTACCACTACTATAACTACTCCTCCTACTACTCCTACTATAACTACTACTTCTAATCCTACTACTAATACTATTGCTACTACTACTACAACTACTCCTTCTACTACTACTGCTACTACTACTGCTACTACTGCTACTGCTGCTACTACCACTACTCCTCTTACTACTTCTTCTACTTCTACTACTACTACTACTACTACTACTACTACTCCTCCTACTACTCATTCTGCTACTAATACTAATACTTCTATTCCTACTACTACAACTCCTTCTACTTCTAGTACTCCTATTATTACTTCTCCTTCTACTACTCGTTCTACTACCACTACTGCTACTTCTACCTCTCCTACTACTGCAACTTCTTCTGCTACTTCTACTACCACTGCCACTACCACTACTACAACTGCTACCATTACTACTCCTTCTACTACTACTTCTTCTACTACTACTACTTCTACTACTACTACTACTTCTACTACCCGTACTAAGTTATTTAATGATTTTTCTGAATTATTTGTCTCATTATTACCCTTGTTACAACATTACTAAGTTAATTCATGCGGAGTCCATATTATTTAAACATTTATTTGTTATCACTCGATAGATCCGACATCCAATAATATCAATTGAATAATGACAATAATAAAAGTCGCAATAAGTTTCTCTATAACTGGATGTAAGCAAAACAGCTTTAACTGCTAGATGTTTGAATAGTCAGCTTGGACAATACAACTTGTTCTCTGCGCGAGACATTGCCAATAAGGCATGTGACCTATCATGTTTCTAATAACATGTATCATAAATCAGTAATAAATTGACACATTCAAGGCTATTACGAATTGACTTGGCAAGCAACAAATTAACATGGCTACACTCCTTCTTATGGGATCAGAATACAGGGACCGATCCAGAATTTCATATTGAGGGTAGGCGTTATGTTAATGAGGCTCCGGGAATTTATCAAAACAAGACCGCAAAACGGTGAAATCCAACGAGTTTTTGAGAATATGTTTTTGATATTTTAGAACTGACAATTTTGTAGTAACATTACAATATTTTGTTGTTCAACGTCATACATTACACGTGACATGTTTCCAGGTTTATTGATTTATTGGTGGAGAAAGACCTCAATGAATCTGTCAGATTGAGCAAAAGTCCTCCCACAAATAACTGGAAATCATTTTCACATAATGCTTTTCGACCGAACTAGGTGGCTCGTGGCTCGAATCGATGACAACTGTTGTTTTTGGAGTTAAGAGTCAAGTGGGCATAAGACGACAGTGCATTGGACCTTCTCACTAAAATAAGTATGACTGGCCGCTAAAGGGAAGGGACCCATACCTGGATACGCCTTTGGAATAGCTCAGATATACACAATATACTTCCTCGTATATCGAAATTACATTAAGTGCTAGTAAACTAAAACAAGGTTAAACGTAGAAAATATTCAAATACAGAAACTAAGGCAATACTGAAAATGACATTTGAATTGAAAGATAGGAAGAAAGAGAAACAGATATACAAAATATATTTAAAGACAGAGAGAGACACACAAACACATATGCCATAATTATCGTTTAAAGGCCCATTAAACTTCCGAAACGACCGATTTTTGTTTATAATTTCAGTCCCTTTACTATTCCAGTTCATAGATGACCTCTGAGAAAGTATGCAAACAGAGATATCAATAAACGATGCGTTAGTTTCAATGATTGCGAACGGGTGTTTGTTTACAAATCAATGGTTATTTCTTTCCGATGAACGAATTCGGCATACAACGGAAAACCACCGAGTCATTACAGAGAACAATAGTTAAACGGTCGGTCCACTCTATTAAAAATTCACATTTCGATCAAAGCTGTTTATTTCCTTACTTTTTTAAAAATAGTTATTAAGGTATCTATAGGAATGACAATGCTATAATCACATTGAACTACAGTCACTTTTGTTATTATCAAAAATTGTGCATTTCGAAAGTTAAACGAGACTTTGACTTAAACATACTAAATATAGTAAAAAATAATAAATATAATAAAAAATATTTGCTCCACAATAATAATTTAAAAAATTACCTTCTGACAAAAGCTCCGTACTGTCTCGATCTATTCCATAATAAGTAAAGTGTACATCCACACTGATTGATTGGTTGTGCAACCCTGGATTAACATAAGTCCCGGCAGAGCTACGTGAGATCACGTGATGTGGTCGTAACCATTAATAGATTGAATCATTAAAATGCGCAAATAATATTAAAATATTTCTCATAGCTACATTACATCATCCATACGTTTGACACGCATTTATTCAACAATAACGATACATTTTACATACAGTTATTAAACACAATATTGACAAACTGAATTAGACATTAAACCTTGAGGTTAAACATCCTGCATACCCTTTACATCGGCAGTGTGTTTTCCCATGTAATGCGGGTAGTGTGCAGCGTTGTGAGAAAACGATAACAAACGATAGCAGGTCATTTTTTTTTCAAAAATACATATGTTCTTCGGAAAACGACCAAGGTTAAAAAATTAGAACATACTTAGACAATAGTTTATGTCTCGATGTATTGAGATAGAGCACGATGTATGAATCAGTTTTAGATTTTTAATTCACTGACGGCTAACAGACAATCAGTTAACTTGACCACTCATTCCTAGGACCCTGGAAGGTTAACCAGAACTCAAAAACACCTTTCTCCGCAAGTAACTGATAATTCCCGCTTGAGAGTCAACAGTGCGGAGAGATGAATACATTAAGACATAATGTCGTATATCAATAATCATACAGTGATCGGGTGGGGATTCGAACTTACTACCCCTGGATTGATATTTAGACGTGCTACCAACTGCACTAACCGGTCCCGGCATACTTAATCATTTCATGACATTCAAAACAACTGCTTATTTAACAAGAGCTGTCGGTAGGACAGCGCGCTCAGTTGTGCTTTGATGAGAAATGAAACTGAAAAAGTGGCCTTACTCCATTTTTTCTGTAAATACAAGTCATAACTGAGCGATGATTTCTGTCAATTTTGAACAAAAACGTCACCAATATACAGTATGCGTACAGTGTTATACTGCGACGCATTGCAGACTACAAAAATCTGTATTTCGATGTAACACGTATTCTTTGTTTGACTATCAAGTCGAGAGACAAACACAAATCATATTGGATGGGCCAAAATTTATTCACACAAATCATACAGCAAAAACCCAAGAACGCTCATACGAGCGAAACTGTACTTTTACTTTCGCTTTCGCTTTCTAAAAAAGCGCAACGTCAAAACGTTCGTTTATGCTTCGGTGGTAACTATTTACGCCGGCTAGATGAACTCTCTCGTTTTCATCAAACTGTCTCCGTGTTTCATCAATATTCCTCAAATGTTGTTGAATCAGAGTACCATTTTCTTTTATGTTGTCCAAAATATAGAACAATAAGAACTAAATATCTAAAAAATATATCATTTCCAACTGTTAATAAATTTATAAATCTATTTTCATCTACAAATACACGACTAGTACGTAATACATCAAGATATATTAATGAGGCTTTTACGCTAAGAAAAACTACCTTGACTACAATGACTGCTTCTTAACTATATTCGCATAAATGAATTATTGAAAACATAATGTCTAGATTTGATATCTTACAATATTTGACTGTTTGTTTGTGAATGTCTTATCTATGTTTATATATAGTGTGTCTATGCCATATTTGTTTAAATATTCTCTGTAAATGGCCATAGGCATTTGTGTATTGTCGTTATGCCAATAAAGCTGAACTGAATATTGACAACAATTGGGATAATCTGAACTATTTCTTTGTGTAGTTTGTTCATATGTGTGTTATACAATACGAACGAACCGTTAATCTCACTTCAGCGAGTAAATTAGACTTTTTTTTGCCCAATATCTGTCAAAAACGGCTTGTGTTTTGAAGGTTTTTCACCATCCGTGGATTGTTGATTACAGCATACATTTTGAACATATTCACACATTCTTTGCTGTATTGTCAAAACAACTATGCTGAATGTATGAAAAAAAATAGCTAACGTCAGAAGTTTGTAAAATGTGTTTGTCTACTTTCCATTTTAACCGTCTATTGACGTCTCTGCTCATTTCTATAGTACTGATGCTTAAACAGTCAAACCGAAAACTTTGTGTTATTCATTTCATCTATAGAACGTACATTTCACACATATCTTTTGCTATAGTAGGTCATTTCATAAATAAAGCTCAAATTATGAAATAAAAACAGAAAACATGCTTCAACAGTAATTCAAATTTATTTTACAATTCATTCTTTCGTCAATAACGAAAAACTAAAAACCTCAACACCACAAAAACACAAAAAGAACTTCATAACCACAAAATCAAAAGCACCGCCCAAACAACATCTACCATTCCACAAAAACAACATACGTCCAATCACACAATTCACAATCAAACACAATCAAACGAAAACCAAAACAACAAACGCCACAATCACCAAACATCAACCAAACAAACCACCCAAATCACACAAACCACACTAAACACACAAAGCCAATTAGACCATATATATATATATTTATGACTTCATCCCAGCGAGCTAAAAAATATATTTGTAACAAAACAAAATAAAAGTACCGATGATATTGCATCATTTTGTGATCCCATAATTTGCATTAGAACTCTGTCCAAGCACTGTA
Source organism: Panopea generosa (assembly GCA_029582155.1). Taxonomy (NCBI): domain Eukaryota; kingdom Metazoa; phylum Mollusca; class Bivalvia; order Adapedonta; family Hiatellidae; genus Panopea; species Panopea generosa. The sequence continues at coordinate 40,007,411 of CM055907.1, forward strand.
ATGGACCATTCAGGTTTATATTTATCCAGCATGGGCAGCTTGTTACATCCTGGTATCTGTTATCCCATCCCTTTACAAAACTCAATCTGATAGTGCACATTTCTAATAATTCATACACAGCCTTCAATCCATGGTTCATACTTTGTTCCAGGAGATCACTAAAGTACTGATTGTTAAAGACTTTGAAACCGTAACCCATAGGAACCTGCCATACTGTGGTTGGATCGAAGCCGCATTGATAGTTAGTATAACTACTCTGTACAAATATAGGCTTGTCACAGAGACATTCAGCAAACATTTCACCTCTAAAATAGTACAGACGTACACCTGAAAGTTATAGAATATTCACATTACAAACAACATTAATCTTTAATATCTTGTTTTGAATATTAATCAAATCTTATCCTTGACATGAGAGTAAAGTAGATATGTCTAAATATGTAGGCAGAAGTTGCATGTCAATATAATACAGTAGCCTAATGGGAAAGTAATCAATGAAATTCCTTGAAATTCCGTAAAACCAATATTAAAATTGCATTGCATTCCAGGTAACAAAATTGCCAAATTTCTTAACCATTACCTAAAATGGCACCAAATTTATATTTTTCCATTGTTGCATAATTGGCGTCACAGTGAAATAAAGAACTTTGGGATGCTTGACTATCCTAAAATACTCAGAACAACAGTGCAAAGCAGTTTATATCTGAAAAAAAAAATTGCTTAAAGATATGGTAATATAAATTTAAGTTAAACTAGAAGATGTAGTCATTAATATCCCCACCTGGTGGAATTTTAGTGAGATGTTTTGAGTTCTGAAAACACTCATAGCAACAGGCACTACTAGGTTTTGTAGTTAAGATCCGGAAATGAAGAATTTCCTTATTTTGGTTACCGGTATTTTATGGTAAAAGAAAACATTGAGAAAAACTCACTCATAGCAAAATAAACTATTATTGACCACTAGGTTGACATGTAAACAAAGTTTTATGAAGTTATCTTGAATGGTTTTAGAGGTGTACTCCAAAAACAGAGGAATGTGTAATGACTTCTTGTTTCCAATGTAAATAGAAAAAATAATGAAACTGAGAACTCCCTTATACATGCTGTATTACCGCAATCCTGTTGACAGAGGACGAATGCAGTTGACAGACACAAGAGACCCATTTACACTCTTGAGAGGCTATAATATTTCATATTATATTAACTTATTTAACATATAAAACACAAGTTTGTTCAAAAGGGTTAATACATGTTCACTGTTTGATACTTTTTAAACTGTTTAATTTGAGTTTAAAGAAAAGATATCTTTACTTAAACGGTATTATTAAGATCTTGAATGTGTAAATTCTCATATTTCTCATATTGGTCCATATAGCTCTGTATAAATATAATAACTGTATACAATTGGAGGAAAATTAATGTCCTTTGATTAGGAATATGACCTGCTCCTATAAGAGACAGTGTCAAAATTGAACAAAAATTGACTTGACCAAGATTGATGAAGATAACATTAAAATAACCCCAGACAGAAGGAACATCATCATTTTTTGCAAATTTCGAACAATCCAAGGCATGTAACTTTGGAGTTATTTGGTTATCAAACACCCAACCTAGACATTCTGTCAATCAACATTCTGACCAAGTTTAATATAGACTGGATTTAAATATTTGAGTCAGAGGGACGATATGAAAAAGAATCACTGTTTAGTGTATATTTAATGTCCAAACCCTCACCTTTATTTATCTGCTGTCCATTAGAAAGACTTAGTGAATCTAAAGAAATTCTATAACCACTGATTGATGGATCTGTAAATCCATCAACCAAAACATCAGAATGTGACGCATGGAATGCCTGTCCAACCCTCTTGTTTAATTCGTAATATATTATAGAACACCAGTCGCTAGGTTTCTGGTCACTTTGCAGCATCTCTATAATGAAAATAAATCACAAGTAATACCTGGTAAATTAGTATAGCAATGACCAAATCCGAAGCCTTTTCAGTTTAACTTGATCTAATACTTTACTTCAAAACTGAAATAGCATATACATTTAATTATCCATCACAAATAAACACTTAATAAACACAAGTTAATGCTTGCTTACTTGCTTTTATTTGAAATGATTAACGTGTAGACAATTGTTACTTCAACAAAGTTTAAAAGTTCCATTTATAAAACAATATTCTTTAAAATTGTTAAATAATTAATGTTATTTGAAGAAATGTCAACTCAAGCTAACGTTATGATAATAATTTTACATTTGTTAAATATATTATGGATTCATTTAACTATAATGTATGTGGGAACCAATAAATATATGAGTGCTAGACAAAGTCAAGTAACTCCAGAAGTTATTATCTGATTTGGCCAGTTCTGCTGTAAAATTTTTGGAAGAGTGCCCTTTAAATATGCGTGGCAAGCACTTAAACTACAATTACACAAGAAACAATGATTATACATTAATAAATCGTTACAATGTAATTATCACTTGTTGTTTTGTATCATTCATACTTTAGTGGACTTCAGGGGGCAGACCAGTGTTTTTACTGCTATATGTTATTTGACTGGTACCTTTATAAACCAATCATAAACTGCTATGTATTAATTAACTTGCATATAGTAGCCAGTCCTGTACCTTGGCTGTCACTTCCTCCAAACAGGAAGTACAGTGAACCAGTCTTGTATGACATGGTCACAAAAATGTAAGACTTAGTTTTCAATATCATGGAATATACAGGAACTGGTATCGACTTCCTTAATACATGACAAATATACATGAAGACAATATGTGCATCTCCACTTGGTAGCGGTGCATCATAGCAAATTTCATAAAACTCCAATCTGAGTTTGTAGGGAAATAGCATGGACAAGAATTGGGGGATGCACAGAAGAACACATACAATGCAGTGACTATAGTTTTCTTTTCAGAAAATTTTCGGTAAGCATAAAAACTGAAAACATAAAAATATCTCTTACACTCGTTGTCATGATCATAAATATGCAATTTGTTATCCTTCTACCATTTACAAGAGTGATACCATTTTTTCCGAAACAGAAATGAAAATAAGGGTCCACACACATCCTGGAGTATTCTTAATTTATGTTATGCAAGTTATTTTCAGAAGAAGTTTTAAAAGAAAATTTACCAACATTGTATCGTGTCCATTTAAGTAATTCTCTTCTCAGAATAGCCCCCACCCCCTCATACACAGAGAAATAAACTTAGTGCAAAGAAACACAATATATATACTACAAACTATTTTACACAAGTATAAAACTCAGTATATAGCACCTACCATTCAGCTTCATCTCCATCCACAAACACTTCATATATGGACAATATGCACAGCAATTTCTCCGATATTTATCAATGTGGCAACTGCAATAGCCTTCACAGGAAAATGTCAAATCTTTAGAACCTGTTCGCTCAAAGAAACCTTTACATCCCTCGCAACTGTTGATAAAACAAACAAAAAAACAATATGTTTTAAGTATATTTTTCAATTGTAAGACAATGGACTGAATAATAACACAGTTTCTGTTTTTTTCTCTCCTCTTATTCAAATAAATGTCAGAACTGTAAAAATATGAATGTATGATTTAGAATAAAATATTAATTAAAGTAATTAATGCAAAAATAAAAGTTTTGTTCAACCAGATGATCTAATGAACACACATGTAATATGTGTTTAACATTATGACTGGAACCAAGATTAAAAATATAAAAAAAATCATAAGTAAACTACCTAAATTGATATGTAAACTTGTGATTATATGCATTTTTATAAATATGAATACTTTTAAATAATCAATGGATCCAACCATTAGAAATGATCATTCATACATTGAACAATACAATGTAAAAAGATAATAAAGATGATCATGAATAAAAGAATGGTTACTTATTGATAAAATATTTAGCATTTTTGATCAGCTTCGTAACCTAACAACCTAGGATCCTGGAAGGTTAACCAATACCCAAGCACACCCATCTGTGCAAGTAACTTACTTTCCCAATTAAATCAGCAGTGGTGAGAGATGGATGATAATGAGGCACAATGTCGTAATCAATCATCATTGAGACTGTGGTCGGGTAGGGAATCAAACACAAGACCCCTAGTCATAAGTGCTATCATCTAAACTGAGCTAAAGTTTACTTTCCTCAATAATTGAAGCTCTCCTACACCTTTGAACATATTGTTAACTCCTAACATATTTACAGTTAAGACAAATTACTTGATAAGGCAAGCCTTTCCTTTGAAATACAAATTGTATATTATCAATTATTGTAAACAAGAGGTCAAAGAGGGCCTGGAATCACTCTACTGGCAACAAATAGACAGATGAATATTTCAGAGGAATTGTTCATCTTCAACAAATCAATTAGGAAACAATCACTCAGTGCTACATGTAAAATATCTAAGGTCTAGTTTGTTTTAAAGTTTCACTTAAAATGTGCTTATATGCCCTTTGGCAGGTGGAATTTGTGTTCGATTCACGCTGGTTCAAGAACTTGTCCATGGTCTTGCGGTTATAGAACTGCTGTGCAAGTTTTGTTATGATTCATTGAAAAATGGGGGTGTAATTGCATCTACAACATTTTTCCTATATAACTCTTTGTAAAACAGTGACCCCTGTGGTAGCCCCAAATCTGACCTCAACAAATCTTTAAGGAGATTTCCATGCAATGTTACATGTAAAATATCTAAGGCGTATGCCTTGAACTTTCAGGACATGTTTTTAAAGTTTTGATTAAAATGAGCTTATAAGCCCTGTGGCGTGGGAATTTTTGGTCAAAACACGCTGGTTCAACTACTTGTCCGAGATCTTATGGTTATATAACTGCTTTGCAAGTTTTGTTAAGATTCAATGAAAAATGAAGGTGCTATCACGTCTACAAGAAAAGGGTTAACGGAGGGACAGACAGACAGGGATGGACAATTTACCATGACATAAGCCCTGTTGATATATATCCTTTGCCAATACGGCGTCAGTGAGTATATATAGGCCTAATATATTTAAAAAAATATGTTTTAGCCAATTTTAAATGTTTGAAGAATCCTGATAAATTCTCTTTAAGAAGGTCAAAGTCAGTGATATAATTTCTTTAACTGGATTGGGATCAGTTTACAGAATCAATATATATTACTGAAAAACAAAATAGATTTAAAGTAAACAAAGAAAGAAACAAATTCAAACCTGAGCTAAACAAAAATTTATTGGATGGTTGTTTTCAAACATTTCAATAATTATCTAGATGGTTCTATTTGAGACAGTATTCGAAGCATTGCTACACAGAAGTATCATGCCGCAGACACATAATACACTCAAGAGATATGAAAACGCAACACTGGACTTAGAGGTGTATATCTGCGGATTGAAAACAGTGACAGAAATATCAAAGGTGCCAAATTATTAAGTCATATCTCAATTAAACAGCCAATAACAAAACAAGTGGCAATTTAGTTGATAATGTTATCTAATCGTCCTTCCACTGACATCAGACATCAAAAGTCTTAGTACCGGGTATGGCCACCGTGCTTGGTAATGACTACCTGTATCTGAGATCGCATTGATCGGCAAAGTGTTCTGTACACCTGACGTGGAATGCGATTCCACTCTTCAACGAGTGCAGCAGTGAGCTCTTGTACGCTGGTAGCAGCGTTAGGACGTCGACGTTTTCTACGTCCCAACTCGTCCTACATGTGCTCTATAGGATTTAGATCTGGAGACAATGACGGCCATGCTAACACGGGAATGCCATGTGCGATAAGGAAGTTCATGGAAACTCTTGCCCGATGAGGGGGCGCATTATCCTGTTGAAACGTCAACCCGTTACGTGCATGAAACATGGGCAATACACTGGGTGTAAGAATCTGGGTGATATACCGGTTGGCATTTAAATTTCCATAGCAAATTACCAGTTCTGACTTAAAGTTCCAGTTGATAGCCCCCCAAACCATCACGCCGCCACCACCGTAACGTTCATGTTCCAACATCGGCGTAACGTTCGTTGCGCCTACGGTATATTCTTATCCTGCCGTCGGCATTGAACAAATTGAACCGGGATTCATCGGAAAACACAACACTGTTCCAATTAAGACGTTGTGCGTTATAACGTGCCCATTGTAGTCGCGCACGTCGATGTTGGGCGCTTAAAACGGGTACTTTCACAGGCCTCCGACAACGTATCCCATAACCCCGCAAACGTTTGGTCACTGTGGTACGGTGAATTGGCCGACCCCTTGTACCGACGACTAAGTTGGCTGTCGTTGATGCCGTCAGAAATCGATTACGGAGATGACGTTGACGGATATAAACGTCCTGATGTCTCGTGGTTGCACGCATTGCACCCGGTCGGGGTTAGTCTGAAACAGATCCGGTAGCATTGAAGCGTTGAACAAGCCGAGATATCGTCGAACGGTTGACGTTAAAACGTCTAGCACCAACAGTTTGCACATTGAAAGTATCCAATATTTCAAACGATTTTCACATTCGCAATCGGAGAATACATGAGTTGATGCAAAAATTACATCCAACAAACCACGTGCTTAAGCGTGCAAGGAGCGCACGTGAAAATTGACCGGATGCAGCCTATTCGACTTGCGGTAAACCGTGATCGATAATTTTATTAACGATTAGTGCAAGATATAGCTATAAATAGATGTGTTAAATTGTAAGGTTGTACCATTTCAATTAAGAAAAAAATTAATAGATTTCTTGTTGCGTTTTCATATCTATTCAGTGTATGATACCACACCCAGTCTCATTATACTGACATGGGTCACACCGAATTGCCCGGACCTAGAACTGTCCTCTTAACACTGAGTACCAAGCAAGGAAGCTTCAAAAACCATTTTTGGAGTATTTCATCTAATAATGATAAATTTCCATATCAGTATGTAAACCTCTAAGTTACACCCAAATAATATTAGCCCCTTGTTTCCATATAAACTTCAATCCCCTACTTTCAGTTTTTAAGAAAAATATGTTACCCTTTTCGGGCATCTCCTGACCCCCTAAGACAATAGAATTCAGTCAGTTTTTAGTAATCTGAATTTCCTTAACTGAGAAAATCATTACACTTGTCCCCTCATTGAACCCAAAGGAAAGGTTTATTTTAACCATTTGCACAAATCTGATAGAACTATATTTGATGATCATTTTAATTATAAAAGCAAAGCAAGCTAATTTCAGACGGTAGCGCTGCTGACTATCAATACAAGGATTTTGAGCTTGAATCCCAATCTGCCCACAGTCTCCTTGACGGTGATATACGACATTGTGTCTCACTGTTATTTGTCTGTCTTCGCTGTTTCAAGTGGAAAAGTTATTTGCGAAGATGAGTGTGGTCGAGTAATGGATCCTAGGAAAGAGTGGTTAGGTTAACTGATCACCTGTTAGCCCATGCTTGCATAAAAATTGTGCTAAATATTGATTTATTCTAACAAACATATTAAAAAAATTAACAAGATGCTGTTCTAAATCAACAGCTTTTTCAGGAAAAATGGAAGACAATTAATATAAAACTCAGGGGTGGTAAAATTAAGCTAAAATTACTATATAAAGCTTGTCTGTTAAAATTAAATTAGCAAAATGATTCAACAACAATATTTATTTTCGTTATCAACAGTTTTGTTATTTTGAAAACAACAAAGTGAACGTATAGCTCATATTGCCTTAATATTATCTAATTAAGCATTTATTAATATTTGTCTTTCAAATTTTAAAATTGCTGTATAAATTTATATACCACTGCTGAAAAAAAATGATAGGTGTATCAATACCTAACTTAACGCACACCATGAACATATAAGTACCCTAAATACTACAACTGCATGACTAGAATAATATAAGTTGGTCAAGCATATCAATAAATGCCAATTAAACATTATCTGAAATAATTCCAGTAAGAATTTGAAATATAGTGCCAGCTATAGTTGAGATGATCTTCTGTTCCAAGAGTAGTTTATCAATGTTTTTTTCATTATGCAATATATGCATTCAGTACCTTCAAAATTGTATTAATCCTATGGTAATACATCATTTCTTGTAAATGGATCTTTAGTCTTGTATCAACACCTACACTGAGTTTATCAATGCTGAATATCCTTAAACATTCTAAGTTGTTCAGTTTTTTACATATACAATATATGCACTTCACATCATGGAGCAATATATTGCTACCAGTTCATGCAAATTAATCTAAAAGTTGAAATAATCTTGTAACAGCATCCATAGTTTATCACAGCTGGATACCCTTTCATGAAAATGAAAAAAAAAAAACTTTCATTGAAAATGAAGATTTTTTTTTTAAAAGAAGTGATTAATTATATTTGACCTTTGATAGAAAAGTATTTTTTAAGTTCTCCCAATATAACACTATTTAACAGTCTGACCCCTTAGGGCAGGCCAATTTTGCTATCAGTGTCATGGTTCTGAACAAATCTGAGAGAGGGTCACAACTGTATTTATAGTAACATCCAAGTTTGTACTACAAACTTTAACCTGCTAAAAAGCTGTAACAAAATTTCTAAGTCTAAAAGGGCAATAATTCTGCCAAAATGCAATCAAGAGTTATGGTTCTTGTCTCTATGAGTTTCTTAATTGTTGTTGAACACACTTGAGAAGTTTTATTCATGTCCAATGATAGGTTGATAAAATATGTACCAACTCAAAAACTTGAACCTGCTAAAAAAATATCTTTTTCAAAGTACCAAAGGGCCATAATCATATAAAATGAAACCCAGAGTTATGGTTCTTGTCTCTATGTGTTCCGCTGATGGTGCTAAACACAAATATGAAGAATGAGTGGCTGTATAGATATCTTATCTGATAAAGAGATAGAAGTGAGAATTGGGATTTAACGTCATTTTCAACACATATCAGGTTATATATGGCATATCCAGTTTTACTGGTGAAGGTAGACCTCAAACAGAGTAGAACACCGTCCTTCTGCAAGTAACTGGCAATCTTTCTAACATAAAGATTTTGGAGTGAGCGGGCCTCGGACCTACAACCTTATCAGTGAGAGGTAAGTGATTTTGAGACCGCGCCTAAGACCACTCAAGCCACGGAAGACCCTAAACCTGATAAAAAAAATTACCTAAAAATCTAAGTTCAAAAGGACCATAACTCTGACAAAATGCAACCCAGAGTTATGGTTCTTGTCTTTGTGTGTTCCACTGATGATGCTGAACACATATGTGAAGTTTCATTCCTATTAATTGGTTGTTGCAAAAATACAAATACCTGGTAAAAAAATCAACCTGAAAAATTAAGTCCAAAAAAGGGCCATAACTCTGACAAAATGCAACCCAGAGTTATGGTTCTTGTCTCTGTGTGTTCCATTGTAAGTTTCATTCATATCAAATGAGTGGTTGCATAGACATTTAACCTGATAAAAACAATTAACCTGAAAAATTAAGTCCAAAAAGGGCCATAAATGTGCCAAAATGTGAAGTTTCATTCCTATTAATTGGTGGTTGCAAAAATACAAATACCTGATAAAAAAATCAACCTGAAAAATTAAGTCCAAAAAGGGCCATTACTCTGACAAAATGCAACCCAGAGTAATGGTTCTTGTCTCTGTGTGTTCCATTGTAAGTTTCATTCATATCCAATGAGTGGTTGCATAGACATTAAACCTGATAAAAACAATTAACCTGAAAAATTAAGTCCAAAAAGGGCCATAAATGTGCCAAAATGAAACTCAGAGTTATGGTTCTTGTCTCTGTGTGTTCCGTTGATGATGCTGAACACACATCAGAAGTTTCATTCATATCCAACGAGTGGTTGCATAGATATCTTACCTGGTAAAAAACTTTAATATTGAAAACCTACGCCGACGCCGGGGAGAGTACGATAGCGCTTTTATTCGTTAATAGTCGAGCTAAAAAATCTGTATGCAGGAAATTTTTTTTGAACTTTTATAGTTTTTTTACTACCTTTAGCAATGACAACAATATTGAATTTAAGATTGAAAAAAAAACAAAACAGTATAGTCTCACATACATGATAAACATCAATGTGAAATTTAAGTATATTATGGTTTTAAAGAAAGTCGGGCTAACGGATGACTGGCAATAGATGACAGACAACGTGCCATTTTATAAGCACTATTGATCTTTTACCTGTAGAAATTAAAACTGATTTTGGTGGAGGGTCATCAGTGTCATGTAAAAGCAAAATTTCAAGGAAAGTGGTTTAATGGTTTCATAAAGAGAAAATGAAAAACTGTTGGGACCCTCAATGATGGCCATCTTGGATGACCAATATAAGGAACATTTCTGAAAAGGCACCACCAAATTACAGTGTGCAAAAGCTTTATTAAAATTGAATTAAATATATATTATAAAGCATATTTTAATTATTTTTAGATGGAAAATTAAAAAAAATAAGCTTAAAATTGTATTGAATAGTAATATACAATCAAAATCAGTTAGTCATTCACATTTGTATAATAAACTAGAAGTGTGCCAATATGACATGGATACCCCTGCTATATGTTAGTAAATTCCACCAATAATTAAGTCAAAAAGGAGCCATAACTTCTGTAAAATTTTACTGACAATGAAAAACAGTTTTTGATAATAACAAAACCAATGTAAATAAATTTGTTTATACTTTTGCTGAAACCATTCTTATAGACCCCTTTGTGACGGTTTTTAAAATAGCGAGTAAATGAATAACTTCAATCGAAATATGTAGTTCTTAAAAGAGCGGACCGGGGGGTTAACTTTTGTTTACTTTTTGACATTCCATAACGACACCGTTGTTTTCCGACTGTTCCTAAGCCAGTTCACATATGCGCATAAATTACCATCCATCGCTGTTCCAAACGAACTCGTGGTTACCCGTTTTATGCCGATGTGTTCATTGAAAAGAAACAACTATTGATTTTTAAACAAACACCCGTTTGCAATTATTTAAAATAATAAGTTTAATGAGCCTTTAAATACATGGACTCTTTCAAAAGTTAAGTGATGCATGAAATGACATACAGAGGCATAAACCCTATTAGCTCATTCGGTAGGGGTTGCAGGTTCGATTCCCGAGACTGGCAAACTAAAAATTCAAACAGTCATTTGGAGACATCATCTCTTTCAGTTACAGGTTGTATTCATTGTTTCCATAACTGTGACACACCACTTTAAAATCTTCAACAAAACTGACCTTAAGTGTCAGTAACTGAAGAGAAATCCAGTGGAGCTATTGAATTGATTATTGAACTAAGCAAAAATTTGCCAATATATTGTGACCAAACATGGGGAAGTATGATTAAAAGTATTTGACAAAGACAGGGATACGTTTTCAATTTTTAAAAAAATGAACAATCTTAGGACAGACTCAGAAGTAATTTAGATATTGGGCTGGTAATCAAACTCAACATAGTCTCTTTTCTAATAAACATTCAACTAAAATTTGTAAATAATGGAATTAAATACCTATATATTTCGTTTTTTTGCCCGATGCTCTATCTCCACATATGGCACAAACATGTTGAACACTGGGCAGTGTGTTGACCAAATGCGAGTCTATCGATGAGTCCATAGAGCCTGGAGATCCAAAAGACATCGATGATACAGACATGAATGATGATGAGTGAAGTGTTGGCAAGTGCCTGTGGATAGACTGTTTTAACGTAGGCATCCTTGGGTGCATTCCATAACTGAGATTAGAGTCCTGGGATTTAGCAGACAAGGAAAACATGTCAGATTTAAGCACTGGCGAGCCTATTGGTGACATCGACCACACACTAGATACAGGACTGGTCATACTCATTCTGTCAATCCCCATCAAAATGGTCTTCTTTAGGCTGTTGTCGATATCCAATGACACTGAAAAAAGTAAACAAAATTGTTAACTTTATACGTTTATGTTTATAGTTTATTTTACGTTTCAATGTCTGATGTAGTTGCTAAAGAAATTGTAATGGCCCCTTAAAGCGAAGTGGATATCATGCACATTAATGCTTCACATCAGTTATTTGCTGTAAGTTTGGTCAAACCTGTTCGTTAGAATGGAGCCTAAATTAAGCAAGAGCATCGCAAGCGGATGCAGATGCGTGTCTTTTTTCCAAATAGGTCGAAGTCAGTGAAGTTTTAAACATTTTAAACAAGAGGCCCAAGAGGGCCGGAGGATGCTCTACTGACTCATAGTTGCAATAGCACTTTTTGAAATTCCACAATATTTACCCTCTTTGAGGGGGGTCGTCTTAACAACTTATGGATAAATACTCCCACCAAACCCATACTGAACAAAAACTTAATTGCTATGAAAATGAAAAAGTGTTAATTCCCATACCATTCATCTGTAAGAAAAAAGTAGTCCCCTGTACATATCCCTAATACAACCAAGCCCCTTAATTTGTCAGAACTTCAATCATCCACTCTTAGTGATTTGCTATGAGCAGAAATGATTCAAATTTTAAAAGAAGTTTTTTGTACATATGGATGCAAAATGAAAAGATTCAGTTTACTCTATAATATACCTTTGTAAATTTCCCCCCTAAATTCTTATCTGCAATCAAACCCCTACACACAAGGATAATTTATGCCAAATATGAACAAATCTGACAATCCCAATTTTTACCACTTTATGGCCCTTTCTGACCCCTTAAGACAGTGGAACCCAGTCAGTTTTACAAATCTGAACCTCCATCACCAACCGTCATTTCCATTTTAAAAAATATAATAATTATTATAACAACATGTGTCCCCTAAGTGAACCATTGGGGCGGGGTCATTTTTAACCTAGGGGATTTGAGCAAATCTAACAAAACTATAGTTGGTCATCATTACTGCATACGCATGTTGAAAATCTGTTGGATCGTTCATGAGGAGAAGTATTTTTGGACTATGGTTCTTAAGAAAACGATTTTAGTATTCCCAATGTGTACCCTTTTAGGGCCCCTCCTGACCCCGTAAGGCATAGGAACCCAGTCATGTTTACAAATCTTAACCTCCGTCAACTAACAATGCTTTTGTGAAGATGTAGGCAAAAATAAATGAATGAATAGGGTTTTACGGCGTACCAACACATTATACGTTATTCGACGCCAACAGGAAAAAAGATTTTAGGTTCACTCTGCATGTACAAAAACAGCAAATTAACATACAGATTAAAAAAATACATCAACAAATGAATATGCAGAATGAACCTAGAACCTTGATACCTGCAGAACTGCAGTGTTTCAGCAAATTCTATCGTATTACTCAATTTGTCGCTTCTTACAACATGCGTAAGCCACAGTGATCGAATTTTTGCAATCACTCATGGCTCCCTGGAATCACACAGGGGTTGGTAGTTTAACCACAATAGCGAACATGACAAAAATTATAAAATGAATATGACAGCCATTCGGAAGATTCCTACCCTCTGCAGAGATCGACAGTGATTCTATTCTTAGCCGGAACCGCACGGGCTTATAGGCAGAATCATTCCCATTTAAAAAATATACATGTATATATATATACATATATATATTATATTGACATGTGTCCCTTACATGTAATTGAACCCTCGGGGCGGGGTCATTTTTAACCCTAGGGACACCATTTGAACAAATCTAACAAAACTATACATGTAGTTGGTCGTCATTACTACATAAACATTTTGAAAATCTGTTGGGCCGTTCATGAGACGAAGATTTTTTAAGTTTTGGACTATTTTTAGTAATGGCGGCCATCTTGAATTTCACATAGAAAAAATAAATCTTCTGTATAGTCTCCTATGCAATAAAAACATCCATGTGATGTTTGAGTTTGAAAATTCTAAGTTCCCTTACAGGGCCCTTATACATTTTAGCCCCTAAATTCTTATCTGCAATCAAACCCCAACACATAGGGATAATTTATGCCAAATATTAACAAATCTGACATACCGGTTCTTAAGAAAACGATTTTAGTAATTCCCAATTTTTATCCTTTTGGTGCCCCTCCAGACCCCTTAAAGCCCCAACATCCAGTCAGACTATCGGATGTAAATTAGTTACTCTACAGGGCGTGTTTTATCAACTGGGGGTGTATAATATGGTCTAACAATAGAACAATGATAATAGCAGACAGCAAAATGTTTGTCAAACAATGCTGAAGGTTTACATTGCCACTGATACAGGAATGTTGACTCTGGAGTCAATATCACATCCAACTTTAGCAATAGGGACTACAGGGTATTTAATTAATCATTATCAGGTAATTACCGTTTAATCAACACTATTAAGAGATGCGATAATGTTGTTGATTGATATCAAAGTAATTATGTATATGAACATATGTGCATTTTAATCTTAAACCACAATTCAAGCATTATAATCAGTATAACAGATATGCCCCAAATCCCTATATTCAAGTTGGTATAGCCCATTATGAATCATTTAGTACGATAAAATACATAGATATGTTACATGTTATGTGCTGATTTTTTTGTCACTTTTAATTATATTCATACTTGGATATTATATTAATACTGGGATGTAAAAAAGTAATAATCAACACTTGTTGAATATATTAGGAAGTAGACTTGAACTAATGTTGATGTGATTAAAAATTGCAGAATGTGTCTTTCTCAACACAATACCTCAAATCATACCTCAAATCATACCTTGGATACAAGTTGAGTGATAGAGACTGTGCTACTAATTAACTTTAATTAATGTTGGTGTTTTATCATGCATGTGTATCAACTGTAAATTATAAATTGTGGCGGTTATGAACAATGTCAAGGCCGCGCATATAAAAAACAAAATAAGAAGTGAAATAATCATTAAAAAATTGTTCCTGTTATAACAATGTAATACAAGGAGGGAGATAAAACACTTCAACTTCATTAAAGCAGAAATCATGATGAATAAATCAGTTGTAATTAGGAATTAAGACTATATATATACATTCATTATATTCTTAGTGAAAACACTATCACTATAGTTTGAATCTTAAACTATCATTTCTGTTTCATGTGATATAATACACATGTAAAATGATTCATTCATGTGGCACCATATTTTTTTTTAATAAAGAAGATGAACAATTGTATAATTCAATTAAATATGGTGATATACAACTGTTGGTGATTAAAAAAAGGATAATAGAAGGAATCACTTAAGGTTCGGTAAGTCTTGCATGATTTGTAATGTGCATTTAACTATACTATCTTAAATACAGCCATGTGAGCTACAGCATGCCAGTTTGTTTACAAACATTGGTCACATGACACATATTAACAAGTTTGCTCCTCCCACAAAATTCAAATTTCTCTGTAGCTGATTGAGTGTTGAAAACAATAAGTAATGAATTATTGCAGATTTTATTCTGATTTTTTTAGGAACTGTGAGTTACATTCAGACTATGTTGCATAACAAATTTCAAATTTTTCAATTCATAAATTTATTTTAGATTTGAAAATACTCTCCAAGATCTGAATGTGTTTTGAAAAATAAGGAAAAACACTCCTACCACCATAACCTCCCTTTTAAACCCATGTTTGGTATTTAAGACAGTGGAATGCAGTCATTTTTACAAATCTGAACTTTCTTCACCAAACAATGCTTCTGTGAAGATATAAGCAAAATAATTTCCATTTAAAAAAAAACAAAAAAAAAATATTATAATGACATGTGTCCCCTAAATGAACCCTCGGGGCGGGGTCATTTTAACCCTAGGGACACCATTTGAACAAATCTAACAAAACTATAGTCATTATTACTACATAAACATTTTGAAAATCTGTTGGGCCGTTCATGAAAACAAGTTTGGACTATTTTAAGTAACGGTGGTCATCTTGAATTTCAGATCGAAATAAAATCTTCTGTATAGTCTCCTATGCAATAGAAATATCCATTTGAAGTTTCATCTTAATTGGCATAGTGGTTTCAGAGAAAGTGCTGCTTACAGACGACAGATTACAGATGGCGGACAGCGTGCCATTGCATAAGCACTTCTGGCCTTTGGCCAGTAAAGCTAAAAAAACAATACTATTACTGAAAAAATAAAACTGATTATAAAAAAATCACAAAAAAAACAGATGTCGAAGAACAGTGTTTATCTCGACTATTCTAGCCTTGTCACAGAATGATGTACCATCAGAAAAACAGATATATATCTGTATGAATTAAACCATCTTTCATATTAGCAAAATAGTAGATACATGTGTGTGCAAGTAGGAATATTAGGGCAGAATATACACTTAGTCAATGTCTGGCTATGGCTAGCTAGCAAATACTTTAAGCTGAATGTATTTATTTTAATTTTAAAATTTGGGTGTGGATGTGGGGGTGTATGTGCATAAAGTTTAATAAACAGGACTGTTTAGTTTAAAACAATAAAAAAAGTTGGAAGGAGAGGGTGTCTTGGGGTTAGTAACAAAGTTGAAAAGGGACAATGTATCTACTTCAAGGGTGACCTTGGGGTCGGCTACAAAGTTGAAATGGGGCAGAGTATTTGATTTAATACAAAACAAATTTAAAAAAAAAATGGGTGGGAATAGGGTTTTAATACGCAAAATAGTCATTTACTTTGCTGCAAGTTTATAAGTATATAATACCATTTCATGTAGCTATAGAAAGTATCCGCATTTTAATTGTTGTATATATACTTTGAAAACTACAGTATAGAGCAACAATAGATATGTAATGGGATTTCTGCTTTGTCGAGAATTGCAAATTAAATTACATTAGTAATAAATTCGAGGTGTAATGACATGTTTTAATATTTTAAAGGAGACGTAATATTCTAAACAAAATCAGCTATACATTTCCAATAACTGTGTCTCAGAAGTGATGCTTGTTTTGTGTTTAGATATGAACAAAAAATCTTGTTTTAAAAATTGATGTTTTATTGAAAAAAGTTTGCATAAATGTAAATGGTACATCACGTGCAGCTTGTCTTATTTTATCATATGAAATAAAAGTTGACTCAAGATACTATGCATTTGATTTTACAATGTTGTTTTATCTTTTAAGCACGTTCGTCCATCAGTTGCAAATATCATGCATCATTGTGTGTATAAATATTTATTTTGTTGGAGAGTTATTCTTTTGTAAATTATTGGTTACTTAACCTGTTTTAATTGTAAATATACACCGACTCGGGCTATATCATTATTTAATAGGTAAAGCTTTTAACTACTAATTTAAATAGCGAATAGAAAATGTGCCTTAAACTCAAACGTATTATAATAATGGTATGAAATAATTAACTTACTTTTTGTCACGTTTAGTCCCAAAAACGAATATTAAATGTATCCGCTATAAACAGCGTGGCGGGAAATGCCATCGGCGCCAGAAAATTAATATTAAAACAAAAGCTATCACGGTTTTGTCGCGTGTAATTCGGCTTGTACAATTCTAATGGGAATAGTAATATATTTTTTTATTTTATGTCTCATCATATATACAGCAATAAAAAACATACATTACAATATCACATAAGAAGAAGTACATATATCATTCTGAGACCATATTAACTTATCTAAGTAAACATACATTCAATATTTATTACATTAATACCACTACCACTACCAATACAACTACCACTATTACTTCCAATACCACTACCAATACCAAAACCACTACCACTACCAATACCACTACCACTACCACTACCACTACCACTATTACTACCAATACCACTACCACTACCAATACCAAAACCACTACCACTACCACTACCACTACCAATACCAATACCAATACCAATACCACTACCACTACCACTACCACTACCAATACCACTACCAATACCACTACCACTATTACTACCAATACCACTACCAATACCATAAACACTCCCAATACAACTACCAATACCAATACCAATACCACTATCAATATCAATATCAATATCAATACCAATACCAATACCAATACCAATATCAATACTAATACTAATACTAATACTAATACTAATACCGCTACCAATTCCAATACCAATACTAATACCACTACCACTACCAATACCAATACCAATATCAATACCAATACCACTACCAATACCACTACCACTACCACTATTAATACCAATATCAATACCAATACCACTACCAATACCAATATCAATACCAATACCACTACCAATACCAATATCAATACCAATACCATTACCAATACAAATACTAATACCACTACCACTACCACTACCAATACCAATACCAATACTAATACCAATACCAATACTAATACCAATACCAATACCACTACCAATACCAATACCAATACTAATACTTATACCGGTACAAGTACCAATACCAATAATAAAACTAATAATAAGACTATTATAATACTAATATTAATGAAAATACAAAACTAATATTTAAGTACCAATACCACTACCAATACCAATACCAATACCAATACCAAACTTAATACTAATACCGGTACAATTACCAATACTAGACTAATAAGACTTATTATTATACTAATACTTATAAAAATACTAATACTGATATTTAAAAAGATAGTAATACTAATGCTTATACTAATTCTGATACTTATACTGATACTGATACTCAAACTGATAGATACTGCTACTGCTACGGATACTGAAACTGATAGATACTGCTACTGCTACGGATACTGAAACTGAAAGATACTGCTACTGCTACGGATACTGATACTGATAGATACTGCTACTGCTACGGATACTGATATTGCTACTGCTATTGATACGGATACTGATAAGGATACGGTTACGGATACTGATACGGATACTGATATTGCTACTGCTACAAATACTTATATTGATACTGATACGGATACGGATACGGATACGGATACAGATACGGATACTGATACTGATACTGATACGGATACTGATATTGCTACTGCTACAAATACGGATACGGATACTTATACGGATACGGATACGGACACTGATACTGATACTGATACAGATACGGATACTGATATTGCTACTGCTACAAATACGGAAATGGATACTTATACGGATACTTATATGGATACGGATACTGATACTGATACTGATACGGATACGGATACGGATACGGATACGGATACGGATACTTATACGGATATGAATACTTATACAGATACTTATATGGATACGCATACTGATACTGATACGGATACGGATATGGATATTTATAATGATACTGATACTAATACTTATACTTATATTTATACGGATACGGATATGGATACGGATATTTATACTGATACTAATACTGACAAGTTTACGGATACGGATATGGATACGGATACGGATACAGATACTTATACGAATACTTATTCGGATACGGATACTTATACGGATATGGATACTTATGCGGATACGGATATGGATATGGATACTGATACTGATACTGATACGGATACGGATAAGGATACTGCTACGGATATGGATACGGATATGGATACTGATACTGATACGGACACTCTACGGATACTGATACGGATACTTATACGAATACTTATACGGATATGGATACTGATACTGATATTGATACTTATACTTATACTTATACGGATACGGATACGGATACAGATACGGATACGAATATAGATACTGCTACGGTTACGGATACGGATACTGCAACGGATACTGATACTGATACTGATACTGCTTCTGCTACTGCTACTGCTACTGAAACGGATACAGATACGGATACTGCTACGGATATTGATACTGATACTGATTCTGTTACTGATACTGATACTGATACTGATACTGATACTGATAATGATACTGGTACTGATACTGATACGGATACGGATACTGATACTGATACTGATACTGGTACTGGTACTGGTACTGGTACTGGTACTGGTACTGATACTGATACGATTACGAATACTGATACTGATACTGATACTAATACTTTTAATAATAATAATACTAATACTTAGCATGATACTAATACAACTACTAATACTAATACTAACTATTAATACTATGCCGTGGGATTTATTGTTCTTCTGATGAAAAAATATGCTGTCGCTAATATTGCATCAAATGCGTAAAAACAATATGTAACTAAGGCGTTGATCCGGAGGAGGTGGGGATGTTATTCCTATTCTGACTAAACCTGTACCGTTAGTATTTTTGGAATGACTGAATAAATGACTTATATCTAAATTTGTGGCGTCTGGTGCTCTTTTTCGTATTTCTTTCTGACAGATTTCCAAAATTGCACAGGTTGTTTTCTTTGCTTATAATGCTTGCTTGTTTAACCAATATTAAGTTTGTATATATTTTGTGCGATTATAGACAGAGCACATAAATATAAATAGAAATAAATATAAACTAGGTATAATCTAGATATAATATGTTAGTTCAATATGTTTCTGTTTGTGAAAAATGCAATGTTCGCTTTTTTTAAGTATTATAGTCCTCATTCAACTCATGTCTAGTTTTCTTCTGAACATACCGAAAGCATGGAGAATGTTGCAATTACTCATTAATTATCACTGAGTTAGTCCCTAGACATTTTGATTATAGAACCTATTGTGCGTCTGCTCATTGTTTATATTGTCGGTTTGCGGTTTCGCGCTTTAATGTGCGTGGTCGGAAAATCACTTTAGATATATTTTGGTATATATTAAAAATTGTGAAATTTAGTAGCAAACAGACTTCAGTGGGCATTCCACAGTGTATCCTCACCCTAGATGACTTCACTATCTCCGCTTAGACATATAGCGCGGAATGGTTATAAGGCATGGCATATTGTTCAAAAATGTCTCAGATTTCACATTTCCTTGTTATAAATGGTAATAAACTTCACTAAATATTTTTAATAAATATATAACAGCGTATATTGTATATATTGTTTATATTGTTGACAAGAAACTTAGACTAAACAATAAAATGTATGCATTAGTGCCCGGCGAATAATACTTTATTATATACACATCGTATAGATTAATATGTCTCAACTTATGAATGAAAACAATAACAAATTAACAAGTTATCATTAACATAAAACATTTTCATTTTTGTTCTAGTTATGATAACACTTTTTCCAAAACTTATATATTTTACTTAAACTTAACCATGTTCTATTATTTCAGTATAGTTTGATATAGTTATATATAGTTTTATATTCTTATAAAATAATGAAAATAATGGAAAAGTGCATGCAACAAACAAATCAACAAGTCAGTGGAGTAATCCACCTTGGTAATTGCAAATAACTTTTTTTCCAATAAAAAACTTGAAAACACAATAATGTTTTATAGAAATTGACATGTCCTGTATTTTTCAATTACTATATAAGCGTATGTGTTTGTATATTTTGGAAGCACCATATTTCACATGTTTATTGCTGATCGCCAAATCCTTATTATTTGGGAACTTGTATAAGATTCTAAATCAAAATATAGATTTCTTTAAAACGCACAAATAAAAATGAGCTCTGTATTTAATGCAATGTTCCTAAAGATATGCTCAATTATGGTCTTGTTTTAATCCCTTATTTTTACCAGCAGCCGTCCTTTCATTCCTTTTTCTTTTTAATTGGGATAGTACAGTTTGCTTGTAACGTATGAATGCGTTTGTCAGATACCGGGCTGCATGTATCACCTATCTTAATCAACAGCACAGTGAATTTATTTAGAGACATAATGCTTGGACCAAACGAGAACAATATATAGGAACAGAGTGCTATTTAATGTATCTTCATCGAAATTGAAGATCGGTGTAATATTCCGACAAAAGACGATGCATGCCCTTACTGCGAATATTAAGAATAGTATATTACACTAGGATCATGCATACCCCAGCGACCAAAGTGTACATACCACAAGTATACAATCATACAAACATGCATACAATCCCAGCTGTGCAGAGAACATTCACCAATTTCATAAATAACAAAGTAACAGCTGGATAACAAGGTGCATGCAAGGAAAGGGATTTATCAATTGATTGAATATTTAGCATCATTTATACCACCGAGGGCTAACAGACGACCAGTTAACCTAATCACACCCCATCTCCGCAAGTAACTGATAATGTTCTCACTTGAATTGGTGGTGAGAGACGAATGATAATGACGGAGATCACGGAGATAGTGGCCGAGCGGGGATTCGAACTCACGACCATTAGAGTGGTAGTCATGTGCTAATCGGGCCTAAGCAATGAAAGGGATTAATGAAGGATGATGAAATATTACATATGCTGGATTCCCAGCTACAGGTGGTGGTTGTATACGCCGCATCGGTAAAACTGGGCCTTAATTCATTAATATTCTATTGAACAATCAACTTACCATATATATTTGCCGAAACAAACAGTTCTCATGAGTATGTGTGTGCGCTAAGCTTGGTTGAATATACACAACTTAAAGTAGCTTTCTCTCGTGTAGTTTATTCTATATATTATTTCTGTAAGCAGCCGTCTGTAAATTGACGTATCTCCTCCGAAACCGCTTGAAGGAACGTGCTAATTTTTCGTATTTGGGGCTTTATAAATGTGGCGAAGAAGATAAGCTATGTGGCAAAGTGGATAATGTATCAACGTAGCTTCAGGAAAGATTTTCAATCACCACGATCGCAGATTCAGTCACTATCGCCATGGAACTTGCCGGTATTTGCTGCAACCTGTGAATGGTGAAACACACCAATAGGGTGCCGGTATTTGCTGCCACCTGTCAATGGTGAAACACACTACGTAGAGAGCAATCGGTATTTGCTGCCACTTGTCAATGGTGAAACACACTACGTAGGGAGCAATCGTTGCATTGCAACAAAAAAATTGTAATAATAATAAGTGTGATGCGTAAAGATTAAGTAATAAAGCTAAGTTAGGAAGAATTTTTGTATTTTATTGAACAGAACTGGAACCTGATGAAAATGTTCTTGCTTCTCCCGCCTGCTACCGTATGCTCCCGGTGCCATGCAATGCAGTAGTTCGACAATCTGCCGCTATCACGTGCTGCCACACAACGAAGGGAGCAATCATTGCACTACAACTGAATGATAACACATGAAAATTGTGATGATAAAAAGTATGATGCGTAAGGATTAAGTAATAAAGCTATGTTAGGAAGAATATTGTATTTTATGGGACAGAAGTGGTACGTGATGAAAGTGCACTTGCTTCTCCCGCCTGCTACTGTATGCTCCCGGTACCATGCAATGAATGCTCCCCTCGCTCGCCAGCATTTCGACATTAAGCCGCTATCATTATTTCTATCAGACAGTTTTCGACTTTTTCATGTTTTTTATAGAGTTCGAATCACTTATTAGGGTAAGGGGAACGCGGAAAAGGTTAGGGAAACGCAATTTAGGGAAACGCAATAACAGTTACACCCTACCGTCAATATGTTTATGCGGTTTATAAAGCTTGATTGAATTTGCGATTCCCTGTTCGAAAATAGGTGCTGCCTACGTATAACGTAAGCATGACAAATACATGAATCAGTACGACTGTCCAGAAATAGGTGATCGGTACAATAGGTGTGCTCACAGCTTAATAAGGCCCGCACCAAACGGAGCCATTTTTTAAGAATTTTAAAGCTTGATTGAATGTGCAAATCCCTGTCCGGAAATAGGTGCCAATGACGAGTGGAAGCATTACAGTGCATGTTGAATAGTATGCCAAGTATGCTTATCCGCAAATGGGTGACCGGTAAAATGGGGGTGCTCACAGCTTAATAGGCACTTGCCAAACAGAGCCAAATAATTTTATAGGCCCTGGAAATTACAAAAAAAATTCGGCCATCTTGGATCATCAAACTTGCTCCATCAGATGCCAACCTGCCATTTACATTACAGAGGATTCAATTCCCAGTGAGGCTGGCTTATTCAATGACAATAAATAAATCCCAGGGTCAGACATTCGATACACTTGGAATTTATCTCCAAGCACCTGTATTCTCCCATGGACAACTTTACGTTGCATTTTCACGAGCTAGAGGTTACTCCAACATCTACATCAAAGTAGACAACAATTTGTCACAAGGACTTTTCCACAACAGGACACTCACCCAAATTGTCACTTTCAAGGAGGTCCTATAGACACAGTAGCAGGAAAAAAGCTACAAAGGTAACATCACGCTAAACACCCTCTCCACTCCAACACCCTGTGAATGGTTCACCCCCCATAAAAAGCCACATCCTCAACACCGTGCGCAGCACGGGTCATTGCTTGAGAATAATTTTGCCACAGTCAACCAAACCATGCTCCACCAAACACCTGCCTCAACTCCGTGCGCAGCACGGGTAATAGCTTGTCGTATTTTATTTATTTTACCAATACTTAAACTTAGCTATTAGCCCATCGTTATTATCGCAAACAAAAACACCACAAGTAAAATCAAATAAAGTCAATATCTATCAAACTGACCTGTATCAATTTATTGAAATGGTTGGTAATGTGTTCAATTGCTTATTCCATATAATTTATGTGTGGTTTTGTTGTTTGTTTAGTTTTTTTAGAGGGATAGGTAGCTAGCATAAGGTACCCGTAATGGGTATGCAAGGGTCGATCCGTCCTGTTACAAAGCATGTATGTAAGATTAACACAATTTGTATGCTACAAACATATAATGTCATATTGTAGTATAACTCGTTTAATATAAAACTGTAGGACAAGCGAGTAATCTTATCAAGTTACACTTAAAAGGCAAGTATTATAACATGACAATCTTAACGAAACGAAATAGAAGTTATATTTCAAGATTTTATGTTTTAATACATTTAAATGCCAGTGCACCCGATGGTATGAAATATTAACTATATATTACGGAGGTAATTAGAAGTTGTCAGTGACTAAATGTTTATGTGGCAAATAAACCGGATTATGACTTGTGTGCATTCACAGTATGCTTCTCTAATAGTGCCCACACATAGCACCACAGCACAACACGTTACTGTTTGTCGATATGACATTATTAGTGAATATCTAAATATCATCAAATAAAATGATGATGTGACTTATTTCATGTTTTCACTTGCGTCAACCGAATGTTAGTGATAATGTAACGTATGGGTGCTGTTTTACTGTTAAACTATAGTATGGAATATTACTTATTCATTTCAAATAGGTGGTATCATCTATGAAGAAGCGATATAACCTATTTGATAGGAATGTAAACAATGACTTCTCTCACTTTTTCAATTTTATTCTGATGGCGGTTGGTTCAGGTTGTCTGAACATCAACAGGAACTGCTTCACCTTTAAGTTCTGGTGGACATGAGCAGGCTTTATCCAGTGGCAAACTATTTGAATTCTCCCTATTTTGCTTTAAACAAGTTACATTTCTGACATTTATATTTTCACTTGCAATGTCCATTTTTGCATTAGATTCAAATGGTTCCTGAAACAGATGATAAAATGAGAATGTTATGTTTACTTTGTAAAAATCGAGTTCTCCTTACTAGGTTCCAATTAACAAACTCTTACTCAAAGTGACCATTTAAACTAATTACGAACGTATTTTGTGAATTTCACAAGTTTAACCATTTCTGGGCTCTTGCTGGTCCCTTATTTATAGTTAATCCTCTTTAAAGGACCTAGTCTAAACAGTTATGACTAAACAATGCCACATACCTAGATTGTTAAAGTAATTCCTAAAATATATTAGGAAAACACAGTTATTTTCTGCAATAGTACTAATATATCAAAATGATAGTTCCGATATCATGAGCGGATCCGACCGAGTGTTTTCATTATTTATATTTTGTGAAGGGGGGAGGGGGCGTACATTGTGTGCTAAGAAGTTAAAATTTATGTCTGAATATGTGAAAGAATGTCTTTCAAATATTAGGAGTGGCGGCGCACATCGGGCGCGCCTCCTTTGAATTCGCCTTAATAATATCCTACCCCTTTATTGAACAATCATAGTTGAATCATTAATACCAAATGATATGAATGGTTCTTGAGTAGAAAGTATTTAAATATATATTACCCTAGAGTAAACTGACAGTCAATGTTGGGATCGGGTGACGGTCTGAATAAACTTGAGAGCAATTCATGAGCATGTACACGAGAAAAAGTATCTTTCAAGGGGTTTTAGATGCGGATTAAAGCTCCATACTTTTGAATAACTGTTTCGACAGAATTTCGTTTGTACCAGAACAGTTAGCCCTCGGAATGGAATTTTCAATCTGAACCTCAAACCCATGAGAGATATTTATAGGACAACAAAATTATAATAGTGAATTATAACAGTTGCAGAAATTGTATTTTCGGAGAAGATGATTTTTGAAATGTTCATAGAAAAGAAACGCGCCTAGCTCGGTGCTTAATTTGACCCCATGTCATAATCATAATAAACATAAAAGAGATTCATGTAAAATCATCGAAGCGGTTTCAAAGAAGAAGCTACGGTTAACAACGGACGACGACAGACGATGGACACAGAAGATCTAAATAGTTCACAAGAGTCAGCTCATCCGCAACTTCCTTTGGCTGTTAGATATTATGTGCCTTGTTTAAAATGAAACAAGTCAGTAGAGCGCAATATGGCGCAAGATATCATCACAATATATACGGTTCATTCTTCACTATGTTCTACGAAGACCTGTTTGTCTCAGTTTATCAAATCTTACTTCCTAATTTAATCAAACTGTTTTTTTTATATAAATAGGCCGTTAATTGGTTGACACTATGAAACGACCTTTCTTATACATGTAATAAAAAAGATGATGAAGACTACGAGTGGTAGCCTCTTCCATGTAAACAGATATAGATAAACTTGGTATAACCTGTTCTCTTACTTTTATTTTATATTTGAATGTGCCGTTGTAAATTTCCTAATGCAATTTAATACAGCTTATTAAATTGTGTTATGTAATTAACAACAAAAATAAAACAGCTGGTGGAAATTAACCCCTTTCGGTCATAGGCTCGTCTTGCTATTTTCTCGCCAAACTGCCAATATTAATAAACCCCAAGTCCATTTTTGTATGGGTTTGATACCATTACTCGAAGTATATTTACTTGGTCTAAACAAGAATTCCTCAGTATTATTTTTAAAAAAAAGTAAATATTTAGTATGTAGATTCTAGTTTAAATAATATTAGACCGAGCCGTTATAATGATGATTTACTACCCATTAAATGGGTCACAGCCGTTAATAATAAATGTTATGAAAGCAAATGCGTAGCAGCCGGGACAGGATGCCCCCCCCCCCCCCCCCCGGTCCCCTCCCCCTATGTAGAATGAACTTCAGACACATACTCATTGACTGGAATATTTTTACAGTGTATTTGGTATATCCATAAAATGAGATGTTAATCAAAGTTGTGAGCAAGTTTTACTGAAGCTTTGAATGCGGTGTTTTTATCCATATTTACCTGATTTCTAAGAACTAAACAGTTAATCTTGCTAGTACAATGATACCGGTCATTGTGCATAAGGAACTACAAGGTCTTTATTTGATCATAATCTGGAATATACTGTGTTTTTTTATTATAAACACAATTAACTGATTAGATGATCTCGTTGATTGTATATGAGTATGGGCTGGGGATTTTTAAAACACAATTCAGGTACAATAATCAGTGTGACAGATATACCCAACACCTCTATTATAATCAAGTGTTAACCCATTATGAATCTTTCTCCAAATAAGATATAATATAAAAATGTGAATAAGTTCTGGTGACGGGAAATCAAAACTTATTTAATATATACTTTTATTTTCTCTCAGCAAAATCTTTTATTGTGTCGTACTCGTACAAGCTGTGTTATATTTACATAGTATCATGTTACATCAACCCCAGGCAGTTAACTCGTCCGTACTATGTATTTGATACTGCAATTATATAGACACACTCTGCTGAATACATACAATGGAGCTAGTGTTGATGTGATTAAATTGTAATAAGTGCAATACTTCAAAAAACCATTTCGACAAAAAGCGGAAAATGCTGCTGTACTGTGTTAATCATTACTGTAATTAACATTGTGATTGTCGCGTTTCAAAATCAAAAGAAAAGCAATTTCTAAAATTTGGTAAATGCTATAACAGTGTCATACATGTAAAATATCACTTCACTAAAACAGAAATCATGATGAATATAACAGCTGTAAATGAAAATTTACAGATAATCCCTTGCGAAAAAAATATGTTATTATGGTTGAAGACAATAACGAAAGCTTTCATTTTTCAAAAAACATAATATGATATTCCAAGTGAAAATAATATATTGAATGAATGTGTGTGACGTGTAATTTAAAGATTCTTCACATAAGCCAATAAACATGATCATATTTTAAAAGAAAAAAAAAGAAAAGGAAAAAATATTAAATCCAATTAAATATAATGATTTACATGCAGGTAGTGATTAAATACGGATATTACAAGAAATCGGTAAGTAATGTATGATTTATATTAGACATGTATCTACTATATCTTCAATAAGGCCAAGTGAGCTTATTTACAAATATGTGTTTGCTCCTGTTCAAAAATTATGTTCTAATTGTCTCTTGAAAGCAAGAGTAATATAAAAATTGAAAGTAATAATTTAGTTCCTGTTGCTAAGTATCCTCTTATTAGACCATAACGGCCCATTTCTTCGGACAAATTCGGAGCCCTGTTTACAGCAGATATGAACACATATGTTTGATTGGCTCTTGAGAAGGCCATTTTAAATGAGAGTGGCCATATCTTAAACTAACAAATCCACGGGGAGGCGCCAAATTTGACCCAAGGTCATATATTTGATAAAACTGAGAGAAAATGATAAGTTAATACTACATATAAAATATAAAAACTTCGGAAAAAGAAGTTGTTGTGTTGTTTTTTTAAATTTAGATAATAAACGAGTTTCAGAGAAATTGTTTACAACGGATGGACGGACGGCTGACAAAGGGCAATTGTATTCCATAAACAGTTCAATGATTAGACAGACCAACAAAAGTGTCTATTTAAAAATTCAAACTGGATAAAAAAATCTATAACCTTTTCTCAAATATCACAGCGGAGGCATACATTATACGTGTATACAGTTTATAAAACGACTCATTTAAATACAAGAGATGCACTTACAATGTGTACAGTTTTACAACAATTACAAAGTTATTACATTATTAGAACAATATTCAATCAAACAAAATACTTACATGTCAATGTATCCTTCACATATATAATATGCTTATGCCTTCCAAGATGAACCGTACCCGATTAGCCCAGTCGGTTACGCGTCTGACTATCAATACAGGGGTCGTGAGTTCGAATCCCAAGCCCGGCAACAATCTCTGTGATGATTGATATACGACATTGTCTCTCATTATCATTCGTCTCTCACCGCTGATTCAAGTGGGAAAGTTATCAGTTACTTGCGGAGATGGGGTGTGGTTAATCCCAGGAAACAGTGGTTAGGTTAACTGATCGTCTGTTAGCCCTCGATGGCATAAAAATGACGCTAAATATTCAATCAATCAATCAATCAACCTTCCAAGATGTGACTGCAAATAAATTATATGCGTTTATGCGCACTCCCTTAAAATACCAGCATAAGGTTTACACATTTATATGTCAGACAGCCAGGTGCCAAAAGCTGTGAGCTGAAAAGATAATGATAATGGTATGATAATTATAACAATATTGATAATGGTGTGATAATGATATGATAATGATGATGCGTTGATATTAATAATGGTATGACAGTGATAAATGCATGATAATGATAATGCTATGATAGTCATAATAAAAATGCTAGGATAATTATAACGATAATGATAATGGTATCATAATGATATGATAATGATAATGCTATGATAATTAAAATGCTATGATAAAGATAATGGTGTTATATTGACAAGATAATGATAATGCTATGATAATGATAATTCTATGATAAAGATAATGCTATGGTAATGATATGATAATGATTTGATAATGATAATAGTGCAATAATTATATGATAATGATAATGCTATGATAATGATAATGCTAAGACAATTGTAACCATTACGATAATGGTACCATAATGCTATGATAATGATAATGCAATGATAATTATAATGCTATGATAATGATAATAGTGCAATAATGATATGATAATGATAATGCTACGATAATAATAACAATAATGTTTATTATCATTATGATATGATAATGATAATGCTATGATAATTATAATGCTATGATAAAGATAATGGTGTTATAATGACATGATAATGATTATGCTATGATAATGATAATGGTATGACAAAGATAATGGTATGATAATGATATGATAATAATACTGATATACTATGATAAAGATAATGATATTATAATGATTTGATAATGATAATGCTTTGATAATGATAAAAGAGCAATAAAGATATGATAATGATAATGCTATGATTATGATAATGGTAATGCTAGGATAATTATTACGATAATGATGATGGTATGATAATGATATGATAACGATAATGGCATGATAAAGATAATTGTATGGTAATTATATGATTTTGATATTGATATGATAATGATAATGCTATGTTAAAATATGATGAATATAATAGTATGATAATGATAATGCTATGATAATTATAACGATAATGATAATGGAACGGTAATGATATGATAATACTATGATAATGATAATGCTATAAAAAAGATAATTGTATGGTAATGATATGATAATGCTATGATAAAAGATAATGCTATGATAATGCTATGATAGTGATAATGCTATGATAATGATAATTCTATGATAAAGATAATGCTATGATAAAGATGATGGTATGATAATATAAATGATAATACTATGATAATGATAATGTTTTGATAAAGATAATGGTGTTATAATGATATGACATTGATAATGATATGATAGTGATAAAGGTATGATAATGATAATGGTATGATAATGATACAATGAAAGAACAAACTAACGAACAACAAAAACACGAACGAACCGATAAAATGGTTGAAAATAAAAGAGTTACATGGGTTTTGTCAATATGTATGTTGTTTTCTTACCTGAATAGTAAGTCAGGAATCTTCTAAGTGAAATGTGATGCCTTTCATTTGCAAAATTAAATCGATTGCCTGCATCCTACTTATATTTTATATGACCATGTGGTTATGTTGATAATTCATTATTGTGATGATTGTGTTGCATATGTTTCTGCTTCCGTGGATGCTTCTGTTAATGTTACGGCTGTTTATAATGATGATGATTTGAAGGAGGAAGTTGACAGCGATGTTAATAATAGTGACTACTATTAATTGTATCATACCTTTTATTGATAGGAGCAATTTGCTCAACGGAGTTTCACCTTCAAAAATAACAATTAAGAAATATGAAATTGAATAGGAATATATATAAAAAGGCAACCACTTTCCTAGTGTTTGTCTTCATTTGATACCGATACAAATAATTGTTTGCAAACATTAGAATTATTGTTTATCATTCTGACTTCGGACAGTGACTGATATGTGATTACTTGTATAACTTAATTTACTCCATATCTATGTGTGTTATGAAATGATATATGTGGTATGATAAAATAACATAAAGCAGGAATTAAAAGTAGCAACTCTGCGCTTTTACTGACTTTATTGTTATCTGATATTAAATTGAGTGCACGCCTATTTAAATTATATTATTATACAAAGAAACACAAAGCTTCTGTTTATGTTTTACAGAACAAACGATAATAATATGTGCATCTTTATTTAATACATTCATATACAATTATACCAAACTGTCAAATGTCCATAATAAGATAATACGTGTTCATATTGTAATTGCTTCCAAATACAAGTTGTGTTATTCAAATGGAAGGTTACTATATTTTTCTTCCATATGATATTACTTTTATTAAAGCTACGGTTATATCCAAAATAGTTATATTCTTTCAAATAATCCACTAGTTTTTATGCACAGCCATGTGTTTACTATTAATCCATAGTCAGTGCCATTACAATGCGACTATACAATGTCCATGAATGAAAGCACGTTAAGCACGTGCACATGAATAAACTCTCCCAACCTTGAGCAGAATTAATTAGTGAATTTAAACACGCCCGTCTGCAAAGTTATGAATTCTAAATTATAAAGTTTTAAGTTTAACTAAATTGAATCAATAATCTATTCAATTTACTTAAAATTGAAGTTTTATCATTTAGAAATTTGATCTTCACCCATTCATCAATCATCACATTTATATACAAGAATACAGATTAACACCTGTCATCAATTTGCTCTTAATAAATTAATTCACCTTTCCTTGCTTACTCAAATAAAAACTTAACATTGCATTGTTACAATACACCCCTTAATTTCCAATAGCTGTCACTCAGTATTATATAATTTAGATAATCATCATGACCGTGCAGAAGTAAGGGGGGTTTACATATATTGTTAATCAGTACTGGATATGGTTAACAAAACAGACAATATGAAGTGATTCTGGACATTCTTTTTTTCAAAATGTTCTAAAACATACTTTATCTAATATCTTAAAAATAGTTTATTTATTCAGGCGTGGTTTATTTAAATTGACACATATTTACTCTTATTACATGTAAACTAATACTAATAATTGCAATATTGTCAATAATCTGCCAAATATATACATATTTTAAACATGTCATGATGAAGAACTTTATCTTCAGTTCTAATCCATAATTGAATTTATGCTGAGGTTGTGTATGATAAAATTGGATCGAATAAATAAGTATAAATTAAATGTTTGCTAGTCTCACCCTAATCGATAAGTGTATAACAGTAATGAAACACATTATATAAGCAGCGTTGTACATGTTTACTTAGATTAGATTAAAGACCAAATAAATGTACACAACTCGTATGTGACGAAAATCTAATTAAAGTCACAATTCACATGTGAAGCATACATTGTTTCAAGTTATTTTCTCAGCTTTATTGATGTTCAAAAATAAGTATTTTAAAACTTTAGCTTATTTCGTTTCAAGTGTTTGTGAATAAAATATTCGGTCTTACTTTAATGGAACGATTATAAACTAGATACATATATATACATGTATATGATGCTACAATCTTCATGAAATGTATACATATGTACAGGTACCTAATGAATCAGAGGACTGTAATTATGAAGTTTAAGTAATGGTTATAAATGTAACTTATGTGTATTAACAACTTTTTTTTTCTTCAGTATAACTTATATGTTACGAGATCGCTCACATGCCAAATGGTAGGATCCAATCAGATAATAGAATTCAGTAAAATATTGTAAGGGCCGTTGCG
The DNA here is from genome assembly GCA_029582155.1 of Panopea generosa. Classification (NCBI taxonomy): domain Eukaryota; kingdom Metazoa; phylum Mollusca; class Bivalvia; order Adapedonta; family Hiatellidae; genus Panopea; species Panopea generosa. The sequence goes on from CM055907.1 coordinate 40,040,544, forward strand.
ATTGGTCGTTTTAACAACATACAGCGAGGCTGGCTTCGACTGTTTTCGTATCTTTTCCGAATGATAATCTAAGATCTAATTAAAAAAATAAATAGAAATTATGTTCTTTAGATATAGTTCCAAAAATACATTTTTGTTTATTTTAGGGTATTTTTCTTAATATGAATTATATTTCGCAAATTCGTGACTCTTCAATTTGTGAAATCAATTTTGGAAGGATTCCAGAAATGGCGGAAAAACGATAAAAAGTCGCGGATTTTGTCCTTTTTATTTTGTTATTTATATGGCTGGACAAGAACCTCTTCAACAGACCAGACAGATAATGAGATGCAGTGCAAATGTAAGGGTTACTCCATTAACATTATTGCCTCTCAGTAATCAGAAATAATTGCAGGGAGTAATATGTAGATGGCAGAGCGTTTTCTTCTTTCTTTTCTTTCTTCAATTATAAAATTTTATATATCTACTTGAACCCAACAATAATTGCTATTTATAGAGAATATTGTTTTCCATACACCTACATTATTTCTATAAGATATATGATTTAAAATACAATATACATAATTCACACCCTGCGGTATCGTCCTGACTATCATTGTATCAATCCAGGTCATCATTTTCAATCACTGCCCAGCCTCAGTCTCTGTGATGATTAATATATGACAATGCATCATTGCTTAATCTTTCACCGCTGTCAGATTCAGTGGGAAAGCAAACATTCCAACACAAATCTATGACAATACAGGGTTCGACATTAACTTTGTTTTCCACTAGACCACCGGGCTATTAACTCAGTAAAACTACTAAACCTGACCAAACTTCAACTAGACCAGGTCTTCTAATGTCGTAAAATATAGAATGGAAATAACTGAAGCCGATCATACCCGGAAGAATAACGCCACTTAATATATTGCTTCATTAGAACAGGTTAGAGTTGTGCCGCTTAGTTTGGGCCTAGTAATTCTATGTTATGTGTTTTCGCATTTGCCGTAATGCTACAAATTATCGATAGTTAATGATATTACATGCTCGTCGGCAGGTGCATTTCAATTGATTCAATGATAAACATTATCAGCTCAGGTTTTGGTACTTTTAAACTGATTTCTTAATTTTAATTTAACACGACCGGTCGGGCTATCTACACTCCAGTAGAACACGACCGGACCAAGTATATACTAGACTTTGTCGGTCAGATGTGGGTTAATGTCGAACCCTGCAATAGATAATAGTTTCGCACATTAACCTATCTTTTTTAGTTGCAGTTTACATATTTTGTAATTACAATTCAAAGAATTTAAAACACAATTTGATGGGAATGATATCATTTTGTAGAAAATTCAATTTTGCAAAGAAAGAATTTTTTATTTGTATTTCAGAGATGAGGTTTTTCACGAATACCAGTGTTTCGTTTACCTTCTGTCCTAGACATACAAAGCTGGCAACAAACGCATAATTATGAACATGTGCATGATGGACGCAGAATGATTCGAGTCGATGCATCATAATTATCTCAAATTGTAAGGAAAAAAAGTCACCTTTAATATCTGTTTTTCTCAATATCTACTAGTCTGCTGTATACAATCCCCCCCCCCCCCCGCCCCCCATTTTTTTTTTATTCTTATATCGACACTGAAAATCAAAATTTCATTTTGTGACTCATAGATTTGTAGTACAGCAAGTCCTGGGACTTGAAAACAACACTAAACACCATACACTAACAACAATACTCAATCATCGCCAAAAACTAATAAATGATGAGATTTTTAAATGTGTTGAAGCAATGTTTGAATCCTCGCCAAGCCTCAAAGAAAGGTGGTCCTGTAGCCAAACTTGTCTGGTAAAAGCCTCTTTGCTCAAACTCAGTCTGAATTTTGTTGAAAATCAAATAGGAAATCAATAGGGAGAATTTAAAGGATTATGCGTGAAAAAGTTATAGAAACCTTTAAACAGTTATGTTGGTGCTTTATGCTATCATGTATTGATAACTAGGCATGAAAAAATACCTGTGTCATGGGTTACCTGACTGAACCTAAAATTAAGTCCTGACTCTAACATTTTTTTTTGTGTGTGTGTGTTTTTTCATCTTGAAATAAAAAAAAAATAATTGTAGAAGTACGAAAAACTGCAGAACGAATCTGCTTAATGTGTCAACAAATTATTTTTGTATTCCTTATTGACTTACTTTTACTTTTATTTAGAATAGAAAAACAAGTTAAAAATCAATTTACATATAATAGGTCTTTATTAGGCCAGACAAAAATACCTGCGTTTAAAGTAGTTTTTGTGGTCTAGTGGTTATCATACTTATTCAAGATGAAAAAAGCACACAGGAGGTCACTGGATTGATTTCTGTTAGTGGTTTTGTCCAGGTTTTCTTTCAACCGCACTCCCACAGTACCTTATAAGGACAAGGTGCTGTGAAAGCATGCAATTCTTTGGAGGGGATTTTAAGCACTTTGCCCATGTACATCAGGGCTTGAAGAGCTACTAGTCCTCCCTTTCCAACATTTTTAGCTCGACTCTGTAGAATAAGGGGGCTATTGCACTCGTGTTGGCGTTGGTTTTTCAGGTTAAAGTTTTTTATAAGGTAAGATATCTATGCAACCACTCATTTGATATGAATGAAACTTCACATGTGTGTTCAGCATCATCAATGGAACTCGCAGACAAATGAACCATAACTCTGGGTTGCATTTTGGCAGAGTTTTGGCCCTTTTTGTACTTAATTTTTCAGGTTAAAAGTTTTTTATCAAATAAGATATCTATGCAACCACTCATTTGATATGAATGAAACTTCTCAAGTGTGTTTAGTATCATCATTGGAACTCACAGACATAAGAACCATAACTCTGGGTTGCATTTTTGGTAGAGTAATGGCCCTTTTTGGACTTAAATTTCCGGTTAAAGTTTTTTATCGGGTAAAATATCTATGCAACCACTTAATCAATATGAATGAAAGCTCACGTGTGTTCAGCATCATCAATGGAACTCACAGAGACAATAAACATAACTCTGGGTTTCATTTGGGCAGAGTTTTGGCCCTTTTTGGACTTAATTTTTCAGGTTAGATTTTTTATCAGATAAAATATCTGCACAACTCATGATATGAATGAAACTTCGCATGTGTGTTCAGCATCATCAATGGATATTACAGACATAAGAACCATAACCCTGGGTTGCACATTTACAGAGTTATGGCTCTTTTTGACTTTCACTTTTTTTTTTACATTTAATATTTTTTCCTTTTTTATGTGAAGTATGATCCTTTTTTTTTTCTTTTTTTTAGGTTCATTTTCATGAAAAGGGTATCAAACTGTGATAAACTGTGCATGCTTATACCCGATTATTTCAACTTAAGATCCATTTTCATGAACAGGTACCGATATATTGCCCTCTAAGGTGAAGTTAGTGCATATGTCTATATGACGTGCTAAGTTGAATAATATTAAGGCAATACGATCCATCCATTCCCTTTGGTGTTTTCAAAAAAAACATAATTGTTGATAATGAAAATAAATAGTGTTGGTGAATTATTTTGCTAATTAATTTTTAACCGATATGCAATAATTATAGTTCAATTTTTAGCTCAACTGAGCCAAAGACTCACAGGTGAGCTTTTGTGATCGCCTGGTGTCTGTCGTCCGATGTTAACTTTTAGCTTCTAAAAACTTCTCCTCTGAAACCACTGGTCCAATTTTGATATAACTTCACAAAAATGTTCCTTAGGTAACCCTCTACCAAGTTTGTTCAAGCTATCTTGATTCATCAAAAAACATAGCCACCAGGGGGTGGGGCGAGTTTTATTAGTAAAAACTTAAAAAATCTTCTTGTTAGAAACTACTGGCTCGATTTTAAAATAATTTTACAGAAATGTTCCTTGGGTGACCTTCTACCAAGTTTGTTCAAGCCATCTTGATTCATCAAAAAACATGGCGGCCAGGGGGTGGGGTTAGTTTACTATATAAGCTATATTAAAAACTTAAAAAATCTTCTTGTCAGAAACTACTGGCTCGATTTTAAAATAATTTAACGAAAATGGTCCTTGGGTGACCTTCTACCAAGTTTGTTCAAGCCATCTTGATTCGTCAGAAAACATGGCGTCTAGGGGGTGGGGTTAGTTTACGATATAAGCTATAGTAAAAACTTAAAAAATCTTCTTGTCAGAAACTGCAAGCTCGATTTTAAAATAATTTCACAGAAATGTTCCTTGGGTGACCCTTTACCAAGTTTGTTCAAACCATCTTGATTCGTCAGAAAACATAGCGTCTAGGGGGTGGGGTTAGTTAACTATATAAGCTATAGTAAAAACTTAAAAAATCTTCTTGTTAGAAACTACTGGCTCAAATTTCAAATAATTTCACAGAAATGATCCTTGGGTGGCCCTCTACCAAGTTTGTTCAAGCCACTTTGATTCGTAAAAAAACATGGCGGCCAGAGGGTAGGGTTAGTTTACTATATAAACATTAGTAAAAACTTAAAAAATCTTCTTGTCTGAAACTACTGGCTCGATTTTAAAATAATTTCACAGAAATGATCCTTGGGTGACCCTCTTCCAAGTTTGTTCAAGCCGTCTTGATTCCTAAAAAAACATGGCCACCAGGGGGCGGGGCAAGTTTAATTAGTAAAACTTAAAAAATCTTCTTGTCAGAAACTACTGGCTCGATTTTAAAATAATTTCACAGAAATGATCCTTGGGTGACCCTCTACCAAGTTTGTTCAAGCCGTCTTGATTCCTCAAAAAACATGGCCACCAGGGGGCGGGGCAAGTTTAATTAGTAAAACTTAAAAAATCTTCTTGTCAGAAGCTACTGGCTTGATTTTAAAATAATTTCACAGAATTGTTCCTTGGAGTTTCCTTCACCAAGTTTGTTCAAACTGTAGTGATTCATCAAAAAACATGGCGGCTATGGGGTGGGGTTAGTTTACTATGTAAGCTATAGTACAAACTTAAAAAATCTTCTCGTCAGAAACCACTGGATCGATTTTAAAACAATTTCACAGAAATGTTCCTTGGGTGACCCTTTACCAATTTGTTCAAGCCGTTGTGATTTGTTAAAAAACATGACCGCCACAGTGAGGTGCTAGTTTACTATATAGGCAGCTATAGTAAAAACTTCAAAAGCCTTCTTGTCAGAATCTACTGACCTGATTTCAATGTAATTTCACTGACATTAACCATGGGTGAACCTCTACCAAGTTTGAACTCTTCTACGCATCTGTTACATCTTCAAAACAAATCAAAATATTAACTACTTGCCCATCTCGTTTTTCTGGAATTTTGAGTGTACATGTATTATATAATCTACTTAAGTTGGTAGACTCAAGGTCAATCAGGTGAGCGATATAGGGCCACCTTGGCCCTCTTGTTTTAATTGTCTTCTATTTTGGTAGTCTAATTTTTTGGTCAACTAACCCTAAACACAGACATTATTTTTTCTGGCCTTATTGCTCATCAGTTGATTATGTGTTACTTGTACTATTTCTGCTTTTTTTCAAAATTAAATGCAATTATAGTACCATTGACATTCTTCATTGTTTAAGTCAATTTTGTTTTACTTGATTGTAAAATTTTATTCAATTTTCATACAAAAACTTGGGGCGATCAGTATTGAGTGCTATATATATTTTCATTATTCGCAGTTGAAAAATTATTTACACACAGTTTTAATTATTTGTTAATTCCTAAAATTATCAAAATCCAGCACTGACGTCGTACATAATGCATATTGCAAAATCTTTACAGAAACATAATTATTTTCCAAGTTGATACCATTCCAGAAAATTAAATTGTTCTTATTAACAATACTTAGATTTTATACAATGTAATCATAAGTAGTTTTTATTTAAATCAGATGCACTAATTATTCAGTTTGGAAGTATAATTCGCAATTGAATTACACTCTGCAAATAAGGTCTGATATGTCACACATGGAAAAGTACATTACCGATAGCAAACTTTAATTTACAGTAATTTGAATATGATACTTATGTTCTATCCTTTCATCATGGAAATAACAATCTTGATCAGCCAAACAATTACGTTGCCTAGCAGCCAATACCATATTATAAAAGTCAACTGAAAAAATGTTAACATAATGTTTGTATGCCGAAAAATGCCTGAGAGTATTTTGGTCAGAAGGGACCCGTTGCTATCAACATTGCCACCTTTGGCGACACTTTTAATGGATTAACTTTACTTTAAGTATACTAAAAAATTTAATTGTAAATTGTACTTTATTCATTATTTACTGATTACTCTTGCTTAAAATTGTTTCATCTTAGATATGTCTGGATCACCAACCTTTATACTTATTTTGCTGATTTCTTGAATTCATTAACTATTTTTTATTGTTTATATGTTTCTATTAGTTTCATCAACACAGTGGCTACATACAACAAAACTAATGATCAATGTGGTTTCTTACATCAGAAGTGTACGATAGAAAGAGTATTGCAGAACCATAAAGTAAGTGCAAAGAATGTCATATTAATATAGTTTTTGTTTTAGCTATTATACCCCCGACAAACGAAGTCTGAGGGGGTATATTGGAGTCACCCTATGGTCGGTCTGTCGGTCGGTCTGTCCGTTGCAATTTTCCTTGTCCGGAGCATCACTTGAAAAGTACCGGATGGAATTTCATCAAACGTCATACAATGGTAGAATATAATGAGAGGAAGTGCAGTGTACAAGAAACATAACTCTATTCTTGCTAATTACAGAGTTATTGCCCTTTGATATATTTCCCTTGTCTGGAGCATAACTTTAAAACTATTGGATATAATTTAATAAAACTTCATACAATGGTAAACCATTTTCTGTCATGGCGGCGTTCGGGGGTATTACCCTTTGATAATTTTTCTTGTCCGGAGCATAACTTGATAAGTACCGGATGGAATTTCATCAAACTTCATACAATGGTAGAATATAATGAGAGGAAGTGCAGTGTACAAGAAACACAACTCTATTCTTGCTAATTACAGAGTTATTGCCTTTTGATATATTTCCCTTGTCTGGAGCATTACGTTTAAAGTATTGGATGGAATTTCATCAAACTTCATACAATGGTAGAATATAATGAGAGGAAGTGCAGTGTACAAGAAACATAACTCTATTCTTGCTAATTACAGAGTTATTGCCCTTTGATAATTTTTCTTGTCCGGAGCATAACTTGAAAAGTACCGGATGGAATTCATCAAGCTTTATATAATGTTAGAATATAATGAGAGGAAGTGCAGTGTACAAGAAACATATCTCTATTCTTGCTAATTACAGAGTTATTGCCCTTTGATATATTTCCCTTGTCTGGAGCATAACTTCAAAACTATTGGATATAATTTAATAAAACTTCATACAATGGTAAACCATTTTCTGTCATGGCGGCGTTCGGGGGTATTCATCACCTTCAGTGATAGCTCTAGTTTACTCTGATTTCAACAACAAAGTTGTAGCGGTATCCAGCTAGAGTACGACGTGCAGTTTTTTTTTACCATGTTTGTCTGTGATATGTCTGTAGACAAAGTTTTACAGACCATTGTTATTCCTTGAGCTCATAGTTCAAGATTACAATTCTAGGATAAACATATAAAAAAAGGTCTTAAATAGAAATTTTGGTAAATTCTTGTCCAACCTACAATTGCTTCCTTAATCAAAAATGTATTTCATAATGTCCATAGTTGTTGCAATGTTACACAAGTAAGACTTGGGAGTTCATACCCTATATTCAACACTACACAAACGGTCAACCAATATGAAGTATCGTCAAGCGCACATTTATTTTTAAATAATTCAAGAAACAGTATGTAGATAAATGTTTTTAATTTCCACGCATGTAATTTTGATATTAAGAATTAAAGAACAACTGGTAAACCAGTTAGTGTTTTCAGAATTGCATCACAAGGCCATCCTTAAAAAAAGTATTTGTTTGCTGTGCTCCCTGTATTTTTTCTTGTGGATAGGTAAGTTGCTAATTTTATTTTAATTTTTTTTTTGCCAAATTTTGATTTTGCATAGTCATTTTAAAGAAAAATGGACAGAAATCATGAGGGAAAAAATTAAATGTTTAGAAAGTCAATAAAAAAGTCTGGGTAGCTGGAATTTTGAGCGAGTAGATAGGAGCATGGCAAACAATATATTTTTTACAGATGGCCCAATGGCGAATTAAATAATAAAAACAACAAAACAAAAATCATTGTCTGATAATTTTAACAAGAACAAGTGTGGCAACATTAAACAAGAATTTAGATTCAAAATTGTTTCTTTATTTTGAAAAAAATACATATTTTTCAGGCTACACAAAATATGAGGTATCTTAAAGTTGTATGTATACAATAGTGGTCGCAGTCTCCATAAGTACAACAGGATCTCTCTGAATAAAAAGTGAAGAATCTTGTGAATATAAAGTAAGTGTCAAACGATGAAAATAGAAGCTTAATGAGACCCTTTAAATGTGTTTTGGTAATTAGAAATAGTATTTATCCTTTCTGAGTTGACTCTACCTAACTTAAGGCAACAACTCTTCATATTTTTAGAATAGATGGCCTCTAAATGACAGTGGAAAATAGTGTAGGACCTGTTCGTTATGAGTAATCAGAACTTGTACTACACTGTTTTCAAAATCCTTCAATACTGGAGGTGTTAAAAGTAATATCTATGAAACTTGTTAAGTAAAAGTATGATTAATCTTTGTAATGATTGATATACAATATTTCGTCTCATTGTCATATTTCTGTCACCACTGATGGTAAAGTTATCAGTTACTTGCAGAGATGGGTGTACGCTAAAATTGGAGGTAAAATTGACCCTGTCGTTCAGGCTCATTAAAGGAAGACATGTTATTGTTTGATTGATAGTATACTAAGCGTCATTTTAATGCCATTGATGGCTAAGACACTATCAGTTAACTTAACCATTCTTTCCTGGGATCCTAGATGATTAACCAGTACTCAAGCACATCCATCTCAGCAAGAAACTGGTAACTTATCCACTTGAATCAGCAGTGAGAGATGAATGATAATGAGACGCACCGTCATCACTGATATATATATGTATATAAATCATTCATCACATGGACTGGCCAGATTCGTATTGAGGACACCGAGATTGATGAGCTACTATCTGAGCTAACTGGGCCTGTGTAATTATAATAGAGATAAATTTTATAAAAAATGGAACTATCTTTTCTTATTTTCACAGAAACCTATGGTGAATTTTAAAAAAAGTACTATGACCACTATGAAATAGTGGATCATCCTTGGTCTCTTTTGTTTAAGTTTAATTTTTCAATGGATTTTAATTGAACTTGGACAAGTTGTTGTATACATTGTATAACCATAACTCTTGGATAAGATTTTCCATGAAAAGAGTCAATGGTAATCACATTGGCAATATAAAAAGTGAAAATTTATAAAGTTGTGAAATAGAAATCACCAAACAACAAAAATGAATGTATAAGGAAAAGAATAAGTCAATATTGTGAAGGAGTATTCTGTCCTTGAATTTTCATTTATACTATAAATGGCGATGAGTTCTATAAATATTTTCAAAAATACCAATTCTCATTTCCATCAGTACTTGACCATGAAACTTAACCCTGCATAGCAATATGTGCCTAAAACATTTTATTCCTCTCATAAGAGACAATACATTCAGTCTTCTCAGAACAGTGATAAGGCGCTAATGGCCACTTGCTGCACTATAAATTCTCAAATGATGTTGTCTCTCTGAATTACTTCCTTGCTTATTTTCAGTATAGTTTTTCTTGAAAATAATTTTACATAGTTTAAGTTATATTTCTGTTTATTTTCATATTTGGAGCAGATGACCAGGTGTACCTTTCAAATCTTGGAACATGATCAGGTGTATCTTGTGCTATGTGTTTAATTCACAAATACACTGCCATGATCTTCAGATGTAGAAGTCATATATGACTGTAAAACGCAAGCAAGATTAATGTTCATCAAGAAAATGGAGATCCAAATGAAACAGATTATGGAGTATAAAAAAGGTATTCTAAGCTTGCCTTTCTTAAAAATATGTAGAGCTATTCTATGACCCAGGCGGTGGCGTCTTCTGTTTAAAGTTTTATGCTTAACTCCCCTTTTTACTCTGTTTCTGAACAAACTATTGTTGTTAGTCGCTTAACTTCGTAAACACATTCATATCGGGCTATGCAAATAGTGTAGCTGAGTTACCTAAGTTTCGTTTTTAGGCTCTTAAACCTTAGGTTAAAGTTTTTGTTTGGCTTGGGTTTAAATTTTAATTTAATTTTTTTTTAATCTTTTGGTTTTGAATCTACTGTACCAGTATTTGTTTTTTGTTTATATGTATTGATACTTATTCGTTGACCTTGACCGTCTTAATGGGGTTCTTGTTAACAACAACGTAAATAGCTAAGTTACTGTTGTTTCCATATTTTAGACTCTAAACCCGTAGGTTAAATGTTTTTAACTCGTCTTTTTCAGTTATTGTTATTTCCCTGGCTTTGTCATCTACTGGTTAAAGTTTTATGTTTAACTCAGTTTTTTTCCGGTTTTTTAACAAACTACTCAGACATGTTATGGTGACTAAACTTCATAAACACATTCATATTATGTTATAAAGACAATGTTTAAATCTAACTTACCTAAATTTCCATGGACTCTTAAAACTTTGTTGTTGTTTTTTACCTTAGGTTTTCAAGTTTTTTGTTTAACTCAGGTTGATTTTTTTTTATTTCTATTTATCTATATATTTCTTTTTATTTCTATATTAATCTATTTTATTTTTCAGTAATACTATTGATTCTGTAAACTGATTACCATCAACTAAAAATGTTTACATCACTTACCTTGACCTATTTAATGGACTTAATTAATACTTGCTTTATCGAGTTAAATTTTATGTTTTGCTCAGTTTTTAGCTCTACTGACCAAAGGTCAGCAGGGCTTTTGTCAGGGTAAATTGTCCAATTGTCGTCCATCCATAAATCTTTTTCTTGTAAACGCGATAGCACTTTCATTTTTCATTGAATTTTAACCAAACTTGGCACAGCAGTTATATAACCGTAAGATCTCAGACAAGTTATTGAACCAGTGTCATTCAACCACAAATGCTAAGCCAATAAAACTGAAACTTCACATGGATGTTTCTATTGCATAGGAGACTATACAGACGATTTTTTTTCCGATCAGAAATTCAAGATGGCCACCATAACTAAAAATAGTCCAAAACTTAAAAAATCTTCTCCTCATGAACGGTCCAACAGATTTTCAAAATGTTTATGTAGTAATGATGATCAACTATAGTTTTGTTAGATTTGTTCAAATGGTGTCCCTAGGGTTAAAAATGACCCCGCTCCGAGGGTTCAATTAGGGGACAAATGTCATTACAATATTTTTATTATTATTTTTTTTTTAAATGGAAATGATTTTGCCTATATCTTCACAGAAGCATTGTTTGGTGAAGGAGGTTCAGATTTGTAAAAATGACTGGGTTCATATGTCTTAAGGGATCAAAAGGGTACAAATTGGGAATTACTAAAATCGTTTTCTTAAGAACCGGTATGTCAGATTTGTACATATTTGATATAAATTGTCACTATATGTAGAGGTTTGATTGCAGATAGGAATTTAAGGGTTAAAATTTATAGGGGCCCTGTAAGGGGACTTAGAATTTTACATAGGGATACTATGGGAAAACATAAAATTCTCTTTTTTTTTTCATTTATTCTAAAACCACTTGAAATTCAAGATGGCTGCCATTTCTAAAAATAGTCCAAAACTTTAAAAAATCTTCTTCTCATGAACAGCTCAACAGATTTTCGAAATGTTTATGTAGTAATGATGACCAACTATAGTTTAGTTAGATTTGTTCAAATGGTGTCCTATGGTTAAAAATGACTCACCCTGATGTTTCTATTGCAATGGAGAATTTCAAAAAGTGCTATGGCCACTACGAGTCAGTAGAGCATCCTCGGGCCCTCTTTGGCCTCTTGTTGTTACCAAAGGTTGTTGTCCTCCCTTCTCAAATATCTTTTAGGAATGCTTTATGTCAAATAAATATTGATTAGTTTCTTCAATCTTACATGTCCTGAAGAAATGCCTGCTCATCATGGGGAGCAGACAAGCGGAATTTTCCAACATTGATTTAAGATAATTCTCACAATGGTCCACAGTATTGGAATTGTTTTTAACAAATAATTTATTTTTTTTTATAAAATGTTATTGTAACTATTTTTTCATTTTCATTTTTATAACCATATTCTTTATTTATTTTCAGTTTGCAAGTGTCAATTACTGCTGTAGAGGAGATTCACTTGTGTGATTTACCATTCCTTGTTTGAACAAGCTATACAGATGTTATGGATAATGCTTAATACTTGGTCAAAAAGAGATGTCAGCTGCTGTGAAAAAGTGACATAAAGAATTACATTTAACCACCCATAAATAATCATTTGCATCATACAATTGCTTGTTATGTAAAAGTGAACTTTTTCAAGTAGACTGAGAATGGTTTGTTGTTGGGACGAATGTGTCATAAGTATTGGAAAAATGCTTAGACTCTGACTGTCATGTTTTTAGTTCTACTGGCCTATGTGATGGCACATCCGTCGTCTGTCATCTTGATTCATCAAAAAACCTGGCCACCAGGGGTTGGGTAAAGTTAAATAAGAAAAAAACTTAAGAAATCTTTTTGTCAGAACTACTGGCTCGGTTTTAAAATAATTTCACAGAAATGTTCATTAGGTGACCCTCTACTAAGTTTGTTCAAGCCATCTTAATTCGTCAAAAAACATGGCGGCCAGGGGGCGGGGCAAGTTTAATTAGTAAAAAACTTAAAAAATCTTGTCAGAAACTACTGGCTCGATTTTAAAATAATTTCACAGAAATATTTATTCAAACTGTAGTGATTCGTCAAAAAACTTGGCTTCCATGGGGTGGGGTTAGTTTACTATATAAGCTAAAGTAAAAACTTAAAAAAATCTTCTTGTCAGAAACCACCTGATCGATTTTAAAACAATTTCGCAGAAATATTCCTTGGGTGACCATTTACCAAGTTTGTTCAAGCCATTGTGATTTGTTAGAAAAACATGACCACCACAGTGAGGTGCTAGTTTACTATATAGGCAGCTATAGTAAAAACTTCAAAAGCCTTCTTGTCAGAATCTACTGACCTGATTTCAATGTAATTTCACTGACATTAACCATGGGTGAACCTCTACCAAGTTTGAACTCTTCTACGCATCTGTTACATCTTCAAAACAAATCAAAATTCTAACTACTCGCCCATCTCGTTTTTCTGGAATTTTGGGTGTACATGTATTATATAATCTACTTAAGTTGGGTGACTCAAGATTAGTCAGGTGAGCGATATAGGGCCATCTTGTCCCTCTTGTTATTGCATATGAGACTACATTTATACAGAAGTTTGTTTTGTTTTTTTTTCTGAAATTCAAGATGGCCACCACACTCTCAGTAAGCTTTCAGTCAAACTTGTTCATATATGATATGAATTTTCCTAACATCAGCAAGGGATTGAAGCTTCTGCAAATCAAGAGACTGGGATATATACCCTGTTAGTTTACTTTATTTTACATAGGAATATGATAGGGAAAACTGAATTTTTTCATTTTTGGATCCATTTGTACAAAAAAAAGTTCTATTTGAAATCTAAAACATTTCTGCTCATAACAAATGGGCTGGGATGTATAAGGGTCCTGTACAGAGACATTGTTTTTTTTACCGTTGAATGGTATGGGAATTTCCTTTTCATAGCAATCAACTTTTTGTTCAGAATGGATGTGGTGGGGATATTTGTCCATAAGTGATTAAGACAACCCACAAAGAGGGATCTAATTTCGGTATTATTTGATACACCGTAAAGTCTGGGGCATTGTTTATTCATTAAAATGTAGATTGGGTCATTTAATGGAGTTTTAATAAACATAAGGGTCAGCAGTGGTCCAAAAAAGGATAAAAATGGGAAATCTTTTTCTAAAGAACAAATAAGTTAAAATGTGTTCATATTTGATATAAATGGTCCAAGTAAGTTCAAATAAAAGGTCTAGTGTTCATTGGGGGCCAGTAAAGGGAATTTTTTTATACTGTGTGGACAGGGATAACTCTCAAAATTTTTGTGTATCACCTGTGTCTATCGTCCGTCCATCGTCCATTGTTAACTTTTGCTTCAAATGACTTCTCTCAAAACAACTTGACAGATTTTCACCAAATTTGGTACTTGAAGCTCTCCAAAGGGTCTTATTAGTTGTTGTTTTTATAACATTTTAATAATCTCCGATAGCGCAAGGCCTGGAGCTTTGGTATTTTGTATGTAGTATCACTTATTCAATTTCTCTCAGATTTGTTCAAACCATGATCCTGGGGTCAAAATTGGGCCTGCCCCGGGGATTTATCAGTTTAACATAGGGAAATTTTCATATAAAATCTTTTCTCAAGAACTGACCAGCCAAATTTGTTTATATTTGTTTTTGGTTTAAATGATCCCTATGAGTATGAGGTTCAAGTTTGTTCAAATAAAGGGACTAGGGTCCATTAACCAAATTCTTTCATATTTGGCATAAATTATCCCTATGGGTCGGGAGTTTCAATTTTGTTCAAATAAAGGGTTAAGGATGTATTGTGACCCAGTAAGGCGACTTTGATTTTTACAAAGGAATACTATGGGAAAATAGTAAATTCACTTTTCATCATCTGGAGATCTGGCTCAGACTGAGTCCTTTAAAGGGAATTTAATACACGTAAGGGTCAGCAGGAAGGGTGTCATCAAATAATCGAAATTGTGAAAAGCAACCTGATCAACACTGTCTTTTTTTCTACATAACTGGACAACAGAGAACTATTGATGGGAACAAGGCACTTTTAGAACTATTGGTAATGTATCCAGTGTTCAGAAGTGCATTTCTCTATATGTAGAACAGTGCAAAATTAATGGTTATGTGAGATAATAGGATTGGTACTTTCTCATAGAACTTTTTTTTCTATGTACTAGTATATATATATATATAAAATCAATCAATTTCAAACCTAGTATATTGTCTGATCATAGCAAATCCCTAGGAGTTTGGTATTGAAGTTAGGACAATTTAAGGACCTTGGATTTATACGGATCCAGTCAGAGGTCTTTAATCATTTTTTTAACATATAAATACTATCGGAAACTATAAATTCCAATTTAAAGCATTTGTTGTTGTTTTTATTGTTTATAACTTTTTGTTCTGTAAGTTTAAATATTTAGTGACATTTTTTACATGATGGGATTAACAAATGATCAGTTAACCACTTTCCCCTGGGATCCTAGTAAGTAAATCAGTACTCGAGCATACCATCTTCGAAAGTAACTTGATAACTTTCCCACTTGAATCAGCGACGAGAGATAAATGACAAATAGACGAAATGTTGATATCAATCACCATGGAGACCAGAGTTGACCGGGATTCAAACGTGTGACCAATGGAATCATACGCGCTACTAAATGAGCTGAATGGGACAGGCATTATCCAGTTATAGGGATGGGG
Source organism: Panopea generosa (assembly GCA_029582155.1). NCBI lineage: Eukaryota > Metazoa > Mollusca > Bivalvia > Adapedonta > Hiatellidae > Panopea > Panopea generosa. Next base: position 40,056,056 of record CM055907.1, read on the forward strand.
GGAGTAATTTCCATTATGGATAGAGAAAGGCTCATATTGTGAATTTCATGTATGATAGAGTCAGTAGTGTTATTGGGGCCTCTTGATATTAAGTACATTATTATAAGTAGCCTGTTTATCATCATATGTTTGTAATAAAGTACATGTCAATGTCAATTATATAAATGTGTGTTTAACATGATAAATAAAACAATTATTAAATATTGATCAATAACATTGTTGTTTTTTTTATAATGTTTCCATTGCTTAAGTTAATTATTCAGATATGCAAAGGTACGATGTCTGTTTTCCACAAGCAGCACTTTCTCTGAACCCACTAGGACAGTTACAACTGAACTTTACATGGATACTTCCCATGTTTTGAGAATACACACAGTTCTTGCTTCTCATTTATGTGAGACTACACACTTTATATCCTTGCTTCTCATGTATGTAAGTAAGACTACATACTTCTTTTTCTTGCTACTCATGTATGCGAGACTACATACTTCTTTTTCTGTTTCTTATGTATGTAAGTAAGACTACATACTTCTTTTTCTTGCTCTCATGTATGTGAGACTACACACTTTATATCCTTGCTTCTCATGTATGTAAGTAAGACTACATACATCTTTTTCTTACTTCTCATGTATGCGAGACTACATACTTCTTTTTCTTGCTTCTCATGTATGTGAGACTACACACTTTATTTCCTTGCTTCTAATGTATGTAAGTAAGACTACATACTTCTTTTTCTTGCTACTCATGTATTTCCCTTGCTTCTCATGTATGTAAGACTACATACTACTTTTTCTTGCTACTCATGTATGTGAGACTACACACTTTATTTCCTTGCTTTTCATGTATGTAAGACTACATAATTTTTTTTCTTGCTACTCATGTATGCGAGACTACATACTTCTTTTTCTTGCTTCTCGTGTATGTGAAACTACACATTTTATTTCCTTGCTACTCATGTATGTGAGACTACACACTTTATTTCCTTGCTTCTCATGTATGTGAGACTACACACTTTTCTTGCCTACCATGTATGTGAGATTACACACGTTTATTTTCTTGCTTACCATGTTTGTAAGACTACATACTTTTTTTATTGCTACTCGTGTATGTGAGACTACACACTTTATTTCTTTGCTTCTCATGTATGTGAGATTACACTTTATTTCCTTGCTCCTCATGTATGTGAGACTACACACGTTTTTTTCTTGCTTACCATGTATGTAAGACTACATACTTCCTTTTCTTGCAACTCCTGTATGTGAGACTACACACTTTATTTCCTTGCTTCTCATGTATGTGAGACTACACACTTTATTTCCTTGCTTCTCATGTATGTGAGATTACACTTTATTTCCTTGCTTCTCATGTACATGAGTCTACACACGTTTTTTCTTGCTTACCATGTATGTAAGACTACATACTTCTTTTTCTTGCAACTCGTGTATGTGAGACTAAACACTTTATTTCCTTGCTTCTCATGTATGTGAGACTACACACACTTTTATTGCTTACGATGTATGTGAGACTACACACTTTTTTCCTTGCTTTTCATGTATGTGAGACTACACACTTTATTTCCTTGCTTCTCATGTATGTGAGACTACACACACTTTTCTTGCTTACGATGTATGTGAGACTATACACTTTTTTCTCCATTCTCATGTATGTGAGATTACATACACTTTTTCTCCATTCTCATATATGTGAGATTACACACATTTTTCTCACTTCTCATGTATGTGAGACTACATACTTCCTTTTCTTGCTTGTCATGTTTGTGAGATTACACACTTTTTTCTCACTTCTCATGCATGTGAGACTCCATGCATTGTTGCCTTGCTTCCCAATGTATGCGAGACTACAAACTTTTTCTAACTTCGCATGTATGTGAGACTACAAATGCTTGTTCTCACTTCTCATGTATGTGAGACTACACATGCTTGTTCTCACTTCTCGTGTATGTGAGACTATACACGTTTTTTCCCAGATATACAGTGATCTAATATCAAAACTTTACACTTTTGAATATTTCTGTAGTTGACATACATGTACGGCAACATTTTATTCATGGCTATCAGGATTTCATTGCGGATAATCATTATGCATTATTTCCCCGTACTTTGCACGTGTGCAACAACCGCTTCACCACTCACATGTTTTACACTGACAAGCAAACATTTGTTACTTAGCACAGATAAAAGAAACAAGGCTATTGGTATGCTCAGGGCCGGGTCAATAGTAACCGTTGCACGTCAGAAAATAGTTTGTTCATATTCTTGTGAACAGGTGCAATACTACTGGATATGTCAGAAATCGTATCGGACCCGGTCGCGTATGTGCAACAACATTACGTACTCATCGCGCTATTACGTTGACTCACCCACGTTATCATTTTTTATCTGCAACCAATACTCCTTGACGTTGCGGTGGTCATGCACAGACGATCATAATTCGTTTGAGACAAAACCGTGTTCCAATTCGTGCTCGTCGGCCATACAATGGTTATATTCCGACAGCGCGCCACAGAGCTTCCAGACTGATATAGGCACAATGGCATTTGCAATACACGCAAAACCAGTGGCAATGCCTTTATTTCCCGAGCCTGAACCCATAGAACACGTATGGAATTAATTGGGTCTGAGGGTCAGGTCCAATCATCATAAAGCATAAACGACCTCCGAAATGCACGTCTGTTGAAATTGCAATGTATTTTAAACACACTCATTCAACGTGACACAAGTGCATAGAGATAACGTATTCAGGACTGCATTCGTAAAAACGGAGGCCACACTGGTTACTGACGTTTTAAAAAATTCAGTTCTTGCACTCAGTCAGCACTTTACGTTTTTTTTTCAAATGTGACGTGATCATTTTTCTGGAATTTTCATTTTGACCCTTATTCACATAATTGTTTAGGGAAAAAAGTCTGATTTTCCCCCAGTTAATTACCCAGAAACATTATTATAGCCTTTTTAAACTCTGAATATCGTACGGTGTTAAGAGCCGCTTTCGACATCTTTTCAAAAACAGTATGTACTTAAGATAATATTCTAAGCGCTGCCACACTGGAGTATCAGTCGCAGACCCAGCAGTTACATATATTACACTGACACCGGACTGGCAAGACTATCCTATAATTGCTATGCGCCAAGCGGAGAAGCGTTTTGTACCATTTTTTAAGCTTTTGGTATGACATGGCTTGGAATCGAATCAATGACCTTCCACATGCCAGGCGGACGCCCTACCATTTGACCACCGACACGGTGTTTCAATGCTATCTTGGGTAGTACGTACATGGTTATTCCTTGTTACTGTGCATCCGAGATCACCACGGTATCGCAAACTTGGACAATGCCATTTTGTTTACTGTTTTGCTTCTGTTTCACTTTCCACCAACATTGAAATTCCGGTATCAAATGAGTCATGCACCAATAGTTGTTCTATATTTATCAATAATGTTAACCAGTACTCGAGCACACCCATCTGATAACTTTCCAACTTAATCAGCGCCGAAAGACGAGCGATAATGAGACGCAATGTTGTACATGTATATCAATCATCTCGGAGACTGAGGCCGGACGGGGATTCTTATTCGTGACCTCTGGACTGATAGCCAGACGTGGTACCGACTAAAGTAACCGGGCCCCACTAAAATTAAATAGAAATTGTATGTACTGTTTCCTTTAAAGAATTTATATCAGACCGTAAGAATTGTGGGATCGGCGATGATGTTCAAGTAAAAACAATATCAATTATGGAATTATTTCCAACATACTAATTACAAGAGCCACAGAAGATTCTTTACTTGCTTATAGGTGCCAAAGTAATATTCAATGTTTTTTGGGGGCAGTTCATAAGCTGTTTAAATGTTTATTTTTATAATTTTATTTTTTGCGACCGGCTTGACTTTCAGATCGAAAAAAATCTTGTGTATAATCTCGCATTGTTTCAGAAACAGACACACGTCAAATAAGTACTTCTGACATTTGACCAGTAGATCTAAAACTCATGATTTAAAAATGCGTCACATATGGGCTGTAAACACGCAAGTGCCGTTTTATGTCGAATAAAATTATTTGTTGTTGTTATATGAAATAGGTCTCTTAACCATAAAAATAGAAAATATGTTTCTGCCACACATACTGGGATATTATCATTGGGAATTATAATTCATATCGATATGTACTGTTTTGAAAAAGACAAGTAAACCAGAGACACAAGAGGATCTGTATCACTTTACTGTTCATTCTCGGCAACTTTAACCGGTTTTATAAAATTGACGTCCTTAACCTTTTGGAGAAGATAAGTCAGAAAATAGCTTTATTCCGACCTTGACCGGACTAACCTTTAAACCAATCCCAAATTTACTTTCGATTTCATACACACAAACATTATTTCTGAAAGGAAACATTTTCTACTTTCGTCCATTTTGTTTTGTACTGGCCGGATAAAAAAACACATCAAAGATGTTTTGGCAGTAAGTTTGACCAAGTTTAATCACAATTTGTTGAAAACTAAATGTGATTAGGTGGTTTACCAGGCAAAAATCGGTATTTCTTAATCAAGGACCATACCCGTCTTGTTTGGCTCGATATTATAACCATTTTAAGACTCGCTCGAAATTTTTGTTCCAAGTTTCTTCACAATCTGATTCAAGTTGTTGATGTATGGTGTCACATTCAACAATTTTTTTCAGTAATATGGCGACGGTGTCTACTTGAAGCAGTATTCTGAGCGCTGCCACACTGAAGTATCATGCCGCAGACACACTGTACGATACCCCTCCCGGTCACATTATACCGATACTAGGCCGACGATACCTAAAACTGACAAAGTCAAATCAAGGCGATAGTGTTTGTGTTTCTTAAAATCACGACACATTACCTCGACATAATCCCTCCCAAGGCCACAAGCGTTAAAATTACCCACACTATCATGTGCCTCTTTAACAGTAGTATCCACACCAATAATAGCCCAATAAAGTCCAAGGAGAGCTATTGCCATGACCCCGGCGTCGTCTGTAGACACCCAGGTTAAACTTTTGCGTTTAATATATCTGCAACCACTCATGGCGAGTTTTGTTGTCATCAGAAACTTTCTTCAACATCTCCAGTATTCAACAGTTCAATGGTGAACTGATATTACAGTAAACCAAAAGTTCTAGTATTGTCTAGTTTTATGAAATCAAATGTGGGAATTAAGAAAACACAAAATGATATACAATATTCCCATATACATTTTTATTTTTAGCACCTTGTTACTCATATCAAAACTTAATTAACAAGCAAAATATAATCATACAGCAATTCTATCAACCTCAATAGAGGTTATGAATCGAAAGATCAGTCGTTAAAATCATGTGAATAACAAGACAAATTAACATACAGATTTAAACAAAAATACACCAACAAATGAATATGCAGAATGAACCTAGAACCATGGTACCTGCAGAACTGCAGAGTTTCAGCAAATTTTATCGTATTACTCAAATTGTTGCTTCTTATGACATGCATGAGCCACAGTGGTCCTATTCTTGCCATCACTCATATGGCTCCCTGAAACCACACAGGGGTTGATAATTTAACCACAATAGCGAACATGACAAAAAATGATAAAATGAACACGACATCCATTCGGAGGATTCCTACCCCTCTACAGAGATCGGCAGTGAGTCTATTCTTAGCCGGAACCATACGGGCTTTATTAAAAACAAAACGTAATACATAATTTAAAAAAAAAATAAAAAAATGGTGTTTCTGGGCTGTTTATGGATTTATTTAAAAAAGGGTATTCCCTACAACTCCCGTTTTATTTTTTTGACACAATTCACCCCCACAATATGGAATTAAAATCAGAAATATTTTCAAAACTTTTACACACGGTTTATTCAACCAAAATAATGAACATGACAAAATAGGTAAAATAGATTTGAAATGAAGACGGTAAAAATGTTAACATACAAGAAAGGCAGGCCAACCACACATAGTATTACAGTAAAAATATATCAATAATAATACACATAAAACATCATTCCAATATATCACAATAACTAAACTGCAATAAAACTGAAAACTAACAGATATTCATGATCATTATAAGATATCAAAACGATACCGATTAACATTAAACTTGTTGTGCATCTCTGGTTACCAAACCGTAAACACATGTAATAATCTGAGAGCCTCAATGAAGATTAAATTTATTCAAATGTTTTATTATTATCCACCCAAAATAGCTATTCCAATGAACTTCAAGCATTTGTACCACGTGACTGTATATAAGAAATCGTAATTGCATGCTTCAAATCAGAAGCGTCCTGAAAATCTGATATATTTTTCATATTTGACCGTTCGGAAAATCGATGATAATTTGATATTGGCTGTTAAGGATTGGTAACTCCAACGATATAAATACTTTGCATATCTTAGTATAAATAGCATATAGAGAAATCACTGAGGCACTCCTAATGAACATTATTTTGTTTAAAACAACAAGCAATATGTATATATTGAGAAATTGAAGTATACATTGTTATAAAAGATAATTTGAATGAATGAATAGGGTTTTTCAGCATACACATTATAGGTTATTCCACGCCAACAGGAAGGAAGATTCCTGGTTCACTCTACATGTACAAAAACAACAAATTAACATACACATTAAAAAAACACATCAACAAATAAATATGCAGAATGAAATAAAAGATATAAATAGATACTTAAAAATAAATATAGTTTAAAAAAGAAACAAAATAGCTGTGATATGGGAATTATCTATTTTTTAAAGCAAACTTTAATATTATCAAAAAATGTGATAAACATCGTATTTTTTTAAACTATTAGCTTTTGTTAAAATAAATTGTTTTATAAAGTTTTAATTTAAAATTGTGTTTCATATGAAAATCTCAAGATGTGACAATATAACAGATCAATAAAAGCATAAGCTGTTCTGACCTTTTGCCAGTAAAGCTAAAAAATTATGTCAAAACTATTTCATTAAGTTCCAACTTTTCTCAGGTAACATAATTAAAAGCTGGTTCACATTTTTTACTAAAAAATTCACACGTTTCTTGATACTCCATTGATACATGAAAAATTGTAAGAAATGATTAAATTTACTTATGCTCATAGCACGTGCAGAGTATTTAATATTTTGAAGGAACACATTTGTTTGCTCACAGATTTCAGAGTTAACCTTTCAAAGTATCGTTAAACGTGCAGATTTATACACAACTGCACATTTATGAGTAAAACCATGAAGTGTATCATAATAAAATCTAGTTCTTTTCCAAAAACCTGGTTCACGGTTCAAACAATACTCCTCTAGTTGGCAACTGAAGTCATAAAACATTTCTTCAGGAGCATTTTCAATAAATGCATAAGCTGAACAAGCAGGATCCTTTCTTCCCTCATGACCAGGTATCATATGATACCCATAACAATGCCCATAATGCTGGGGGTCAAACCATAAGAACAAATAAGTTGTTCCTTTCCTACCAACTTCAGGAAATTTTTTGTGACATTTATCTTCCACTCTGGCAGGCTCATCATCATAATTACCAGAATTACTTCCCATTGTGTATTTAGGTATGTCTCTTAACTGTTTACCGTGGTTAGTAAAATAGTAAGCTCTACCATACTTAGCTGGGTTATAGCTTCCAGACTTTGGATTAATTGGATCTGGCTCTTTGCAGTTATCATAGATTTGCCTAACCTTAACAACTAAATGCTCAAAAAAATCTAGAGCATCTAAAAAAATTGGAGTTCCTTTTACAGAAACTAAGATGTCTCGGAATTCAGGTGAGAATTGTGAAATTTCATTTATAATGTCAGGAGCGTCATTCACTCTCATTGCAGTTAAAGTTGCCTAAACTCATCTGCATACCTATATGGCAAAACACTCGAAAGTGAGTGATTAGTAGATAGAATTTTAAAGAGAACAGCCAGTTTCTTTAAAACTCTATTACTGCATTGGCGATGAATAAAAATTTCTAAAAGTGCACGAAATCTGTCATCAACATGTTGCAACAGGGTAGTATTTCTGGTAATTTCCCCATTAAAAGTAAGTTCTTCATCATTCCTTAAAAAACCAAGAACATTTCTCGAAAGCAAAAGCAGATGGTCTCTACTCTTAGCCTTACTTTTGGCATCATGATCTCCTTGAGAATAACTGATGAATGCCCTTTCATTTCTGCGATGACAAGGATCAATTAAAATATCACTAGTGGGAGTTTCAATTGGCAATACTGTGGAATGATTAATATTAATTCCAATTTTAGTACCGTCAGCTGCCAGCATTTTTGTATTATTTCTACATATTATACACGGTGTTCGAAAATCAATATTAAATTTACTTATCCATGAGAACCACCAGGCAATGAATGTATTACTGGACATGAAGGAAGCAGATCTTGAATTAATACGTTTGTATTTGTTATTCATGAGAGTGCAATATGCACCAAAAGTAATGAATGAATTCAAAACATGATCAATGAAATCCCATCCAATTTCATCGCCAGCTCCAGTTTCTCTTGTGAAGAAATGGATGTTCTCCACCATGCCAGCTCCAATGTCGCATTGTCTGCTCTTCAACATGCATTGTCGAATCAATATCTAAAATATAAACAAAACCACACCTTTCCTTTAAAGTTTTTTGGAGTCAACATTCTACTTTTTTAAATTTGTTTCGTATCAATCTGCAAACCAGCAGTTCAAACTCTTAAAAGAAATTTTAAAGGGAATATATCAGGATTTTTCAAAATTTTAAATTTGGCTACATCCATTTTTTTCCTCCAATTTACCATGTCCATATATACTCACTGACCCCGTATTGCCAAAATGATATCTATTTAAACATGCTAAATTTATTGAAAAAGGATTTCCTAACCTTGTCTAGACTAAAATAGAGTTCCCTCTTAAAAAAACCAACATGTTTTATTAAATGAGTCACATCACATGGTTTCATTTTGATTTCAATTTGATCCGTTTTACAGGTTTACACGTTATACAGGTTTACACGTACTACAGTAGTAAAAGTTATTTCTAAGAAAGTCTGAATGATGATGGGAAGGTCGTCAAACATCATTTAAATGCTGTCTTTTTTAAGAATGGGGATTTCATTTCAGTCAAGTTGACCATCCCAACTGAAATATTGATTTTGTCATGCTTTGGTGGGTTTGAGCATATTTTTTTAACTGCATGTATGACACTTATTGTATAGATGTTTTTATATTTAAAAAAATCCTCATACTGAACAACTTAATATTGAAAACCAGATAAGGAGACAGCAAACAAAATTATTTAATGTTGGTCTTGTTTGTTTAAAAAACAAAACAAAACAAAACGAGACTGTGCATAATGAAAATCAATATTTTTTTATATTTCTGAAGATATACTTATTCAATACACTTCTCTATTTGTGGTATCTATTAAAAATATGCAGCCAATCTGGATCTTGAACCCCGAACCTTTCGCTTACAGGACGAAATCTCTACCGACTGAGCTAACCGGACTGCCGACATATTTTTCTCTCCTTACAGGTTACGCACACACTGACAATCCCCTATGAATTTGGAATTCGTCCCACAATTTCCATAGAGACCAGAGAATTCTGTGAATGTTTCTCAGTTATATATGTCACAGCTCCACATATGGTGCCAATATAAAAGTACAAAAAAAATATGCAGCCATTGCCAGCCAATCTGAGACTCAAACCCGGTTCCTTTCGCTTACCAGGCAAATGCTCTACTGACTGAGCTAACCAGACTGCTGACGTACATTTCTCTCATTACAGGTTATGTACAGACTGTGAAATTCATCTTTTTGGGGGGTTAACCGTTTGCAATCAAAAGATTTGGCAAGTGAAAAAGGACATGTAGCTGGCTCCAGTACAACAAAAGAATAGATGTCACTTGCAGTCATATATTGAGTCATGCTATGGGCAGAATTACTCGAATGTAATTAATACATTATAACATTGTTACAGATTGCAGTATAACTGGCCCATAGACTTAGCAGTGTACAATAGTTTGAATTACGCAAGAAAAAATTAAACTGATCAATTATAATAGCATTTACCCATATTCTCAAGCGCCAATGAAGAAGAAGCACCAAGTTCAGGTCTGCTAGAAAGAACGCCAAATACATACGTCTACAAATAGAGATAATAAATCAAATAGAGATAATCAATCATATAGCTTAATTGATTGAAAATCTGGAAATATTTTCAATAATATAAACCCCGTGGTTTTTGTATATTTTTGGTTTTGGGGGTATTGGGGTGGGTCCCTTTCACAGTGGAAAATAACGTAATGATGAAAAAAGGGGATAAATTATATATTCATCACAGTTTAGAGGTCAACATATCTGTTCTTTATTGTTTTAAACTACATTTTAAAGGTTTTTAATAAAGTACCATGGAATATTTATATATTTTAGGGACAGTAACAGTGATTTTTTTTACAAATTTCAATGTACGAGTCCCAGGACTCGCTGGGCTACAAATCTGTGAGTCCAAAAAATGAAAGTGTGAGTCCTGTTTTTCCAGACAATTTAACTAAATCATTATAATTTCAAACAATGTAACATTGTGAAAATGAAGATACTTCACCATTGCACTGTGTGAACCTTTAACTGTGCACCATTTAGACAACCACAAGCATAAATGAGTATTAAACAACAGTAAACATTGACTAGAACAGTTAAAAACATTAAAAAAAAAACACTTGTGCAGCTTAGTGTCAAAAAAACACAGTGTTTGTTGATTTTGTTCAAATAACATTACACACTGCATCTCCTTTACTGACAGTGGCATAGCTGACCCTAAAATGATGTGCAAGCCCATAGGGTTCTAGAAGGGTTGGGGAAGGGTCTGGGGGACATGCTCCTCTCCCCATCAGAAAAAAATTTTCAGGATGCATTTCCTGCGTTCTAATGGCATTTCCAGGATATAATGATGCATTCTAAAAATATATGCAAGCCCGGGCGTTGTTGCGTAAAGACAGCTACGCTGCTGATTGAAATGTTTATCATAATTATAACACCGTTTCGATTCAGTGAAACTATAACACAAGAAGTATTCATGGCTGGCAAGCAGCTTGCATATTTACCACTTGCAACGGTAACAGAGACCGTCTGATGACATTGATTATGCTAGATATGCGCACATCATTGTTTAGAAAGCGGTGCAGTGGTAACCCGATGCTCTTGAAATTCATCCGATGACCCGCGCGCGCACTAGTGTTTCTAAAGCAGAGTGCAAGAAACACAATGCGTCGGGAATTAAATGTTTGTATTTGAGTTAATCGCAACGTATCTGCTGCGATTTTTATGCATCCAGCAGATGCACATGTTTCAGAATTGTGCGTCTGCCGCAAGATTTGTGCATCTAGGATGCAGGGGTAAATGAAACACTGCAGTAATGGAAGTTTGGCCATAAAAACGGCCAACAAACCCACTGCATTAAAATAGCCAAAGATGTTTTGTGCTCTCTACCTAATTTATATGTATATTTTCAATCTCTAAAATCACTGATTCAAGATAACACACCCCACGTGTTGAAGATTTGCTGAAAATCTTAGTTAATAAGGTGGTGACAGCGCATGACCTAAAATGTAACATCTAAAAATCATAAAGTGACAGTGGTCACCAGAGATGCCAACCCTTAATTACTGAAAATAGGAGTGTGGTCGAAAGCGAGGGTTTTGTGGGGGTACCCTGTACTAAACACTGGAAATAGAACCTGGGACCTCTTGGAGCAAACATGCATCCCAACCAATTGTATTTCGCCAATATCTAAGTAAAATGTGATGGGACACTTTGTATTATCTGGATATTTAACTAATATGTATATGATTGTGTTACCAGTTTTCGATCACTTAATAATCGCTGCTAAAATATTTCGATGCAAAACGGATTTTGACACTAAATGCTTGTATACAACGTTAAAATAACTATCAAATAATTATTTTCTACCAAAACAATTACAAATACATGCCCATTGACTTCACCATTCACGTTAGATCATGGTGACCCAGTATACGTTCAATAAAATGACGGCACCTGATATCGAGCACATGATAGGATGATGTAATGTGTCAAACTAAAACGACACATGGCTTCAAAAGCACAAATAAATGAAAGCAGAGAAAACTGCATAACCTTTAACATGAAAAAATATTTCTCAATAGGTTAATTTCATCATAATATCAATTAACTTAACAGCATGAGGTTTTTAAAAAAATTTACTTTCTATTTTTTTTAAAAATCATAGTAACCAAATAAAAAAACTGATTTAAAATATATATATCTTCTTTTTTATTTGCTACTTTATCATTTATTCTTTATATAACCCCCTCTTCTTATCCACTTCTGATAACAAACCTTTTCAACTGTTTGCTTGTTTTTATTCTACATTTAAATGTAGTCCTGTACTAATTTCAATCTCATTCTTAAAAAAAATCTATAAGAAGGTCACTCGTCCGGAACCTCGATAATTTCTGACATGCACAAGCGAAATATTTTATAACTTTCGACCTTGACCTGTATTGCATCAGTTTTCAGCAGGCGTGTATGAAATCGATATTCGTAAACAAACCTAGCATTTGTCAGGTTTTATGTAAACTGAAAAATGGACCTAGTGAGAAATACATTTTTTCAGGTCTGTACCATAAAATGACTTTCTCACTTCTATAGGAAGCATTATTTTTTATATTTTTCTTTGCATTCAATGACCACGTGGATACTGTTTGTAAATATTGCCAATAGTGTAGGAAGTTGAAATACGCGTGCGCGATATTCGTAATTCTGGGAAGTGATCGATTTCAGGTGACGCTCGAAAACAGGTGACGGCACCATACTTGAAATGTGTAAAATGTTCCATTTCGTGTTGTCGGTCAGTGTGGATTCAAACACAACTATAAACATACTCATAATTTTCCAAGCCCAGAATATATTTCAAACGTCCAATTACCGTTATGACATGTTTCGTTCAGTTTATCAAACAGTTTTAATCGGAAACAGAGCTGACATTATGCTAATCGATATTTCCATAACAAAACACAATGCACTCATTCTTTTCGGTTGCCTTTGCTTAAAACAGTTTTAAATTGTCGCCATTAAAACTTTATATCTAATAAACGATAATAAAACGTATATTTTACCTGCTTTTCCATTACTTTTAGAGTTGTTTGAGGATCCTGTATCCGAATTCGCCCAAGGCGGCCATTTTAGATCGATAAAAAGGACGCTGGTTAATTAGCCGAAATGACGCAAAGCCGTCACGTGACACCTTATTTGTAAGAATATATCTGATTGGTTCCTACCATTCTGCATCTGAGTAGTCTGTTACCAAACTTAATCATTAAAGACATGACTCAATTATGGGAAAATATAAAGTATAAAGAATGTCCATACTATATCTCACGATCTTATGGAGACATAAATCACAAGTACTACTTTCTTTAATATCATTTTTTAATACAACATAATTTCAAGAAATAAAATGTATAACTTGTATATCGGTGAGACGATGGTTTGACCAACAGTTTCACAGTTGTAAAGGAACGGAGTTTTTTTTACACAAAACCTCAACATAGTTTTAGGCAAAGTAGAGGTCAGTGTCATCTAAAATGCTGCACTTGGTTCAAGTGTATTGGCCCTGGGCCAAATAGTTTAAAAGAAAAATACTATTTGGTCATTAGTTTTAAAGAAAACGTAACATTTAAGTCCAAGTTAATTATTTAATATAGTCAGTTTTCGGGTAAAAAAAGTCGAGTGTCGCGGATAAAGTCGAATAATATAGTCGAGGAGGAAAGAAGAGTGTCGAGAAAGTAAGTCAAGTGTATCAAGTCAGAAAGTCGAGTGTCAAGTAAGAACAGTCGAGAGATAGAGTAAAATGTCGAGTTAGAAAGTCGACTGCCAAGTAAGAAAGTCGGGTGTCCCGTAAGCAAGTGGAACTTTGAGTAGAAAGTCGAGTAATATAGTCAGATGTCGAGTAAAACAATCGAGGAGTGTCGAGTAAGAAATTTGAGTGTCAAGTAAGAGTGTCGAGTGTCGAGTTGAAAAGTCGAGTAATATAATCAAATATCGAGTAAGAAAGTTGAGTGTCGAGTAAGAAAAGTCGTGTATTAATAGTCAAATGTTGAGTAGGAAAGTGGAATGTCGAGTAAGAAAGTCGAGTGTCGAGTGAAAAAAAGTCGTGTAAAAAAGTCAAGTGTCGAGTATGAACGTCGAGTGTCAAGTAAGAAAAAATCGAGTTATATAGTCAATTGTCGAGTAAGAAAGTCGAGTGTCGCGTTGAGTAATATATCGCACCAGGATTCTCATGATGGATTTTTTCACCCGGCACTCGACTTTCTTAATTGTCCTGCTCAAGAACGCCACCCATAGCCGTTGCGGAGTAACGAACTTACGGCACTCCGAACATGGGTTCGATGATCTACCACTGGCCACGCACTCCATATATCAGCAGTATGGGAACACTTTTTATGTGTTGTGTCTTGGTGCGACAGTTATGTTTCATATCATATATGACGCACAAGTCGGGTTCAGAAAAGGAAAATAATATATATATATATATATATATATATATATATATATATATATATATATATATATATATATTATGATGCGGTGTTTATTTTACAGAATATTATAGAAATAAAGGTTGACTGATCTCCGCAAAGCAATGATTATAACAGTCACATGTAACAAAAAAGTATAAAAAAGAACAGACTAAACTAAAACACCTGGCCAATGGTATAAATTCCGTTTATAATTAAATACCACTCATGACGCTGTGTGACAAAATTGGCTGTCACAAGTAATTGTAGTTTGTAGCCAATCGCTGTGTGAATTCTCTTTTTTTAAATGCACTGGGGGGTACCCTAAATATAACTTAGCCTCTAATTCGTGGAATCCTGGAAGGTAATAGTACTCGAGCACAACCATGGCCGCATCAGCAGTAACCAAGGAAACTATTGTCGTGTGGGGTATCGAACTCGCAACCCCTAAACCCATAGATTCTAAAAAATATGTCATTTAAATATATAATACAGTTAAATATATGCAACTTAGTTATGTGTGTGCTAATTAGAAAATTTTAATGATGTATCCTTAAAACTACCAGTATTTCAGAAAATTTAATATTTACAAATTAGAAAAGAAAGTATGGTGCAGACCAGTGACTTAATTTATAAGATATGGAGAGTGCTTTTGTATATGGTGAAAATGCTTCATATTTCGAAAGATCGATATAAAGCATTATAATATGTTCACGTTTGTCATAAGCTTAACAGGTAAGAAGAGATAAGAATCATTATTCAGGTACAAAAACAACTATTTAATAGATTACTCCCATCCCCCACCCCAAAACACACACATAGGCGCACACGCAGGCACGCACGCACGCACGCAAACCACGGACAAGCATGAACATACGCACGCACGCACGCACGCACGCACACACGCAACAGTATAATCATGCAGAATTAACCTTGATGTAACACATAACTTTGATAACTTTGATTTGGATTTTTTTGTTCGTTTCGGTTCGTTTCGTTTATTCATTCATTTATTCGTTCGTTCATTCGTTCGTTCGTTCGTTCGTTCGTTCGTTCGTTCGTTCATAAGCATTCATCATAATTACCATCCCTTCAATCATTCTTTTTTTTTATTTATTTTATTATGCGTTTTATTATTACTACGTTTGTAATTTATTATAATTATTATTATTATTATTTTATTATTAATTATTATTATTATTATTATTTTATTATTATCATAATTATTATTATTATTATTATTATTATTATTATTATTATTATTATTTTACCAAACATTAACCCGACCCGTGTTTAGCACTTGTTTAGTAGCGCCTTGTTGTCTGTTGTTAACCTTATGCTGGTATTTAAGGGAACTGGATATACATATGCAGTCATATTGACGGAGAATAGCTCTGTGCAGGATAAGACAAGTAAGTGTTTTGTTTTAATATATGTTGATCTAATAACTATGTAATTATGGTAAAACTACACACACAGTAAGTGTTTGTATTTAAAAATGTGGGAAGTTGGTCATTTGTTAGAGCGATCGACATATGTCGGGTGCATCGGTTAATTAACAAAACAGCGCAAAATCCTGGAAATATTATTTTTCATAGTATTTCTAACTAATTAATGCTACAAGTTGTAAATCCGCGTCTTATACAAGTGTGACAAAGACCGGCAAATTTCTCAACTTTCATATATCAATTGCTTAATGTTACATAAAATGAACATGGACAAATATTTTCAATAAGCAAAGTTTAAAAGCTATACATAAAACCATGGCGATATGTTTTACAAACGCATATACTAGGAAATCAATTAATGATGTATTAAATAAAATATTTCAATGAAAATATCTCTAAATACCTTCAGTCATGGCATATGTACGTCAGTACCGATATTATTGATATTTGAAACTTTAATTGAAATTATGTAAAAAAAATAGTACTGATTTAGAATAACACATCTCGGAGGAGGTGGTTTTTGATCCATGCTAATTTATTCAGATCAAAATAAATAAATTTATTAAGAATATCGTATTCCAGAAAAAAAAGTCCCTTTTAATCGTTGTTAGTTTATGAAAAAAAACATGGCATTTAAGAATGGCGCATATCAGAATTTAAATGCCATTTTAATATTTGATACAAAATATTTAATTTCGTGTATTAATATAAGTATAACGTTTTTCAAAAAAAGTGCCCTTTTTATTAATAGTGACAATAATGTTACCACTATTACAAGTAACAATATGTTGTTTTTTCCCCCATTTGTTGAGTTTTTTTCTTGAGTGCTTCTCTCTCTCTCTCTCTCTCTCTCTCTCTCTCTCCCTCTCTCTCTTTATTTTTTGATCCGGTAAGCGTATACATTTACACAGTCGCATTGGAGAGAACTGTTAACTAAGCATTGTTATAACTTCTGGTTCAATCAATATGCTAGGTTATATATTTGTTACCATGTTTCACTTAGACTGGCTCCATAAGAACAAGATATGGTTTATTTGACATTGGTTTAAGAATTTTAAAGTTACCAGTCAACATTTTAAGTTTTAACTAAAGTAAAAGTAAAACTTAAGAAATAAATAGGTTGGGATGGAATGGGATGGAAATGGAAGGTCTGCGGACGGACGTACGAACGAACGGGCGGGCGGACGAATGGACGGGTGGTTGTACGGGCGTCGACCGGTCGTGCGGACAGACGGACAGACGAACAAATAAACAATAATGAACGAATGAACGAACGAACGAACGAACGGACGGACGAACGGATGGACGGACGGACGGACGGACGGACGGACGGACGGACGGACGGACGGTGAATGAATGAATAGAGCAGAGACTTAATTCGATTTCTGCATAGAGAACAAATAAAATAGATAAATAAATACATTGAAATAAATAAATGAATGAATAAAGCATGGATGAATGAATGAATGAATGAATGAATGAATGAATGAATGAATTAATTAATTAATTAATTAATTAACGAACGAACGAACGATAGATTGAACGGACGGACGGACAAACGAACGAACGAACGAACGAACGAACGAACGAATGAATGAATGAATTAATGAATGAATGCAATGAATGAATAGAGCAGAGACTTAATTCGGTTTCTGCATTGAGATCTGTACCATGCTCAACGTTATACCTGTTGCTTTTTGCACGTCATCTAGGTTTTACCATTTTAAAATGAATCTCAGAGAAAGTACCTTTTAACAATGCGTTTATTTATACCTATTTATATCACACACCTGATATTGTTTTAAAAACGACGTATAAAAAACAGAATGTAATAAACCCGACAGGGTTTTGGCTGCAAAATGCAACTGTGGATGTGAAAAAGTTATCATGGTCTTTAAATGCATTAATGTCAGTCATTATGCATTGCAGTCTGCATATCTAATGAGAAAATATCGAAAAATAATTTAATATGTCTCAATTAAGGTCTTGGAATTTATCTTTTTTCTGGTTAAGTTTGACAGGCACATATACTTTTCATATAACCATGATTTTAAAAATAATAACAAACATTCGAGACAGAGGACATATACACGTGTAATTATGTTTACCGTGGCGTATTAATTTTTCTGCATTTTTCATAATTTCGATGTACAAATAGTATTTTGTTTTTCTTCCCCGACTCTGAAATATCCACAACAACAATCTATACAAATATCTATATCTTCGAATAATTTCATAATCAATTCTATTTATTTATTTTTCCATTCGATTCATACTGTGGTTCCCAGTTGCAATATTTCAATATACATACATATGTGTGTGTAACGATGTGTGTGCGCGTGCGTGCGTGCGTGCGTACGTGCGTGCGTGCGTGCGTGCGTGCGTGCATCTGTGTATGCGTGAATGAGCTTGTATGTCTTTTTAAGCTTATTTATTTTACCTTGAATATACAAGCTATTACAACTTAGACAAATCACGCTCGATGTCTTCCATGGTAGAAACAGTACTCAACATATGCGGATAAAGTGTCTTGCTCAAGGACTTTGCGCATAGCTGTGGTGGAGGATCGAACCCACGACCCTCCGATCATGGATTCGATACTGTACCACTGGACCACGCGCTTGATAACTTGTGAGTGTGCTTCATTAATAACACTTTATGTTACTCATACGTACCTGTCATGAATATAATTTCAATCTTGAACTTATTAAACACTTGTGTAAACATTCCTGCAGATTAAGGCTAATTTACACCTCTCTTTTGGAAGTGATTTAGAAGGGATACAAACCGTCCGTATAGTGTCAGGTTCCATGAATATTAGTGCATTACCAAGTCTACTCAAATAAGTGTCCATTGTCTTTTATTCTTTTTTAGTGAAACAGAAATTAATGTGATCGTTTGGAGGTGGGGGGAGTGGGGGGTGGGGGGGGGGGTGGGGGGGGGGGGGGTGGATATAAAATAAAGGTAATTAACGTTTTATTAACTCAATATGCATGTTCGAAATAATTTCATTACAAGTATGTCTGAAAACAATGTTTACTTTACATATCATCTGTACAGACAGAAGTGAAGCAGACCCATTTTTTTGGAATCAGATTGTTCATTAATATATATTAACATTGGCATGTAGCCGTATAGTTGGAGTAATACATTTTCCAGATTGTCAAGTGCAGTCCGGAAAAAGGGTTCTGCAAGAATTTATTTCACAGGTGTATCGATATTTCTGACATTTTGATGACGTGCCTCTGTCATCACGTTTTCCAAATTTGCTTTTGATTGGGTTCTTCTGGTTTACAGTGCTGGTTTCTTCTTTATACATACAGTCAATTCCCATCCTATAATGAAAGATACAAATATTATTCAATATTCTAAAATATTGACAATAAATGTTCACAAGTCAATAAATTATGTTTATAAGGCGTAATACAGTAATACAAATGGTTTCACTTCTCTTTCCTTTTAGAAATAAAAATATAACATAATTTTTGTTACATGTTATGTTTTTTGTATAGATCAAAAAAAAAAAAAATGTTTTTAAAGATTGTATTTATTTTAAATTAAAAAATGTAAAGGCCTATATAAATTAAAAATTCATAACACTAATAGATAGATATGTACCATGATAACTTACATTGCCATGTGGTCCTCCGTCTCTCATTAGTTTGCTTTATACAATTGGCTTACTAACACCGGTCCCTAAATAAGTTTATGAAAATCATGGGAATAATTTGTACTGCGTTTCACAAAAATACCGACGTAAACCAACAATTATTCATACACAGGTAAAAATGTCACGTATGTTTTTACATATGTTTTGTCCAACATATGTTAAACATACGTTTAACGTATGTTTAACATGCGTTTTGGTTAACATCCGTTTCAAAACATACGTTTAACATACGTAAAGAAACATATGATAATCAGAAACGCACGTTAAACATACGTTTACAGAAACATATGTTAAACGCATGTTAAACATACGTTTGTCATATGTGATTCAATTCATATGTTTAACATACGTTAAAATGAATATATAATTATTGCGCTAAAATGCTCCACAGCACATGACACTCACTATTTTTGGAAATATCACTAGCAGAGCCAGAGGCAGGGTATAATTTAAGTACGAGAATCATAAATGCATGTCTGACAATCAAAAACATATGTAAAACATACGTATTGGAACATATGTTAAACGTATGTGAAACATATGTTTGACATGCGTGGTACTATTTATATGAATAACGTACGTATTGTAACGTATGTTAAACGTACGTTAAACATATGTTTAACATGCGTGGTACTATTCCTATGAATAATGTACGTTTTACTATTTATATGTAAACGTATGTTTTGGTACGTACGTTAAACGTATGGCCAGAAACGTATGTAAAACGCGCGTGGTACTATTTATATGTAAACGTTGTTTAACATGCGTGGCATTTTTACCAGTGTAATATTTCAGTATTCATACAAATGAACCAAAAGTTGACTCAAATCATGCAGAGAACAATATGTTTTCTGGAAATACAATCATTTAAAATGTCAATCAAATTTACATTTCACGAAAAAATTGTCAAATTGACTCACGGATATTTTTAAGTTACTTTGTGATCTGCTATCTGATATTCATAATGGAAAAAAACACTGTTACTTGATCTCAAAATATCATCATAAGTTGTTATAGGTGTAGCTATTTTCCTATGTAGTTATAGTCGTCTGCTAATGATGAGCTCCTCGCCTCGCTCTGATAATGGATTGTCTGCTGCAGAGAGGTAGGAATCCTCCGAATGGGTGTCATGTTCATTTCATTATTTTTTGTCATGTTCACTATTGTGGTTAAATTATCAATCCCTGTGTGGTATCACGGAGCCATATTACAAATGGCAAGAATAAAATCACTGTGGCTCATGCCTGTCGTAGAAAGTGACAATTTGAGTAATACGATAGAATTTGCTGAAACTCTGCAGTTCTGCAGGTATCAATGCTCTAGGGCGTTGAATAACCTATAAGTGCTGGTATGCCGTAAAACCCTATCCATTCATTCCCAATATGACTATAGCATGGGCGTAGGAGCGTTCCAATTATTGGGAGGGCAACCTGAGTCGAGATTGTATGAGGATGTATCCCTGTACCGCTGGTATATGGGGAAGTCCCTAGAACATTTTAATATCTTAAATACCAAATGCTGCATTATAGGGATATTTTATGATAAGATATGCTTTTATTAAAAGAAAAAAAAAGATGTATTTAAACCCGAACTTACAATGGGTTTTAAACCCGGTACCTCATGCAATGGGAGCAATATGTGGGTGGATATGAGTGGGTGAATTCCCTGGTACGGGGGTTTCCCCGAAAAAAATTCAAATGCTGCATTCTTGAAAGTTTTTGTAAAGAAACAGAGTAGGGACATAGCCACTGAAAAGGGAGTTCACATCGAGGAATACCGTTTGGTAGGGACCAGGGAAATGCACGCGGCTTGCGAGGAGGGGAAGAGTACCGGATTGGGTCTCCCATCCCGCCATAGGTGGGTGTCTCCCCGAGGAGTTGGTTTCCTAGGTTTCAAAACGGATATTCGGATGCCTTTTTCCGTTCCTGTCATTCCTTTCATTTCATACTCTATTCTAGTGGTATTAGATACATCCATCAGAATTTAGATCAGAAACTGAAAAATGTAATATTGGGGGTGTTTTGGGGACACCCCCTATTTTTTTGTTTTGTTTTATTAGTGCCAAATCGTGCATTCTGGTTCATTGTAGAGTCCAGCAGGAACGACATTCGTTGCCCCTGCTGGTGGGGGACGGGGACCTGTCCTGAAATGTTGATATCTTAATTGGCAAATGCTTTATTCGAGTAAGTTTTATGGGGGATGGGGATGTGTGTGTGTGTGTGTGTGTGTGTGTGTGTGTGTGTGTGTGTGTGTGTGTGGGGGGGGTTATGGGTATTATTTACCATAATATAATATACTATCAGATGCATTAAGAACCGGATTTCAAACCCAGATCGGACCTCTTGACTGGGAGTTAAAGCGTGAGGGAAAGTGTTGGATTGAGCTAGTGGTGGTGGTGACACACACACTCCCTTGCCCCTGAAAAATACAAATTAAAAAGAATATAATATGCTGTCCCCACCCAAAGCTAAACATTGGGGATGGGGTGGTCCGCGTGGCTCCTATACCTATGTATAGTAATTTGACAGAAATCTTCATTGGGTGATGGGTGATTCTCTACCAAGATTGTTCAAGCCGTCGTAATTCGTGTAAAACATGGCCGGTTTATCATCTGGCTATAGTCAAATATATTCTCGTATGAAACAAATGACCGGATTTCATTATTTTTTGACAGACTCTGTCAAATGTCGAATGTTCCTCGGGTTACGTTCTACCAAGATAGTTAAAGGCGTTATGGTTCTTTAAAATACATGGCTACACAGATCTGTTTCTATATATGGCTATATAGGACCTAGTGACTGAAACAAAAAAAATTCCCTTGTATACCTAATACCGCGATATACCTATTACCGTGAATGTCCGTATAATAACAATCTGGGAAAACATGCGCAAAGCTTCAACTTCCGTTAGCGTCGGCATTTGTTTGCATTTCGTATCGGCAACTGTTTTTTTACTCAGCACACTGAAGTAACCTTATTACTGTTTATTATTGACGCTATTCTATACATGGTTGAAAATATTTTAGACTTGCGGTATTAGGTATGACCAACTAAATCTCATTCCGGTGAGCGATATAGAGCCATCCTGGCACTCTTGTTTTAAATTATATGATAGAAATCAATATAGAGAAATATTGAGTCATCACTTCTTTCCGTAAAACAAATGATTTAACTTTGGTAAATTGATAAAACATTTAGTCTTCAATGATTTTTAAAAAAAAATATAAGTCAAGTTTTTTTAATGGCCTTTTCAATATCAATGATTTATAATGGCTCCTTATTTAAAAATATTCTTTCCGGATATAGATCGTTCCATTTTGGTAATAAAATGTTTAATTTGACAATGACATTTTCTGATAATATGAATGTCATGTTTTTTTTCAATAAAATTGTAAAATAATAGAAAATAAAAATAAATGTTTATTTAATTGCTCTGTTTCATAGAGAACCCTTTTCGCAAAAAATAATTGTTTTGTTATTTAATGTAACCGCAACCAGTTGCAAAATGGTACGAAATGGCGGTAGTTTCGAGTTGAGGACATTACAATTTTTCATATCAGGTAACCGTTAATTTACTTTCTCTTTGAAAATATTCTGAAGTTGATCTACACGAAAGAGTCGTCATGATTTGAAATTGGCCACTTATAAAAAAAGTTTGCTTACAGGGCTTTCAAGGCCGGAGTCCCAGTACAGCATAAAAGCTAGCAGCACTGAAAATGGCCACTTATCACTAAATTCACTATACTCGCCAGTGGATCTTTTGAAATGTTTAAAGTCGTACAAAAACTTAGCATATCTTTTCTTGAATGTATGCTCCATATGAAAACAATGTGTATACTGGTCATACCTATTACCTAGTCTCATTTAATCGCCAAAGTATGGGTTGGTTAAGCCGCTTTACTTCTCATTTCCATCCGAACAAAATCAAGTGGAAAACTAGACCACATACATACGTCTTTTTACAAGGCAATTACTGCGTAAACAATCATTAATTCCTTAAAATATTGATTGATATTGATAAAATAATGAATAATTAATGCATGCTAAGCAAAAAATAGTGTCCTCTTTAGTTTGATAGACGGTGAATATGACCAAGATATTCGAATTTCCCTTGTTTCGCTGTCATTTAGCAGCAATTTTACATAGTGGAGTTAGATGTGAGCTAGATCGAGCTACTGGGTGGAAACGTGTACATGTATGCGAAATCGGAACTTGAACAGAGTGAGCAATATGAGTTATAGTGGAATAAGAAAGTTTTAAGATTTAAATTGAAAAAATTACAGCAAGAAATCAGAAATATATGGGTTATAGCAAGGACTTGTATATCTCTATATAATTTCTTGGGTTATAGACAAATAAGAAAAGAAAACATTCTTCTGTCTTCTGATATATATTTTGTAATTTGTAATATTTTATTACCCGCACTCCACCCACACATTCATTGATTTACTCCTGATTTAAATACATAGTAATTCCAAACTTAACACTATTTTCGGTTTGTTTTCTCCACAACATATATTTGATCAGTCAAGCCTAGCGACGCTTCACTGAAAAACATTGACAGGAAATCTTTCACGATAATCGGCAGTTCATCTAATATTTTGCAACGGTCTATGTTTTATATACGTTATCAAGGAATTGTGTTGAATTAAGAGACATCAATATATCTTCTAAATTTATGTATATTTTTGCCAAGTTCTCAGTGGTTGATGTTTTACAGATAAGTCAAACATCAGCACTATTTTAAACTATCAAAGGCGACGCATGGAATGTATTGGTTACTTTTGAAATGAAAGTTGGGTATCAATCAACTTGTTTAAATGTTTGCTTTCAGACGCAGATTTTCTCTTATATGAGCTTAGAGCTGGGATTATCTGAAATATTTGCAAAAGTAAACACTCACAAGTCAATTAATATATGAGCCTCGAAAAAAAAAGAATATAAATGTTACCTATCCAAGTACTTTGTTTCTCTTGAGATAATGGATGTGCGTGTATTCAACACCACGTATATTTGGTGGAGAGGACATATGAATGCATACAACAATTGGTGTTTTGTAAACCATTGATACTAAAGTTTGTACCTGAATGTCCAGATATCTGCCATTTATAGATGGTTGTGATAAAATGTAATAATATTCAGCAGCTTTCAGCTTTCAGTATTTTGAATTATGGCTGTCTTAACAACATTGGGTGATAAGCTTCTGTTTGGGTATTTATTGTTAAGTTTTCAACTTATTGATATCGTATGTATCGGCCACACATTTATTAATAATTCTAACTACTTATTGACAAAATGTTAAATTGTTGTTGAAATAGGAATTGTCATCTAAGCTATCAGTAAAACAAGTTTTGTATATTGTGAATGCCTTATGATGATTTTAAATAATGAGAAACATAATGTATCATTCAATTTCTAACCATAGAACCGTGCATGAAGCATTGCATTACTCGACCGAAGCTATAGCAATATTTTTCCAGTTGCAATATGGATTGATACCAATTTAGAAGCTAATATTAGTGTATCGTTGACCATAATTAATTAGTACTCGGTGCTCCAGATAAGGTGCATATTTGCGTAAATAAGCATTGAAATTGACAAAAAAAGCATTGAAAATAATAAATGTGCATACTGGTACGCATAAACAATTGAATTTAAGCATTTCATTGGCGATCTTGTGGGTATCGTATTTATAAAGACCGGGGTTTTCACAACGGAAATAGACACAATATGAAATAAACAAATCTGGTCAGAAGTAAAGGTAAATTTTGAAAATACTCTTTCAATTTCCATTTTAAGCATTGCGTTTTAATTTAGGGAGTAAAATAAGCATTTGGCCAAAAACTGATCAGAAAATACTCTTTCAATTTTCATTTTAAGCATTAAATTTTAATTTAGGGAGTAAAATAAGCATTTGGCCAAAAGCTTATCTGGAGCACCGAGTACTATACAAAATTATTCTCGATGGTCATGTATGCATCGAGGAACTGGTGCAAGTTTTTGACATCGGCTAAATGTTATACATAAATTGATATGGTAAATAATTTATCATGGTGTACTACTGACGCATGAAGTAATCTTCTGAAAATTTAGTTTTTCTTTTTTTTCTATTTTTCAACGGTTATTATAGTAGATTACTAGAGATTGATGAACACACGTTTAACTTACGACATGGCGTATATAAACCTGACATAGACATTATCAGTAACTGATGAGCTCCTAATAGTGTTATATAATTTTATTATATATCCTCGCAGTACAATTGATCGATATGCTAATGTATAAATTCAAAACAATAAATAAAATTTCTACTTGCTTGAATAATTTCACCTTCCTCTAAAAAATGTTCCAATTAATATTATTCACTAAAGCGACCATGTAAAACTGTAAAGTCAGTCAGAAAACAGTCGTAAATAAATATAGCAGTCTAAATACACATTGAACCTCGAACATTGCTGTAAGAGCATTTCAGTTATTTTGGGGGGGGGGGGGGGGGGAGGGGGGCACCTAAGCCTATGTCGAATCAAAGATATGATGTCAGAGCAGACGGCCACTTTAATCACAGGACTTAAAAAGTCAAACACATTCAATACTATTGGTTTTGGATTTATTTTTTTAGCTCGCTGGGACGAAGTCCAAGGAGAGCTAGTGCCATGACCCCTGCATCAGCGTCAGCGTCGTCTGTAGACACCCAGGTTAAACTTTTGCGTTTAAGTTTAAGATATTTATGCAACTGTTCATTGGATGTGGTTCACCATTATCAATGGAACACACAGAGACAAGATTGGATTGCATTTTGGCCCTTTATGGACTTAGACACCCAGGTTAAACTTTTGCGTTTAGTTGCGTTTAAGTTTAAGATATCTATGCAACAACACATTAAATATGAATTAAACTTCGCATGTGTGTTCACCATCATCAATTGAACACACAGACAAGAACCATAACTCAAGGTTGCATTTTGGCAGAGTTATTTTTCAGGTTAAATTTTTTTATCAGGTAAGATATCTATGCAACCACTCATTGGATATGAATGAAACTTTCGCTTGTGTGTTCACCATCATCTATGGAACATACAGAGACAAGAACCATAACTCTGGGTTGCATTTTGGCACAGTTATGGCCCTTTTTGTGACTTACACACCCAGGGGCGAGCTTTGTTGTCTTCTGACAACTCTTGTTTTTCATCTATTCTGAAACCACAAGGTCAATTAAACTGAAACTTCACATGGGTATTTCTATTGCATAGAAGACTATATAGAAGATTTTTTTTTCCATCTGAAATTCAAGATGGCCACTGTTACTAAAAATAGTTCAAAACATAAAAAAATCTTCTCATGAACGGCCCAACAGCTTTTCAAAATGATTTTGTAGAAATGATGACCAAGTTTTATTAGATTTGTTCAAATGGTGTCCCTAGGATTAAAAATGACCCCACCCCGAGGGTTCAATTAGGGGACACGTCATTATAATAAATATTTTTCTTTTTTAAAATGGAAATGATTTTGCCTAGATATCTTCACAAAAGCATCGTTTGGCGAAGGAGGTTCAGATTTGTAAAAATGACTGGGTTCAACTGTCTTAAGGGGTCAGGAGGGGCCCCAAATGGGTAAAAATTGGGAATTACAAAAACTGTTTTCTTAAGAACCTGTATGTCAGATTTGTTCATATTTGGCATAAATTATCCCTATGTGTAAGTGTTTGATTGCAGATAAGAATTTAGAGGCTAAATTTACATAGGAATATTATAGGGAAAACTTTATTTTTAGCTCACCTGAGCCAAAGGCGTCCGTCGTCTGTCGTCCGTCGTTAACTTTTAGCTTCTAACAACTTCTCCTCTGAAACCACTGTGCCAATTTTGATATAACTTTACAGAAATGTTCCTTGTGTGACCCTTTACCAAGTTTGTTCAAGCCATCTTGATTCGTCGAAAAACATGGCCGCCAGGGGGCGGGGCAAGTTTAATTAGTAAAAACTTAAAAAATCTTCTTGTCAGAAACTACCGGCTCGATTTTAAAATAATATCACAGAAATGGTCCTTGGGTGACCCTCTACCAAGTTTGTTCAAGTCAACTTGATTCGTCAAAAAACATGGTGGCCAGGGGGTGGGGTTAGTTTACTATATAAGCTATAGTAAAATCTTAAAAAATCTTCTTGTCAGAAACTACTTGCTCAATTTTAAAATAATTTCACAGAAATGTTCCTTGGGTGACCCTCTAATAAGTTTGTTCAAGCCATATTGATTCGTCAAAAAACATGGCGGCCAGGGGGTGGGGTTAGTTTACTATATAAGCTATAGTAAAAACTTAAAAAATCTTCTTGTCAGAAACTAATGGCTCAATTTTAAAATAATTTCACAGAAATGTTTCTTGGGTGACCCTCTCCCAAGTTTGTTCAATCCATATTGATTTGTCAAAAAACATGGTGGCCAGGGGGTGGGGTTAGTTTACTATATAAGCTATAGTAAAAACTTAAAAAATCTTCTTTTCAGAAACTACTGACTCGATTTTAAAATATTTTCACAGAAATGTTCCCTGTGTGACCCTCTACCAAGTTTGTTCAAGCCATATTGATTTGTCAAAAAACATAGCCGCCAGGGGGCGGAGCAAGTTTAATTAGTAAAAACTTAAAAAATCTTCTTGTTAGAAACTACTGACTCGATTTTAAAATAATTTCACAGAAACCCCTACCAAGTTTGTTCAAACGGTAGTGAATGGTCAAAAAACATGGCGGTCAGGGGATGGGGTTAGTTTACTATATAAGCTTTAGTAAAAACTTAAAAAATCTTCTTGTCAGAAACTACTGGCTCGATTTTAAAATAATATCACAGAAATGGTCCTTGGGTGACCCTCTACCAAGTTTGTTCAAGTCATCTTGATTCGTCAAAAAACATGGTGGCCAGGGGCTGGGGTTAGTTTACAATATAAGCTATAGTAAAATCTTAAAAAAACTTCTTGTCAGAAACTACTGGCTCAATTTTAAAATAATTTCACAGAAATGTTCCTTGGGTGACCCTCTCCCAAGTTTGTTCAATCCATCTTGATTTGTCAAAAAACATGGCGGCCAGGGGGTGGGGTTAGTTTACTATATAAGCTATAGTAAAAACTTAAAAAATCTTCTTTTCAGAAACTACTGACTCGATTTTAAAATATTTTCACAGAAATGTTCCCTGTGTGACCCTCTACCAAGTTTGTTCAAGCCATATTGATTTGTCAAAAAACATAGCCACCAGGGGGCGGGGCAAGTTTAATTAGTAAAAACTTAAAAAATCTTCCTGTTAGAAACTACTGACTCGATTTTAAAATAATTTCACAGAAACCCCTACCAAGTTTGTTCAAACGGTAGTGATTCATCAAAAAACATGGCGGTCAGGGGATGGGGTTAGTTTACTATATAAGTTTTTGTAAAAACTTAAAAAATTTTCTTGTCAGAAACCACCGGATCAATTTGAAAACAATTTCGCAGAAATGTTCTTTGGGTGACCCTTTACCAAGTTGTTCAAGCTGTTGTGATTTGTTAAAAAACATGACCACCACAGTGAGTTGCTAGTTTACTATAGGCAGTTATAGTAAAAACTTCAAAAGGCTTCTTGTCAGAATCTACTCAACTGATTTCAATGTAATTTCACTGACATTTACCATGGGTTAACCTCTACCAAGTTTGAACTCTTCTATGCATCTGTTACATCTTCAAAACAAATTAAAATTCTTGTCGAATTCGTTTTTCTGGAATTTTAAGTGAACAATCATGTATTATATAATCTACTTAAGTTGGGTGACTCAAGGTCAGTCAGGTGAGCGATATAGGGCCATCTTGGCCCTCTTGTTTCATTTTGCATCCATGTGTACAAATTTTTTTTTTTCAAAAATTGGTTCATATTTGATATGGATTATTCCAATGAGTATGGGTTTAAAGTTTGTACAAATCAAGGGTCTTGTATTGATAGGGCCCTGTAAGGGGGCTTTGAGTTTTATGTTTTACTATTGGAAAATGGAAAAATCTCTTTTTTATCATTCATTTATGACTTTTTTATTCAGTTTGAGTTTTGAAGCAACTTCTAGTCATAACCAGGGCCTCCTCTGGCTATTTTTTTCTTTTCGCCACTACTTTCACCATATTTGAAAAGTTGGAGCCAAATTAAAAAAAATGGAGCCAAATTAAGAGCTATTTTTGTAGCCAACTAAACTGTGTACCTCGACCAACATTCTTTAAATCGTTATCAGACCACTCATAAGTTACAGTAACTTACTGTATGTTTTCTTTTACTTGTTTTAGCATTTGAATTAAACACGTTTTTTATGAATATAATTTTTAATGTATATTGCAATACTTTTTAAAAGTTATTATTATCTTGTGAGTTATTATTGCCTGAAGTCGATAATTAGGGAAAGCAATGATTGGTAGTAAGTTGTTCTGTACTTGTTTGATTTTGTCATTTTTTTGTGTTTGTGCACATAAATAACAGCTGTTTGAGCCTTATTTTTTTTTGCTTTTATTTTTTCTACAGCATGCTATTCTCACAAAACCCCATTATTTAAAATCTATATATTTCAATTTATTTTAAAATTATAATACACAAATTATGGATTTCCAGCTAGCTTATTGACTGAAATTGCCGTTGGTTAAAACATTCCACAACAGTTTCTAAATAACTTTATTACCCCACCCACTTTGTCACTACAGACTCGCAATAAATATGGTAAATATTAGCATTATAACAACAGAGCATATAGATCAAACAGATCTACTTATTGTAAAACCTTGGTATTGATATCAAACAACCAACAGTCATCGCTGACATTATAAACAAAATTATTATACAAACAAAATCTAGTCATTTATTGTTTTTATCTCGGAAGCTGCCATTTTGAAACTAACTGTTTGTTGACAAAAAATTGGGGTTACCCAAAAAAGTATAGTTGACAGTGTATTGGCATAAATATTTTTTCTAAACCTGTTTAGCATATTTTAAGACATATCAAATTTCTATATGATTTTAAAATGTAAATATATATAATAATTAAACATACGAATATGCCGGTTGTCACTACGCGACCACGTGACTACTTTTAGCAGATGCTATTTTTAGCTTAGGGTATTCTTACACATGTGTTGAAATTTATTATGTGTGACAGTGCAATGGCCTGAGGGAGATATCACAGCTGGGTGCTGATTAATCTGTTAATTGTCATGGTTGTTGATTGGGATGAGGGGACAGTTAAATGGATTAGTCAAGATAATTTCTACAGTTATTTTTTTTTAGAAAATTTGAATACGAGAATCTGCTGTTGATTTCCTTGTCGCAACCACTTTCGCAAAAGAGGAAAGTCTTTCGCAAATTAAAAATTTCCTTCGCATTTGGCAACATTGGCGAATCCCAGCGGAGGCCCTGCATAACAAATATGATTTTGTTCGATACGAAGGATTGTCTTTCTAAAAGGGGCCAGGTGGGGTCACAAAATGATTAAAATTGAACATTGTCATTAAATCTTATTTTCAACAACCGGTCAGTCAAATTTGTTCGTATTTAATATGAATTATCCCTGTGATTAAGAAATTTAAGTTTGTACAAATCAAGGGACACTGGGATATATAGAGGCCCTGTAAGGGTCTTTGAGTTTTACATAGGAATACTATGGGAAAATGGAAAATTCTCATTTTTTGTCCATTTGGGTAAATATGTTGTTTAATTTGAGATCTAAAGCATTGTCTAGTAACAATAAATTTGATTTTGTTCAATAAAGAGGATTGAATTTCCATAAGTGGCCAAGGTGGCGGATGGGGGATTTTTTTATTTCGTTGTTTTGAACTCAATGACATATTCGTGTTTGAAAACCAATTTGAGTGAAAAATCAATATTTCGAACGCTAAACGTGATATTACTGTTGACAAACCTATACCAACACGTTATTAAATTGGCATCACATCGCATTCGCGAATGTTGTACGGAGAAGCCATTTTAAATGCCGAACACATTTGCGAAGATTAACGGGTGCCAGGTAAAATACCAGTGACTTAATTACATGTTTATATGTCTCTGACAATACGCATTCCTTTAAATGGAAAGGCTAACTGACGGATATTAAGAAACAACACAAATATCATTTGACTTTGCTCAGACGATTGTATTATAGCATGAATCACTCTGATATCTGATATTTCATATATATACTTGTTTTAAATATTCCAAAACAACACGCTATAGCAACACTTCAACACAATAAACAAACAATATGTCATGCAGTTATCACAAAATAGTGAAACAAAATTGTAGATGAAAAGAAATGCATTTATAGGAAGCCATTCGGGTATTCCGTAGAATCCATGTATATTTAGCGAAGTTCTTCCACACACAATAAAACTAGCATTTCCTGTTTAAAATATATATACTTTATAAAATTATACTGCCGTGGTGACGAGTGACAGCAAGTCCCATAACTTCACTGTCATTTTAGTAATACAATTGTAACGGCCGTATGGTATCAACTTATTAAAACTGTACCGTTTTTACACACACATTTACAAAAACGGTGTCTAATATTGCACTCTTTCTCTTACACGCTTTACACAGCACAAATGTAGCAAAATAATTAAGTATATGCATATTCATACATATTTATGGAATGCGTACAGTCAAACCTGTCTTAAGAAGCCAATCAAGGGAAGCAGCAAAAGTGGCATTTTAAGACAGGTTAATGCTTAATATATGTTAATATAGTTACTCTGAAAGCATATGAATGAAAAACAGCAAGTGTGGCTGTTTAACAAAAGTGGTTGCTTAATAGAGATGACCGCTTATACAGATTTTGCTGTATTTGTCCAAAAGCCGACAACAAATATTTACAGATCAAAAGGGTGGTAATTGGGTGATTTTTTAAAGATAAATAGCACGTTATATACGTTTGTTACAAACAACTTCGATTCCAGAGTCATACTAATTTAGAGATCCTAACAACACTGTCAGTTAGTCTGAGTCACAAGCTTCGCTGCCGGAATATGAAGCATCAGTCACTTCCGGTATGTTGCTCGCATCAAGCAAATTGTCGCCCCAATTGCGAACACCAAATCCTCTCGTATCAACATACCGGTATCTGGCGTATCCGAGATACCATATAATTGACGCAATATGTGAACATACTCCCACTACGCGACTACCAGCCCTGCATTTACTATACCACGCTGTCACTTCAGTCAAAAAACGTACTGTTTAGCCGAAACATGACAACTCTGAAGTCGAACACGTATCAGACCACTCTCTTCTGTGTGTATTTGAATACTGCAGTTCCCATCTAAATGTTCCTGCACATAACTTGAACTTAACTTAAGTTGATACACGCCACAGGTAAGAGAACATAATTGATCC
The DNA here is from genome assembly GCA_029582155.1 of Panopea generosa. NCBI lineage: Eukaryota > Metazoa > Mollusca > Bivalvia > Adapedonta > Hiatellidae > Panopea > Panopea generosa. The sequence goes on from CM055907.1 coordinate 40,089,096, forward strand.
TCGCTTAATCTCGGGAAGTGATCAAGGTCTACTTCACTTACTGCTTTCCATATTGTCGACCGTCTTTCAAGATTTCGGTCTTCAATTTCGGATTTCAAGACATTTTTTACTTCTTTTGACATTTTTAACATATGTGCTGCTATCCGTTTGTCTTCATCCGCATTATCTGGACAACACAGAGGTGATAAGTATTTGTTTGAGATGGCACACACTATTTTAACATAATCACCAATGTAAGGAACTTGATTTGTTGGTAGAACCCTGTCTCGGTATTTCCAACGTTTTATTCTGGCGTTTGCAGACTCGACAACCCAGCGTATCTATTGAAAATAAACCGAAAACAACATCAATCGTTGTACAAGTCATTTAAATACAAATATATATATTTTCAATTAAAGGGTTTCGCGACAATGTTGAAATCAACATTATATTATATAGATACATGTAAATAATTTTCAGTGGTCATTGAAATAACATGACAATTGCCGTGCGTCCCATTGATATGAATTCGGTATTAATAAATAAATATATAAAGTTACATTATCCTTATTAATAATATACCCAACAGGATGAATTGTTGCTCAACACCATGCATCATGGGCGTAGGAGTGTTTCAATTATTGGGGGTTGGGGGGAGTGGGGGCAGCCTGAGGAGATAGTAAAATATTGAGATAGAGGCAAAGTATATGCTGGCTCCACCAACCTAAACCAACCCCCCCGGGTTCCGTTTATTTTATATTTTGTAAATGTATTGGGTCGATTTTGGCTACTCGTGAACTAGCCCTTTCCTCTCAATAACCTTTCAGTCAAACTAGTTCATACTTAATATAAATTATCCTTACATCAGCAAGGATTGAAGATTCTGCATATCAAGAGGCTGGGATATATTGGGGCCCTGTAATGTCACTTTTACATAGGAATATTATAGGGAAAACTGATTTTTTTCATTTTGCATCCATGTGTACAAAAAATCATCTTTTTAAAATTTGAATCATTTCTGTTCATAACAAATTTCTAAAAGTGAGTGATTGAAGTTCTGACAAATTATGAGGCTGGGTTGTACAAGGATTCTGTACAGGGGAATATATTTTTTTACAGATGAATGGTATGGGAATTTAAAGTTTTTCCTATCATAGCAATTAGGTTTTTGTTCAGTATGGATGTGGTGGGGGTATTTATGCATAAGTTGTTAAGACGACTCGCAAAGAGGGTAAATATTGTGAAATTTCAAAAAAATGCTATGGCCACTTTGAGTCAGTAGAGTGTCCTCAGGCCCTCTTGGGCCTCTTGTTGTTATAGTGGTCAGGTTCAGAATGTGCTAAAAATGATATTAAATATTGAATCTGTCTAAAAAACATTTAATTCATAGGGGAATATCCTAAGCAATCAATCAGATGGGAGGTATCATTGAGAAAGCATTTTCATGATTTCAACGGTCAAGGCAGGTTACGAAATGTAATAATTTGCTGGAATATCAGTTGTTTGTTATTTTTCATTGTTTGAATGCGTAACACTAAAATTTTTGTATTTAAATTTGAAATTGGGTTGCAGAAATATGAGGCAGATAATGCGCGAATCTCACACCTTAGGGGCACACATCAATGGAACAACAGCATACATGGTTTTAAGATGTACTATATGAATGTTTTATTGACAATTGCTGTAGGAGTACATGCATTGTATCAAGTACATGTTTTGTTATAACTGTATTCCCTCCAGGGAGATTGTATTACCATTTCTAAAACATTTTCGTAATGTTCTTTCTGTGACATAATTATGACTAACATTAGCATAATTGACCTATAAATAAACTTTAGGCAGTTTCGTTTTTGTTTTAAAGAAAGACATAAAATGGGTCCTCCGTGGCTGAGTGGTCAAGATCACTTACCTCCACCGCTAAGGTTGTAGGTTCAAGTCCCGTGCACTTCCTAAACTTTATGTGAGAAAGTTTACCTGTTACTTACAGAAGAAGTGGTTCTACTCAGATTCATTCTGACATAACTGGATGTATGCCATATGTGACCCAAAATGTGTTTAAAATGGCGTAAACACCATTAAAAAAACCAAAAAAAACCCCCACACTTATCAATGAATTGGTTTGTGGTATTTTGATGCAGTAAACTGCAGGATAATTTTATTATCCTTCTTTGTAAATTTTTAAGGCATTTTAGTATATTTAGTATATTAATAAATAAAGTGTTATAGAAATGAAGATGCAAGAATTAACAATACAGTCAAACCTGCGTAAGTGGTCACCTCTATTAAGCAACCACTTGCCTTTAGCAGCCACATTTGCTATTTCCCATTTCTATGCTTTCAGAGCATATTTACTTGTATTAAGCAACAACCTGTCTTAAAAGGCCATCTTTGTTCCTTCCCTTGATTGGCTGCTTAATACAGGTTTGACTATATTATCTTTTGTTTAAACTGATTCAATCTTGATTTGATTAAAATGCACTTAGCAATTAGCATGTATTCATTACATAAATGTTGATTGTTACATACACTGACCATTCACCTTATCTGTTGTAAATCAGTAGTAGTTTACACAGCTATCAATCCAAACCACATGTTTGTATTTACAAATGCAAAGACAAAAGCAAGTGGGCCTGTTGTTAAGCCACACCTTCTCTCCAATATTTGTCTTTATTGCTTACTGGTATTTTTTTTTTATATAATGCACCCTTGCCTTTAAAAAACCCTCAATCAGCACTGTAAGAAAAGCGTCCCTAGTGTAAAATCTATGCCAGTGGCCATTTAGCGTACATGAACAGATACAGAAAAGACAGTCATTAATATGCTTTCAATTCATGTTTTAAGGTTGGCGATGAAGTCTTATGTCATACCTCTCGAAAGCTCCAAAGGAAAATAAGAAGCTGTTGTGGGCAAATGGTTGTTATAGACTCAATGGTAAGAATACAGAACCTTGAAAAGGGATGCAGACTAAAGGTATACACTAAAGTTCCCATATGGCAGACAGTGAACAGAATGTTAATATTAATGTCAAATTAAGTACTGTATACAAAAGTGCACACAGCAATACCAGGAAATGCAAACATGACTCTGGAACGGAAACAAGTGGTCCTATTCAATCAGACAGTAATGAAAGAACCCCTACTCCAAAGAAAAGAAAAATATTAGATGTTGAAGACAAATTTTTTAAGAAGTCGCCATACGTACCAATAGGTAAATATATTCAAAAAAAATATTCGAGATACGTGTCTGACCAAACCCTCAAATCTGCACTTGTTGACAGTCATAAAGATGAACAAATTTTTGAAAAATTGAAAGGGTGTCCGGAAACTATTTATGTGCAAAAATACAAGGATATGCACTACAAAATACCAGGAACGTAAGAGGCCATTAAAGAAATTGATCCAAACATTTTCAATCTTCTGTGTGTTCAGGAAAATTTTTCTGACCATTTGTATAATTCAATTTTTACATGACAACATTGTCTTTTTAAATTTTTGCACTTGTGTTTCAATAACAGCATGCAAATGATGCCATAGGAGAGCCCAGAGTTCTGTTCTGTATTTATTGAACATTTGCCAGGATCTGAGCTATATTACATGTAGTTCTACAATAATAGCTATAGCTACAAAAATACAAATAATAATTCACATAAAGAAATGAAAAATAATGGACATGTATTAAGGACAACATTTGAATTTGCATACAGAAAACAGAACACTATTTTATTTAAAATGAAGGACTAAATGCTGAATGCATGCGAAATACATAACAGTATAATAACCAGGCAAACGAAGTCAGCTGAAGTCGGATTTCTCTGATTTATTGAACTTATAGAGTTAGAAGTACTAATAATATTTATTTCAATTTAATGAATGATCAATTCTAAAATATAATGGAACACCAGCATATATGCAGTGACATCCTAACCTGCCAAAAATAGAATGTCAGAGCAGAAATTTTTGAAAGTTTTCTAATTTTTATGAAAACCAAATAGTATGTAAGACTAGTGGTAATGGTCCTCATCTGTCTGGAGTTCTAGGTCAAATGGGAAGCTGCTAGACCAAAACAAAAATGTCAAAAGTGCAGCCAAACCTTGAAGACTAATAAATATTCTTGGTACAAAATGGGACAATACTTACTTACCTGCACAATATATTGAGAAAATGAAATATAAAAACAATTAAATCAACATTTGTATCTGGAGTGCTCCAGTTTATCGCAACAAATCAAAAGATTGAGCTCCATGCTTTTAGAATTGTGAAAAGGAACAGCTTTTAGAGGAAGAGCTGAAAATTGCCCTTGCTACTGAAAATATAACAAACAGAAAAAAGTTTACAGGTACCTATAACTTTTGCATTAATTATCAATATGATGTTGTATGGTGTTTAGCGTCGCTTGCAACAATTTTTCAGTCATATCGCGACGGTGTCTACTTGAGACAGTATTCCGAGCACTGTCACACTGCAGTATCATGCTGCAGACACATGGTATAAAACCCCACCCAGTCATATTATACTGACACCGGGCCAACAAGACCTAGAACTCTCCTCTAAACGCTGAGCATCAAGCAAGGAAGCTTCTAGAACCATTTTTAAAGTCTTTGGTATGACCCGGCCGGAGATTGAACCCACCACCTTCCGCATGCAAGGTGGATGCTCTACCACTAGACCAGGCTGTAGTTTATAAACATGGATATTCTCGTTTAAATAGAGTCCAGACATTTAAATGTTGCATGATTGCTTTTGGTCAGGTTTTACATAATTCTGAACATGCTTAAACACCTTTTCAAATGTTTTTGTTATGAATTTTAATAAGCTACTATATTATTGTTAAACCTTTTAATTGGCAAAAACATTTTGTTAGTAATGTTTGTTAAATATTATGCAGTTTGAAAATTGTTTTTTAACTCCTAACTACCAAAAATTCCAGACAGGAGCTTATGAGTTCATGCACTTTAAATTGTAAATATATTTATACATTGATACATGTGTGTTGGCACAGCTGATTAATGATATGTTTTAGGCACACTGAAATCAAACTGACAGGTACAGAGAACAACTTGTATACCATACAGACTAAAATAAAAATTGTTTGCTGATTTCATCGCAAAAAAAAATAGGGTTTACAACCAAAAAAAATCAATTAATTTAAATTGCCCTTAATTTAACATGATTGTGTGGAGTTTTCTATTGATTTGTATGTTTTAATTAATATATATATATTTTTAGCTCACCTGAGCCGAAGACTCACAGGTGAGTTTGTGTGATCGCCTGGTGTCCGTCGTCTGTCGTCCGTCGTCTGTCGTCCGTTGTTAACTTTTAGTTTTTAACAACTTCTCCTCTGAAACCACTGGGCCAATTTTAAAATAATGTCACAGAATGTTCCTTGGGTGACTTTGTTGAAGCCATTTTGTTCTTAAAAAAACATGGTGACCATGGGGTGGGATTAGTTTACTATATAAGCTATAGTAAAAACTTAAAAAGTCTTCTTGTCAGAAACTACTGGCTTGATTTTAAAATAATTTCACAGAAATGTTCCTCTGGTGACTCTTTACAAAGTTTGTTCAAGCCATCTTGATTCGTCAAAAAACATGGCAGCCAGGGGATGGGGTTAGTTTGATGTCAAATTACTTCCCCTGTTTTATAGCAGAAAATGTCTGTATATGGCAATTATTATAAGAAAAGGTAATAAACTGTTTAAATAAACTTTTTTTTTGCTATTATTATACAATATTGTACCAGATATCAGTTTTAAAAGATAATTCATCATAAAAAGATGAATGATACAATTATAATCAATGATTGAATATTATTCATATATCATGAACCATTTTAAAATAGGTATTTTTAGCTCTACTAGCCAAAGGCCAGAAGTGCTTATGCGATGGCGCGTTGTCTGTCGTCTGTCGTCTGTCGTCTGTTAGCAGCACTTTCTCTGAAACTACTGGGCCAATTAAACTGAAACTTCACATGGGTGTTTTTATTGCATAGGAGACTATACAGAAGATTTTTTTTTTCAATCTGAAATTCAAGATGGCCGCCATTACTAAAAATAGTCCAAAACTTAAAAAATCATCTTCTCATGAACGGCCCAACAGATTTTCAAAGTGTTTATGTAGTAATGATGACTAACTATAGTTCTGGTAGATTTGTTCAAATGGTGTCCCTAGGGTAAAAAATGACCCTGCCCCGAGAGTTCAATAAGGGGACACATGTCAATATATTATTTTTTTTTTTTTTTTTTTTTTTTAAATGAAAATAATTTTGCCTATATCTTCACTAAAGCATTGTTAGGTAAAGGCGGTTAAGATTTGTAAAAATGACTGGGTTCCTATGTCTTTTTTTTTTTTTTCAATTTTTTTTATTTCCATAGTACATTCACATACAATTTATTATTACATACATAATGCAATTTACAATCTTCATATATATTTGTTTATGAACGTAATATCAGAAATAAAGTTTAGGATTTTGACAGAATAGGTTGGAGAGAAGAGAAAAAAAGACGAAGAATAAGATTTTTTTGTTTAGAAAGAAGTAAATTACTCCACACTGACACTTTATAGATTAACATTTCATTTTAGAAAAATTGCAGTTTATTCCATTTGTTTTCATGTTGTGTAATTTTGTCTTTTGTCAGTGCAATTAATCTTTCAAGGTTTTCATGGTATTTTAAATATTTTTTAAAATTGTTAAAATTCGGTATTGTGTTTGCATATTTGTTTTTAAAAATGAAGTATTTTGCATATATCAATATACAGTTTAATAAGTTAGTGTAGCTTCTCTGGTCCACATATCCAAAGGAGATCATTGAATAATTCAAATGTATGTGTATCTGTTTTTTATTTAAAAACATTTGAATTTCTGTCCAAAAACTTCTCGAAATATGACATTCCCAAAACAAGTGTTTATTTGATTCTTCATGCATGTTGCAAAAATCACACAAGCTTGTGTTATTAATATTACATTTAAACAGAAATTTGTTGTTTGGGATTATTCTCATCAAGTATTTATATTGAAACACCCTTAATTTTGTATTTATTAAAGATTTGATAGGTATAGTATGTACAGTTTTCCAGTTTATGTTATTTATTTCTTGCTCCCATTTAATATGCGGCTTGATGACTAACGTGTTTTCGATACAATTTAACTGTTTATTATATAAATATTTGTTTGGACTGTTTGAAGTCTTAATTTGTTGTACTAGTTTTGTTTGTTGGGTATTTGATGATATAATATCATTCTTGAGTTTAACCTTCCGAGAGCGAGGTATACTTTGAATAAGTTTATGATATTTTAAAAAATCTGTGTTGTCTAAAGCATGTATAGTTTTCATATATATTGAAATGTATGAAATAATTTATGTCTGTTATCAAAGAGTTGGTCAATATATTTTATTCCTTTATCATACCATGGTTTGTAGAAAAGTGTTTTGTTATTGTTTTTAATAAAGGGGTTGTTCCATATTACCTGCATTTTTACATTTTCAGTATGTTCACTAAAGTTTATATTTGACCATGATGATACTATGTCTGATAAAAATTTAGAAGTTATTTGAGTTGTATTGTTTAGGTCTGTCCCTTTGATGTTACATTCAAATATAAATCGTCCTCCCAATTTATCTAATTGTTTTAAGTATATGTGTTTCCAGTCCCCTTTATTTTGATCATTTATAATACGTTTGACCCACCCGGCTTTAATCGATTTTATAAATAATTGCAGATCTATCATTTTTAAACCCCCATTTTCGTAGTTTTGTATAATTGTTTTTCTATTAATTTTATCCGGTTTATTATCCCATAAAAAGTTATACATGCTCTTATTTATTAAATCAAAATATTCGATTGGTGGATTTTCTAGTACGGTTAGTGGATATATCAGTCTTGGTAATGCAAATGTTTTAATCACTACAATTTTTCCGATTATAGATAAATTATACTTCTTCCATCGATTAAGGCAATTACAAAATTGGTTTATTTTTGGAAGAAGGTTCAATTCATGATATAGTTGTTTTTTATTTGTAAATGTGATTCCCAGGGTAGCTGCACTGTCAGATGTCCATATGAATTTTGTTTTGGTATTAAAAGTTTCATTTGAGTTTTTTAAAGCACCTGAACGTAAAATTATTGATTTACTAGAATTAAGTTTAAGACCTGATAGTTTACTGAATTTGTCAATTTTCTTTATTAAGGTTGTAAAAGTGTTTTTTGTTCCATCCAGCATAAATGTGGCATCATCTGCAAAAGCAGTATTTTTAATCTCTCTTTCGTATATGGTTATGCCTTTAATATTAACATCATTTTGAACAGATTTATATAAAACTTCAATAGCTAAAATAAACAGATATGGCGATAGTGGACATCCTTGTCTTACTCCCCTATCTATTTTAAAGAATTCTGACATGTGTCCATTATTTATTACACAACTTTGTGCATCATTATAAAACATTTTAATCCAACTAATAAAAGAATTTCCAAAATTAAAATAATTAAGCACTTTAAAGATATAATTGTGGTCAATACTATCGAAAGCTTTTTCGAAAGCTTTTTCAAAATCGGCAAAAAAGATTAAACCAGGTTTGTTTTCATCATTTAAACTTCCAATCACTTCAAAAATGGTTCGTATGTTTTCACCAATATAGCGTCCTTTTAGAAACCCCGTTTGACTGTCATTTATAATTGTGTTTAAAACCTTTTTCATTCTGGTTCCTATGTCTTAAGGGGTCAGGAGGGGCCCCAAAAGTGTACAAATTGGGAATTAGTAAAATTGTTTTCTTAAGAACCAGTATGTCAGATTTGTACATATTTGTTATAAATTATCCCTAAGTGTAGGGGTTTGATTGCAGATAAGAATTTAGGGGTTAAGATATATAAGGGCCCTGTAAGGGGACTTAGAATTTTACATATAGAGATACAATGGGAAAACAGAAAAAAAAATTTTTTTCATTTATTCTGAAACCACTAGGCAAATTAAACTGAAACTTCACATGGATGTTTCTTTTGCATAGGAGACTATACAAAAGATTTATTTTTTCTATCTTAAATTCAAGATGGCCACAGCTACTAAAAATAGTCCAAAACTTAAAAAGTCTTCTTCTCATGAACGGTCTAACAGATTTTCAAAATGTTTATGTAGCAATGATGACCAACTATAGTTTTGTTAGATTTGTTCAAATGGTGTCCCTAGAGTTAAAAATGACCCCGCCCCGATGTTTCTATTGCATAGTAGAATTTCAAAAAGTGCTATGGCAACTATGAGTCAGTAGAGCGTCCCCAGGCCCTCTTGGGCCTCTTGTTCTGAATATAGAAGTCAGAGTTTTTATGGTTCAGACAGGGATGGTTTACTTATTCATAATAAAGCAATACCATATTTTTAGCTAGTTTAATCACAGCAAGAAGTCTGCTTGAGATTTTCAGTGTCAAAGTGTAATTGAAATCTTGGAGGAGGAGCTTAATTGTTTTTGGGGGAGAGTGCACTGCAACAAAGATTCTTTCAAGCGATATACTTTGGGAAGGCTTGTGTTTGAAACTCATAGGAGTATTTATTGTGCTGGAACTGTGGATTGTTTCGTGCACAATAGTTTAGTCTGATGCTTTAGTTTAAAACCGTTCTCAAACATAACAGGTTAGTTTTGTGCTGGAACTGGATTTTTATCTTAGTTCGAAGACTTAGCATCTATAGTAAAAACTTCAAAAGCCTTCTTGTCAGAATCTACTGACCTGATTTTGATGTAATTTCACTGACATTTACCATGGGTGAACCTCTACCAAGTTTGAACTCTTCTACGCATCTGTTACATCTTCAAAACAAATCATAATTCTAACTACTTGCCCATCTTATCTTTCTGGAATTTTGAGCGTACATGTATTATATAATCTTCTTATGTTGGGTGACTCAAGGTCAGTCAGGTGAGCGATATAGGGCCATCTTGGCCCTCTTGTTTATTGTTTTAATTCATTATCAGAGAAGTAATCTAGCTTTAGTTCAGTTATTGTAATTAATTGGTTTTAAATTAATTGACTTGATTTACAGTATTAAAAGGATAGTTGTGAGAGTATCTTGTAAAGGAAAATAATTTTTAAATGATTAAAAGCATTTTGTTGTCATTCTTTTAGGATTCTGATTTAGTTTCATCTAAGGTATAGACCTTAGATATTTTATGTGTTGCATTCTAAAAGGGTTGTTGACATCGGTCCCTGGTGTCAAATTTGAGGCTGTACAACCGTTAACACCCCCATTTTTTGTTGAATCTTGAAACCAAACTTTCCCAGCAGTTATATACAAGGTCTCAGGAAGAGTTCTTGAGCCAGCATAATTCAACCACAAATGTCCCACCACAGGTCTTATAAGCACATTTTAACATGAAATATTGTATGGAGCTTCCCTGAAAGTATTGTTGAAGTCCAGTCCCAGGGGTCAAATTTGGGACTGCCAGTCTTAAAGTTATATATAGTTATATAGGGAAAATATTAAAATTTTCATTTAAACAGGAATGCAATCGTTTTTCATTGACCAAACTTGCACAGCAGCTATAAAACCACATCGCGGATAATTTCTTGAACTAGCATGATCCATTCACAAATGACCCTGCCACAGGGCTTGTAAACACATTTTATAGGAAACGTTCAAAATTATTTTTCCTAAATCATGAATATCTTGAAATTTTATTAGAAGTGACAGATGATAATTATATGGTGATTAACTTTGGCTCATTTGTGCCTCTTGTTTTTTTACTGCCCCATTTCAACTTAAAATACAGACCTCCTCACTTCCAACCCACATGCAGGTTTTTATTATAATGCTGATATTAAAGATAATTTGAAAGTTAAAGTTATGCCTGTTTATCTGATGTTAACTGTTATAGATGTTAAATACGGTTCTGTGACAAGGCTAGAAAAGTTAACACTGTCTTCTGACGGCTTTTGTATAGTGAGAAAAATCAAATGTTTTTTAGAGGGGTCTCTTTTTTTTAAATAAATAATATCACATATAAAATAAATAATCGTATATGTAAAAACAATATCAGCATTTAAAAGCATAAGCAAGGATTATTTGCATGATATATAATTACATGGGTAAGGGTCACACACTGTTCTATATAGAGTTATGTATGCTTATATGTATAGCGAAACATTCTGCCTTGCTTGCTGCACTGAATTTAGACTTGAGTTATATGTACAGTCAAACCTGTGTAAGCGGTCACCTCTATTAAGCAGTCACTTGTCTTAAGCAGCCATATTTGTCATTTCCAATTTCTATGCTTTCAGAGGAAATTCACCTGTATTAAGCAACAACCTATCTTAAAAGTCCACTTTTAATCCTTCCAATGACTGGCTGCTTCAGACAGGTTTGACTGTATATGCCATGATGCTTCATTCAAGTAAAATCAATCTAGATATTATTGATTTTCTTTTTGAAAGCAAATCTGTTATATATCAACATCAGCAACATGGTATATATCATTCATTTATTGTTGTAATTTACTTTCAGGTAGATGTTATATTTGAAATAATGAAAAGATGTATATACCCTCCAAAGCGATTGGTAAGTTTCATTTTAACCAAAGTTCACTTTGAGGGTTCATAGCAATGGCATTTTTTCTGTCATTCATTGTCATCTGTAAGCAGTCATTCAGCATTATTTCATGGGGCTCTCTCAAATTTGTTCAAGAACAGATCTGTGAAATTCATTTTATAATTGGTATAAATGATCTATATGACAGGTTTTGAAATAACATGATACAAATATTAACCACAATGAGATGACTGACAGCGCTTTACATTAACGCTCAGCTGACTGTCTGGGACAACTGAATTGTGGGTACGGACAAGTTACATATAAAGCTGCTAGCCCAACTGGACAAGTGAAAAATCAGAAATTAAACATGTCTCTTTTTTGCAAATCCACTGTCAGGTATTTGCATGTTTTTAAAACTTAGGAGACACCCGAGTAGTTTTTGTAAATAAGTGATGCGCATGCTTTACTTTTGAACAATTGGGTACTGACATATTTACGAATCATATAGGAAGGACTAAAAAAATATGTTTCCGATTTCATGGCACAAAAAAAAGGTAGGTAGGTTTGCATTTTTATGATTAACAAATGATGACTTGTTGTGTGTAAACCCACACTCCAACTTCAAAGGTCACAATTTAACTTTGTTTGACGACACTTTCAGTCTGTTTGAGATTTCAAGTCCAGTCTGTAACTGTATCATACATGGATGGAATTCAAAAACACTTGGCTCAATTAATCAATTAATCAACATGACATGCCTCACCCAGAACCTTACCTCAAAGGTCAAGGTCACATTTTCAGTTTGATATTTCCTGTCTGGTCTGTAACTTTGTCTTACATGGAGGGATTTAGAGCAGCTTGAAACAAGTGATCAACTTGTCATAATGGTGAGTCACCTGCATTTACCTGAAGAAATACCCAGACCTTTACATCAGATGTCAAGATCATACAGAGGTCAAGGTCAAACTTTAATGTAGAAACATGAAATTGCATGTCTTGTCTGAAATGTCAGTCCGTTACTCTTGATATTCATAGATACATTGCTACCTAATAAAATATATTGTTATTTTTGCAGATCATTTAGGGACAATGTCACACTTACCAGTGACATTTCTTGTTTCACTTAATAATAACCCCAAAATAATATATCTACATGATACAGATATGAAATTAAAATAACCAATTGTCATAAGAAACTCTGGTTAAACACTGGTCCCATTTCACAACTCTGTTTAACAGACCATTTATGTGCAAATAGCCAGTTACATTTAGAAGTTACAAAATATGTATTTTAATCAAATAGATACCCACATCACCAACAAAAAGGAAAGCATGAATAGAAAAATCTCATTGAAAGAATTCTTTTTTTTTTTTTGCTATTGTGAACAAAAATGAAAATAAAGGTTTGGGTAATTGCAATTGAAGTATGCAGATTGGAGCAAATAAACAGTCCCTTTTTTTTTTTTTGATAACAATTAATAAATGCACATTAACAATTTTCTTAGGAAACCGCTGTGCATCCAAAAGAAGAATGCAGAATGTACATCAAGAATAAGGAAGACAAACCAGGATTTTCTGTAAAACTAGTCAACAACTATATAGGTATTTTAATCTTATCTTATGATACTATAAATCGGTGAGCTTTTGGAATCGCCAATTAGTGTTGTTTTAAGCTCTACTGGCCAAAGGACAGAAGTGCTTATGTGATGGCGCGTTGTCCGTCATTCGTTGTCTTGTCTGTCGGCTCCAAAGTGTGTTAGCAGCACTTTCTCTGAATTGAAGTCAAACTTCACATGGATGTTTCTATTGCATAGGAGACTATACAGAACATTTTATTTTTTCGATTTGAAATTCAAGATTGCCACAGTTACTTAAAAATTCTTTTTTTATGAATGGCCCAACAGATTTTCAAAATGTTTATGTAGTAATGATAACCAACTATAGTTTTGTTAGATTTGTTCAAATGGTGTCCCTAGGGTAAAAAATGACTCGGGCCCCAAGGGTTCAATTAGGGGACACATGTCATCATTATAATAAAAAAAATTTTTTTTTATTTAAATGGAAATGATTTTGCATATATCTTCACAGAAGCATTGTTTGGTGAAGGAGGTTCAGATTTGTAAAAATGACTGGGTTCCACTGTCTTAAGGGGTCAGGAGGGGCCGTAAAAGGGTAAAATTTGGGAATTACAAAATCGTTTTCTTAAGAACCTGTATGTCAGATTTGTTCATATTTGGAATAAATTATCCCTATGTGTAGGGATTTGTTTGCAAATAAGAATTTAGGGGCTAAGCTGTATAGGGGCCCTGTAAGAGGACTTACAATTTTACATAGGGATACTATGGGAAAACAGAAAATTCTCTAATTTTTTTATCTTTTCTGAAACCACTTGGCCAATTAAACTGAAACTTCACATTGATGTTTTTAGTGCATAGGAGACTATACAGAACATTTTTTTTCGATCTGAAATTCAAGATGGCTGCCATTACTAAAAATACTCCAAAAATTAAAATCTTATGAACAGCTCAACAGATTTTCAAAATGTTTATATAGTAATGTTAACCTGAATTTTGTAAGATTTGTTCAAATGGTGTTCCTAGGGTTAAAAATTACACCGCCCCGAGTGTTCAATTAGGGGACTCGTGTCATTATAATAAAAAAATGGAAATGTTTTTGCATGATTTCTTCACAGAAGCATTGTTTGGTGAAAGAGGTTCAGTTTTGTTAAAATGACTGGGTTCCACTGTCTTAAGGGGTCAGGAGGGGCCTGAAAATGGTAAAAATTTGGAATTACAAAAATCGTTTTTCTTAACAACCAGTATGTAAGATTTGTTCATTTTTGGCATAGATTATCCCTATGTGTAGGGGTTTGATTGCAGATAAGAATTTAGGAGCTAAAATTTATAGGGGCCTGTAAGGTGACCTAGAATTTTACATAAGAATACTATGGGGAAACAGAAAATTCTCTTTTTTTTTTTTTCATCTATTTAGGCAAAATTATTATTCAATGGGAGTTCTGAAGTACCATGTAGTCATAGGAAATAAGATTTTGCTCAATAAGGAGAATAGACTTTCCATAAGGGGCCAGGGTGGGTCAAAATAGGGTGTAAACAGATTTTTTTTCGAAATCTTCTTCTCAACAACTTGTCAGTCAAAGTTTTCATATTTGATATGGATTATCCCCAATGAGTATTGGTTCAAAGTTTTTACGAATCAAGAGTATTGTATTGATAGGGCCCTGCAAGGGGACTTTGAGTTTTATGTAAGGAATACTATTCGAAAACGGAAAATTCTCTATTTTATCATTCATTTATGACTTTTTTTATACAGTTTGAGTTTTGAAGCAACTTCTAGTCATAACAAATATGATTTTGTTCAATACGAAGGATAGACTATCTAAAAAGGGCCAGGTGGGATCACAAAATGATTAAAATTGAACTTTGTCATAAATCTTATTTTCAACAACCGGTCTGTCAAATTTGTTCATATTTGATATGAATTATCTCTATGATAAAGAAATCTAAGTCTGTACAAATCAAGGGACACTGGGATGTATAGAGGTCCTGTAAGGGTCTTTGAGTTTTACATAGGAATACTATGGAAAAAAGGAAATTTCTCATTTTTTTGTCCATTTGGGTAATTATGTTGTTTAATTTGAGATTTTATGCATTGTCTAGTAACAATAAATTTAATTTTGTTCAATAAAGAGAATATTTCCATAAGCGGCCAGGGGGAGGATGGGGCAATAAGGTTAAAATTGGGAATTTTCACAAATTTCCTCTCAATAAACTTTCAGTCAAACTAGTTCATATTTGATATAAATTATCCTTACATCAGCAAGGATTGAAGATTCTGCATATCAAGGGGCTGGGATATATTGGGGCCTTGTATTGTGACTTTTACATAGGAATATTATAGGGAAAACTGGTTTTTAGCTCTACTGGCCAAAGGCCAGAAGTGCTTATGTGATGGCGCGTTGTCTGTCGCCTGTCGTCTGTCGTCTGTTAGCAGCACTTTCTCTGAAACTACTAGGCCAATTAAACTGAAACTTCACATGGATGTTTCTATTGCATAGGAGACTATACCGAAAAAATTTTTTTTTCGATCTGAAATTCAGGATTGCCGCTGTTACTAAAAATAGTCCAAAACTTAAAAAATCTTCTCCTCATGAACGGCCCAACAGATTTTCAAAATGTATATGTAGTAATGATGACCAACTATAGTTTTGTTAGATTTGTTCAAATGGTGTCCCTAGGGTTAAATATGACCCCACCCCAAGGGTTCAATTAGGGGACACATGTCATTATAATATTTTTTTATATATTTTTTTAAAATGGAAATGATTTTGCCTATATCTTCACAGAAGCATTGTTTGGTGAAGGAGGTTCAGATTTGTAAAAAAAACAGGGTTCCACTGTCTTCGGTGGTCAGGATGGGCCCCAAAAGGATATAAATTGGGAATTACTAAATTTGTTTTCTTAAGAACCGGTATGTCAAATTTGTTCATATTTTGCATAAATTATCCCTATGTGTAGGGGTTTGATTGCAGATAAAAATTTAGGGGCTAAAATATATAGGGGCCCTGTAAGGGGACTTAGAATTTTACATAGGGATACTGTGGGAAAACAGAAAAATTCTCTTTTTTTTTCATTTACTTTGAAACCACTAGGCCAATTAAACTGAAACTTCACATGGATGTTTCTATTGTATAGGAGACTATACAAAAGATTTATTTTTTTCCATCTAAAATTCAAGATGGCCGATGTTTCTATTGCATAGAAGAATTTCAAAAAGTGCTATGGCCACTATGAGTCAGTAGAGCGTCCTCTGGCCCTCTTGGGCCTCTTGTTCATTTTGCATCCATGTGTACAAAAAAACTTCTTTTTAAAATTTGAATCATTTCTGCTCATAACAAATCGCTAAGAGTGGGTGATTGAAGGTCTGACAAATTAAAGGCTGGGTTGTGTGAGGGTTCTGTACAGGGGATATATTATTTACAGATGAATGAATTTAAAGTATTTCTTTTTTATAGCAATTAAGTTGGGTGTGGTGGGGTATATATCTACAAGTTGTTAAGACTAAGGCAGTAGAGTGTCCTCAGGCCATCTTTGTTTTTGCTGTTTTAAGGGTTGAAGTTTAACCCCATTTCCTTTCCAAAAACATGTCACCCCCCCCCCCCCCCCCCCCCCCTTCCCCCAATTTTTGAAAATATACCCTAAAGAACAACAAACGGTCTTTAGTATACTATCAAAAGCAATATTATAAGCTATAATATTGACACTAGTCTCTGTTCGTGGTATAACATATTGTTTGCTTGTCAGTAATGTTTCTGTTTGTCCATCATGTTATATGGGTAAATGTTGGGAAAGTTGTAAGTTACACACCAAATAATATATCACATGACTCTTTCTAGTTTTTTCCCCAGTTAAAGTTTTAACCTCAGCTTTTTCTCTACTGATTTATGATATTATACTGATGGACTGTGTTAAACCTTTTAAGTTAATATTACACTGGTCCCAATGCAGGTTGATGGCAGTGGGGTTCATGGACCACCCTCACCATAAACATTACACTGCAAAAACCAAACAGATGCATGCATTACATCAGCAGCGAAAATTAATCTAACCATAATTCTTTTTGTTAAGAAATTTCATATTATGCTATTTTGGTTAAATAATTGGTTAAAAATTAATAAAACTGTAAGTGTTTTTTTAATTAAAAACACATAAATTTATGGTTCAATCTTGAAAAATGAATCCGCATGCAACTTCGTAAAATATTTTAGGAACCTGTCACTCTAACATAACTTACATTTACTTAATGATGTTCATGCTATATACATTGTTTCTTTAATGTTCATGACTAATATATGAGGGCTATTCGAAATTTATTTTGTATTTGCACTCTAACCAATACTAAGTATTACTACCTGAATCGCTAATTAATGTCTTCATTTCATACCATAAGTACTCTTCTTGGTTAGAAATACATAACTTTAGTCTGTCAATCCATTTTCCGAAAGTCTCATGGTAGGCTGATGTGGATAAACTACGAAGGTACTGGTTTACAACAGAACCAAGTCCTGACCCATATGTACGACCAGAGAGGAAAGTTTTAATTTAGGAAAGAGAAAAAAGTCACATGTGGACTAAAGGTGGTGTGGTATCACTAACAAATCACTTTAACAAATCAGTTACAAGGACAGAGGTGTGCACTGGGGCATTGTCATGCAACCGGTAAACATGAATTTGGAACCATTGACTGGATTGAACATTATTGTAGAACTTTTTCAATTATTTTAGTACCATATCATGAAAATTATCATTTCGCTTTATGACCTAGCTCATCTTTGATTTGTTCAGGGGAAATTGCTGTCAATGGGAGGATGTTGATATTTTATGTGCCTTGTACTGCATTTTAACTAATTTGTCAAATTATTTCCCCTCGCCACCACTTGTAGAGCGAAGCGGGGATTAAGAAATGGGCTGTGTCCATCCGTGTGTGTGTCGTGCATGCGCCCCCTGCTGTCCTGCCGTATCTCCTTCAGTTGTGATTGGAATTTTAAATAACTTGGCACGAATGTTAAATAATGTGATGATGTGTCATGCAAATGACTTGGGTCTGTTTGTCAAAGGTCAAGGTCATAGCTCAAGGTCAAGTGTTTGGAAATCAAAAAAAAAAGTTGACATCACCGACCTTGACCTATTTAATGGACTTTCCTGCCCCAGCCCAACCAAGACCTCTAGCCTATTGCCCCCTTTTTTTTTTTTAAATTTGTTTTGTATTAAATCAAATTTTTTGGGTGGGATATAGTAATCGCAGCGTCCGTCCGTCCGCTTTCAGTCTGGTATTTCGTTTCCGGCCTATAACTTTGTCATGCATAGATGGATTTTGTTGATACTTGCCACAAATGATCAACATAACATGACGACATGTCGCAAGTAAGACCCACACCCTTACCTCAAACGTCAAGGTCACAATTTGAGTTTGTTTGACACTTTGAGATTGTGTGAGATTTAACCCAGAACCTTTCCTCAGAGTTCAAGGTCACACTTCCAATTTGTTTGATATTGCGTGTCTGGTCTGTCACTGTCTTTAACTAGGCTCAGTTAATCAAGATGACATGACGACGTGTCATAAATAAAACCTAGACACGGTCACACTTTGATTATGTATGACAACACTTTGAATCTGTTTGAAATTTCAAGTCTATCCTTTAACTTTATCATACATGGATGGATTTCAAAAACACTTGGTTCAATTTATCAATTGATCAACAATTGATCTGTAACTTACATTTAGGGATTTACAATAGCTTGACACAATGGTTCAGCATGTCATGATTATGTTTCACCTGCATTTAACTGTTGAAATACCCAGACCATTACATCAGATGTCAAGGTCAAGGTTACACAAAGTTCAAGATCATGCCATGCTTTAAGGTAAAAAAAACCCCATGAAATTGCATGTCTAGTCTGAAACATTAGTCCATTACTCTTGATATTCATGGATACATCACTGCTTATTATATCATTTTCACAGACCATTTGGGGGACATGTGACTCTTAACAGTGACATTTCTTGTTGTTTTAAATTTTGTTTTGTTTTAAATTAAATACTTTGCCCCATTTCAACAGAAACTGACCCCAAGGACATCCCCCCCCCCCCTCATAGAGTGGAGCAGGGGAATATAGAAATGGGCTGTGTCCGTCCATGTGTATCTTTTTTAGTTGTTATTGTATTTTTAAATAACTTGACGTACAAATGTTCACTAGACAAGACAAGGTGTCATGCGAATTACTGTGTTTCCTCTTGGCTGAACCGTTTCTTTTTCAGCTGTGATTGGAATTTTAAATAACTTGGCACAAATGTTCACTATAACAAGATGATGTGTCATGTGACTGACTTGGGTCTATTTGTCAGTGGTCAAGGTCACAGCTCTGTCTGTCCGCTGCTGTCTTGACCTAATCTTCTTTAGTTGTGATTGGAATTTTAAATAAATTGGCGCAGATGCTAACAAGCCCAAGACAATGTGTCGTGCGAATGAGTTTGGTCTGTTCGTCAAAGATAGTTTTTTATCTTTTGTTTTGGGGTTATAACTCTCAGGGTTGATGAGGTGGCGGGGGATATGACCTAGTTAGTGGCAACCTCTTAGTTTCTTTTAAATTTTGTTTGGTTTTAAATTTAATCCTATTGAATTAGATACACTTTCCCTTTTCAACTTTGTTACCAACCGCAAGACACCCCCCAGCCCCTCCAACTTTTTTTATTGTGTTAACTTAACAGCTCTGTTTATTAATTTTGGCACATCCACACCCAGATTTAAAAAAGAAATATATTAAATTAAATACAATTCAGCTTAAATTCTGGCTAGCTAGCCTAAATAGCCAGACATAAACATAGTGTATATTCTGCCCTAATAGTCCTACTTGCACATACATGTATCTACTATTTTGCTAATATGAAAGTGTCTTTCATTCATACAGATACCGTATATTCCCTAATTAATGCCCTCGGGGACGTTACATTTTAATTAGGTGGGTTGCGTTTATAAAAGATAAAAAAAATCAAATTTAACAACAGTTAAAAATACAATAAAACCAATAAAGCCATGGAAAACCCTTAAATCTGGTTTAAATCCCCGAAAAAATGGTTCAGAATTATTTGAGAGTGAATAAAATAATCGACATAGGATGAAAAAAAGCTGAAAATCTGTATGAAATTACTAGTCTGCGTACTGGAATATCCGAATTTATGGTCAGTGTACTCTTCACTTTAAATCACTTGGACGCTTGCTCTTATCAACGTGGAACAATGAGCTTTCAGCGACACAGACTAACCGCATTGTCGACGTTTCGTAATGTTTTAATTGGCAGACGGTATTTTTACTAGTATTAAACAGCAAATATGGGGAGGTATTTGTTCAACCAAAAGTGGTTAAGTGGTCACCCAAGATATAAACAATGGGGTAAAGAGTTTAAAGGTAATAAACACTCCGCTAATTGTTGTCAGTGTAACAAAATAATCGATCAGGGAAAGATGAGCGAATACGCACTCAAATCGCATATACGTTTTATTTTTTGATTTTCCAGAAAAATAGGTGGGGGGGGGGGGGCATTTATTAGAGTGGGGGCGTTTATAAGTGAATATACGGTATATCTGTTTTTCTGATGGTACATTATAATATACTTTTCTGTGACAAGGCCAGAATAGTCCAGTTAACGCAACATCTTGAACATCCATATTTATTTTGTGTTTTTTAAAATCAGTTTTTTTTTTCAGTAATAGTATTGATTTTTTAAACTAATCACCACATGTTTTAAAAAGTTTACTTCACTGACTTGATAAATAACTTGGCACAAGACGATGTGTCATGTGACTGACTTGGTTCTGTTTGTCAAAGGTCAAGGTCACAGCTCCATCTGTCAGTCCACTGCTGGACGGACTGTATCTTCTAAAGTTGTGATTGGATTTTTAAATAAATTGGCACAAATGCTAACCAGCCCAAGAGGATGTGTCATGTGAATGAGTTGGGTCTGTTCGTCAAAGATAGTTTTTCTTTTGTTTTGGGGTTATAACTTACATATTTTTGGTTTGATTTAGAACATCACACCAGTGCTCACTGGGACAAGACAATGTGTCATATTACATTCGGCTATGTATTTCATTTTGCGGCATTTACATGTGATTTCTGTAATTGGCAACATTTTCAGTTTGCATAATTTAAATCCACTTCTCGTAATGCCTCTAAGCTTAATGAGGTAGTGGAGGATATGATCACGTTAGTGGCAACCTCTTGTTTCAAAATGAAATTGCAGCCATGTAATTAATTTATTCATCTTGAAGAATCAATAGTGTTTTTAGTAAATACACTATTTTGATAAGTTATAATAAAAATTCTTATAGCAATTACAATTAGTGAATATTCCATGCATGATATTTAGGGAAGTGATCAATTGGTAATTCTTAGATAAAAAACAAAAAACAACAATTGACATACCAGTGTTTTCTCTGGAATTAATTTGTACCCCATACAATAAGACTTTATAGGCAGATTTTAGAATTCTAATGAATATTTGGTTGAATATTGTAACAAAAACACAAAGTCTGACATATTACTGTTGCTTTGTATATTTCAGGTAAAGGAGTGTTTGCAAATGAAAATTTTAGAAATGGAGATTTTCTGTTTGATATCATGGAGAACTTATATCAAATGGGGAAGCTGAAATCAGAGAAAAAAAATATTCACTTGCTTTGGGTAGCTTCTTGTATTTTTTCAACTTTGGAGGAAAACGTCTTTGGTAATTTTTTTCCCACTTATTATATCATGACTTTGTTTGATATTAATTAAATATTTTGCCCATTTAGACTTTGAAAATTTGGTAGAGATTTTTAGCATGTTAAAGTTGGTACATGAATATTTCATCAACCTATCATTGGACATGAATGAAACTTCACATGTATGTTTAGCATCTGGGAAACTCAAAGAGACAAGAACCATAACTTTTGATTGCATTTTTGCAGAAT
This sequence comes from Panopea generosa, assembly GCA_029582155.1. Lineage (NCBI taxonomy): Eukaryota > Metazoa > Mollusca > Bivalvia > Adapedonta > Hiatellidae > Panopea > Panopea generosa. The sequence continues at coordinate 40,111,115 of CM055907.1, forward strand.
TATTGAGCTTAGAAATGTTGTTGTAGAGTTATTTTAGCAGGTTAAAGTTTTTAAACCCTACTACAATAACTAAGTTAGATGACTCTTGCATGAATATAATACAAAATATTGCCCTTGTTTGACTTAGAAGTTCTGGTTAAAGTTTTGCATGCAAGTCCCATCTCAGTAACCGTTGCATGTATTAGCTTGGAACTTTACACAGGCCTTCCTAGTCATCAAGCTTACAACAATAACTAAGTAAGATTACTCTTGCATGAATATGATGCAAATTATTGCCCTTGTTTGACTCAACTGCTCAATATATTTAATTGAATCTTTACATATGGCTTTGTAGTCATGAAATCAACTAAATAAATCAAGTCCGCTAACTCTTGCTCTATTTTTATGCAAATTAGGGCCTTTGTTTTACTTAGACATTTTATAACTCAGCAGTCACTGCATGTATTCGATTGAAACTTCATACAAGTATATGGCAGTTATAAGACCTACTTTAATTCAATTTTGTAAGTTAGATAACTTTTATTTGCTTGGATTTGTCATCAGTCTCTATCCAATTTTTACTTCTGTGACAAATATTCAAATAGTCAAGCACGCTGTCACTCCGACAGCTCATGTTATTATATTTTTCAATATTTTCTTATTAAATATGAAAGGGCAATGCGTCATGATATCAATTAGTGCATCAAAGCGCCACAATCAATTATTACACACACCACATTTGTATTTTCCTTGTAGCCAGAAAGTGATTGGTTCAGTCGGAACATGGTTGGGTTTTGTATCAATTGCAGTTTATACATTCCAATACTGCACTGTTTTGAAAAGTAATGATGACCACCATGTGGCGAATGGAGGGTTTTTAACACGTGATCATGGTAATTCAATAGGGCAGTGCCCAGAGTCATTTTCTAAAGTGACCCTAATAATTGTAGGATTGAGTTGCTCATGTGACCTGTATCATAATGGAGCTATGTTTATACTCACATTTTGCAACACGATAATAAAAATTTGTAGCGCAATATATTTCCATACACACAGGAAGAACAATTTCTAAATTTGGACTGAGCTACCTGCTCAAAATAAATGATTGGCTTAATTGTTACAAATAATTGGTGTGGGTCCCTCAGTTATAAACTGTGTTCTTAAATCATTACAGAAACTCTTTTAATCTCTTATTATTTTACATTGATTGTGAAACAAGTTTTAAGCTCTACTGGCCAAAGGCCAGAAGTGATTAATATACGATGGTGCATTGTATGTCGTCTGTCGTCCTTCGTCCGTCATTTGTCATCTCCAAAGTGTGTTAGCAGCACTTTCTCTGAAAACACTAGGCCAATTAAACTGAAACTTCACATGAATGTTTCTATTGCATAGGAGACTATACAGAAGATTTTTTTTTTCGATTCGAAATTCAAGATGGCCACCATTACTTAAAATAGTCCACAACTTAAAAAATCTCCTTCTCATGAAGCCCAACAGATTTTTAAAATGTTTATGTAGTAATGATAACCAACTATAGTTTTATTAGATTTGTTCAAACAGTGTCCCTAGGGTTAAAAATGACCCTGCCCTGAGGATGCAATTAGGCGACAGTTGTCATAATTAAAAAAAAAATGATTTTGCCTTTTATCTTCACAAAAGCATTGTTTGGTGAAGGAGGTTCAGATTTGTAAAAATGACTGGATTCCACTGTCTTTAGGGGTCAGGAGGGGCCTGAAAAGGGTAAAAATTTGGAATTACAAAAAAATTTTTTCTTAAGAACCAGTTTGTCAGATTTATGACCTGTAAGGGTCTTTGAGTTTTACATAAGAATACATGTACTATGAAAATGGAAAATTCACGTTTAGAAACAATAAATTTGATTTTGTTCAATAAAGAGGATTGAATTCCATAAGCGACCAGGCGGTTGATTGGGCAGTAACGTTAAAATTGGGAATTTTCACAAATTCCTCTCAATAACCTTTTAGTCAAACTAGTTCATATTTGATATGAATTATCCTTTTATCAACAGGATTGAAGATTCTGCATGTCAAGGAGCTGGGATATATTGGGGCTCTGTAATGTGACTAACTTTTACTGATTATTTTTCATTTGGCATCCATGTGTCGAAAAAACTTCTTTTTAAATTTGAATCATTTCTGCTCATAACAAATCGCTCAGAGTGGTTGATTGAAGTTCTGACAAATTAAGGTGCTGGGTTGTATAAGGGTTCTGTACAGGGGACTTTTACAGATGAATGGTATGGGAATGTAAAGTATTTCTTTTTTATAGCAATTAAGTTTCTGTCCAGTATGGGTGTGGTGGGGGTATTTATCCATAAGTTAAGACGACCCCCCCACCCCCCCCAAAAAAAGGGAAAATATTGTGGAATTTCAAAAAGTGCTATGGCCACTATGAATCAGTAGAGCGTCCTCAGGCCCTTTTGGGCCCAGATAGTGTCTTTATCAAGGACACTACATATTGCCCTAATGGAGGACCTGAACCCTACAACCCCTCACCACACTTTTTCCTGAATCCTGAAATTTTAACCAGTACTCTAGCACAATCATCTCTGCAAGTACACAATTAAATTAGTGGTAAAAAGCTAAAATAGTCTAGTTAATGTTGTTCTCCAACAGCGCTTTTTTGTTATTATTGTTTGTGCGGATCAAATCTTCAAAGGTATGGAATGTTCAATATGGCTTGGAAAAATAGATAGGGGGCAATATGTTGAAAAAAAAACAGAACTGTGAATAATGACAGTGATATCTACCCTGTTGTACACTTTATGCGTTGTTTTGATTTTGCTTGACTGGAGCATTTCTTGAAAAGTATGAAAGGGAATCCAGCTTGACTTTGAACATGGATGTCTAAGAGTGCCAAACATTTGTTTTTTAAAATTATCTCCTCTTTTTGCTCCTGTTCCCTTAACAAACAATGTAGCTACTATTCAATCAAGAAATTGTTTTAGGGCTATCCATCAGTACCACCAATATCTTATTTTAATTATTATTTGTAATGGTTTCCAAGTATGTATCTTGCCAACACCTTCATTGTTTAATATGTTAAGCTTGAAATTTTAATTCTAAGCCTCATATAGAATTGTAAACCAGGAAAGACTTTAGTTTAAATTTACATCTCTATTTTGTTTGCAGTGAACCATTATATAGGTATATAATAATCATATTTTATGTTTAGTATATATATATTATATAACATTTTTCAATTTTAGCATCGATGCAACATTTTCAAAAAAAATTGGAAGGTTTGCAAATGATGCTTGTGGGGGAAGACAAAATGCTGCGATGGAGCTTACAGTGGTTGATGGCACCCCACATATTGCAGTTTTTGCACTTCAAAACATAAGGAAAGACGAGGAGGTGCGGTATGATTATGGTGTTAAAGATTTACCATGGAGGAATATTGAAAACTGTACAGGGAAGGTAATTAAAACCAAGCTTCGTACTTGTTACATAGAAAATTGGATTTTTCATCAGTCGGTGCGACAGGATGTCCAAGATTTCATGTCAAATCTGTAACTTTGTCGTGCCGGGATAGATTTGCAGATAACTTAACATAAATGGCCCAAGCCCATACCTCAAAGGTTAAATTCACACATTTTATGTCTGACAGGTCTGTATCTTTGTCAACATTGGTATTTTTTTCAAGCTGGCTTAGGTGAGCTCGACAAATTGTAACAGTGGAAGTTCAATTTTGGTGTATGTGCAAGTGTTGATATGTCAATATTTGTCTGGGTTATAACTTTCTCTCTGCATAGAGGGATTGTGAGATAACATGACACATTTGATCACAATAACCAGACAATGTGTTTGACCTAGGTTCATATATAAAAGGTCAAGGTCACATTTACAGGTACAGGTAACTCAAGGTCCGAAATAGGTAACAATATTTGGTGCGCATTCCACATATTGTAAACCACTTGACAGATATCAAAATTACATGCCACAAATTTTAACCATAATGAGACAACATTCAAACACAGGTCTGTGCTGGTGGGATCATTATTTTAGCTCTTGGGTATCTTGTTTAAAATTGTTTTGCAGAAATTAACAACATGACAATGTCATGATGATGTATTTTGTGGAAGGTCACACTTTGGTTCACAGTCAAAAATACATACAAAACTTTGTATTTACTCCATGTCTTGTAAACCACTGGAATGATTTCGAAATGTCAGCGCAATTGTTTGCTATAATCAAGTGATATGTAGTATGCAAAAACCAAGTAAGTATTTCAATGGTCAAGGTCGCACTTAGAGGTTAAATTTCAAAATTAGGTACTAAATTATTTGTGCACTCCTTATTTTGTAATTTAAATGACAGGATTTTGAAATCATATGGGTTCTGTGTCATGTGCAAAACCCAGGTCAGTAGTTCAATGGTTAAATTTAGGGGTTTAACGTCAGCTATAGGTCAAGTTTTTGTCTTCCCTATATCTTTAAAACGAGTTGGCAAATTATAAAAATCAGTAGGCACAAATGTTCACCAAAGTCAGATAATGGTATCACTCTCAAGACCCAGGTTTGTACCTCAAATGTCAGTCAGACTGAGAGGTTCAATGTTATTGTATTTTCTAAACCACCTATAGGAATTCGAAATAATTCGACACAAATATTCACCATAATGAAACTATGCTTCACGTGCAAGTCCAAGATCTATAGGTCAAATGGTAAAAGTCATACTTCAAGGTTCAAGGTCAAAAATAGGTACAGTATTTGGTTTGCATTCAATATTTTGTAAACCACACGACAGATTTTGAAACAATGTGCCACAAATGTTCACCATGAGACAGCGTTCAATCACAGGACTATATGACTAACCGTTGGTGATCAAGTTTAAAATAAATTTGCAGACATTATCAATTTGACATGACTGTCACATGCAAACCCAGGCTGGTCAGTCAAAGGTTAAGGTTACAGGTAGAAGTCATATATATGAGATTTCATATCAAGCTTGTAACTTTGTCATGCATGTATCAATTTAGAATAACATTATAGTTATAATGTCAAGTGCTTAGCCCATCAAGGTCAAATTAAGAGGTCAAATATATTTTAAAAAATGTTTTACCTATTTCCATGAGTCTTTAAACTATCAACCATTGTAAATGATGACATCAATAATAAAGTCATAAAGTTACTCTATTGTACATTATACATATAAATGCCAATCAGCCAATAAAATTGCTAGAAATGGTGTAATCAGGTAATACACTGGTAATGGACTAAATTTCAAAAAAATATTAGACAAGGTGTGTATGAAAAATATAATTAAACATTTAAAACAACATAAATAGTAAGTTTATACACTTAAGAATTTTTGTAGTTTCTAGTTTTTGCTAAGAAAGGGCACAAAAATGTTGACACCCCCCTAAGAATTCTTACTGGTGTATAGTTCTTTAAGTGCACTCCTCCATTGCAGTTGTCACTGTCCCTGGGTAAGAAATGTGCGAGTTAATGTTATGTAGATAATGTATTAGGTATGTAAGGGTTATATGCATATACATGTATGTAGTTTTATAACTATAATATCTAGGGCAAGTTTTTGAACTGGCCAAAGCGATAATTAGTGTTGGAGTTATGGCACTTTAAATGTTGAAATTTGTTATACTTGACCTTGTGTGCATCTAGAATTTGCAGTTTTCATTAATATTCGGCAGACTTACTCAGTTATTGTGTAACCATGATATATTGAACAAGTTCTATAACTGGCCAATTGGATAAATATTGTTGATATGGCCCTTGAATTGTCAAAAATTGTGTTTATTTGATGTTGTGTGCACTGAAGCACTTACAGTTTATATATGATCTTAACTAAACTTACACAGTTGTTTGCAATCATATAAACCATAATATCTTGAACCAGTTCTTGAACTGGTCAAGTTGGATAATTAATGATGGGTATTTAATAGTCCTTGAATGGACAAATATTGCATTATATGAATTTACTCTCGCACCTGCAAAATTTGGCATTGACCCCTCTTCCACAGGTGAGCAATTTAGAGCATCTTGTTTTTAGCTCTTCTGGCCAAAAGAGAATAAGGAGAATTGACTTTCCATAAGGGGCCAGGGTAGGTAAAAAAAAGGTTAAAATAGAAAATTTTCCAAAATCTCAAATTTCTTCGTTAGTCATATTAATATGGATTATCTAAATGAGTTTGGTTTTAAAGTTTGTACAAATCAAGGGTCTTAATTTGATTTATAGGGCCCTGTAAGGGGACTTTGAGTTTTATATAGTAATATAATTGGAAATTGGAAAATTCTCTTTTTTATCATTCAAAGGGGGGAAGCATATAGTCGCTGCTTTGTGCGTGCAGTCGTACGTCCGTCAGTGCGTCACCAAATTCTTGTCCGGGCTATTTCTCTACAACCTCTGGTTGGAATTTTATGAAACTTGCTAGGATGCATTACTACCAAGTGGGGATGCCCATATAATATTTGTGTTCAGGTTCGATGATTTTCATGGAGTTATGGCCCTTTCATTGAGTCTGTGACCAAATTCTTGTCCGGGCTATTTCTCTACAACCTCATGTTGGAATTTTATGAAACTTTCTACGATGCATCATTACTAAGTGCAGATGTGCATAATATCTTTGTGTTCTGTTTCGATGATTTTTCACAGAGTTATGGCCCTTTGATTCTGTCTGACCAAATTCTTGTCCATGCTATATCTCTACAACCCAATGTGTGAATTTCATGAAACTTGCTAGGATGCATCACTATCAAGTGGACATGCGCATAATATCTTTGTGTTCCGGTTTGATGATTTTTCACGGAGTTATGGCCCTTTGATTCTGTCTGTGACCAAATTCTTGTCTGTGCTATTTCTCTACAACCCAATGTTAGAATTTTATGAAACTTGCTAGGATGCATCACTACCAAGTGCAGATGCGCATATTGTCTTAATGTTTTGGTTCAATGATTTTTCACAGAGTAATCATGGCCATTTGATTTTGTCTGTGACCAAAGTCTTGTCCGCGCTATGTCTCTACAACCCCATGTTGGAATTTTATGAAACTTGCTAGGATGCGTCAATACCAAGTGCAGATGGGCATATTGTCTTTATATTTTGGTTCGATGATTTTTCACAGAGTTACGGCCATTTGATTTTGTCTGTGACCAAAATCTTGTCCGCGCTATTTCTCTACAACCCCATGTTGGAATTTTATGAAACTTGCTAGGATGCATCACTTCCAAGTGGAGATGTGCATATTGTCTTCATGATGCAATTTCGCTACAATCTCTGGTTTTAACTTTGTAAAACTTGCTAGGATATGCACATACTATCATTTTGTTCCGGTTCAATTATTTGCGAATGAGTTCTGTCAAGTACATAGCTCATATTGTTCCTGCTATGCAGTTTGGTATTTTTCAACCAAGTAGCCATCAGCACTAAGGGAATATGGTACAGAATCAAACACTCACTTGGGGAGCATCCATCGGTTCCACCGATATTTTCTTGTTTTAATCAGTTTGAGTTTTGAAGCAACTTCTTGTCGTAACAAATATGATTTTGTTTGATTCGAATGACTTTCTTAAAGGGGCCAGGTTGGTTCACAAAATGGTTAAAATTGAACATTGTCATAAATCTTATTTTCAACAACCGTTCAGTCGAATTTGTTCATATATGATATAAATTATCTCTATGACTAAGAGTTCTAAGTTTGTACAAATCAAGGGACACTTGGATGTATAGAGGCACTGTAAGGGGTCTTTGAGTTTTACATAGGAATACTATGGGAAAATGGAAAATTCTCGTTTTTTTTGTCCATTTTGGTAAGTATGTTGTTCAATTTGAGATCTAAAGCATTGTCAAGCAACAATAAATTTGATTTTGTTCAATATAGAGAATTGAAATTTCATAAGGTGTCAGGGGTTGGGTGGGGCAATAAGGTTAAAATTGGGAATGTTCACAAATTTCCTTTCAATAAACTTTCAAACTAGTTCATATTTGATATAAATTATCTTAACATCAGCAAGGATTGAAGATTTTGCTTATCAAGGGGCTGTGATATATTGGGACCCTGTAATGTGACTTTTACATAGGAATATTATTATAGGGAAAACTGATTTTTTTTATTTTGCATCCATGTGTACAAAAAAAACTTCTTTTTAAAATCTAAAGCATTTCTGCTTACCGGTATATCAAATCCCTATTGTGAGTGATTGAAAACCTGAAAAAAAATATCAATGCTTTAAAAGTTTGGGTACTGGTAGTTGAAATTTTAAGTGAATAAGTAAGAGCATGGCAAACAGATCTTTTTTTTAAGGACAGCCTCATGGTAAAGGTAACTGTTAAAATAGAAGAAAACAGTTTAAACTAAGTGAATGTTGGCAAACAATTTAGTTAAAATTTTAAGAAATTGTTTTTTTTAGGTTTTGCCATAACATTTTAAATAAAATCATGACAGAGCAACAAATCACTGCATAATAAGGACAGGTCAGTGAAATTTAAAATTTTGTCAGGAAAATTGTCAGTGAATTTTGTTTCCTGGAAAGTGTGGCAACCCAGAAGTAGCACCCAGTTACCTGATACCCGATATATATCCCTTGTGCCTCTCAAAGTCAGTGAAATCCATGCCAGAGAAGGAATGTCAAGATCAATTCACAGATAAGATGGAAGAAAACAAGACGTTGGAGAAAGTGAATAACTTGCCACAGAGGAATGTTGAAGACAGAAAGTAGTTCATCTTATTCTATCCAAGCCTCCCCCTCCCCACAATATTGGTCAAATAATGTTCACATAGTGCCAAACCTGCCTTAGCAGTCAGTTAAGGGAAGGAGCAAAAGTAGCCTTTTAAGACTTTTAATACAGGTTAATATGCTCTGAAAGCATAGAAATAGGAAAAAGCAAATATGAGTGCTAAAGATAAGTGGCTGCTCTATTTATATCACTTGCATAGGTTTAACTGTAATTCATTTGCTAGACAAACCTCTAATTTTATGCAATTTAACTGACACTTGGGGATATTATCCATATAACATTCTAATATCATTCCACTGGAAAATATCCTGGAGATATACATTTTTCATACAGTCATTCAATCTGTTCAAACATTGTCAACCTTATAAAACAATACATTTGAGGCATTCAGATAATAAACAACATTTATTGGACATACTTATTGTCATGGCATTCTGATTTTAATTTTTTAAACAATTATAAACCTTTTTCAGATTTAACACAGCTGGTGACAAAACAATCGAATGTTCTTGCCGCAAGTCGTATTTCACAGCTTAGTAAAGCATGATAAGGGTATTTTTATACGACCCATAGAAAATATTAAGACGGATTTTTTTATAAAATTTAAAAAAAATAAAAGGGTTTTGAACAGTAGAAACTGGTCAAAAAAACAAAAAAAAAACGGTTATTTTAGAAGCCCTATTCCAGCCTTAATACTCCATGTTTAAAAACTAAAAATACTTTTTACCTTCATTTTGGCTGTATCTCAAAAACTGTTGTTCACATTCATGTTCCAGTTGAACCTATGATATTGCATCAAATTCAGGGGAAAATCCAAAGATCTGGCAATCCGCACAAACTGAAAACAGTAATACAACTATTTTCGGCTAGATAACATACCACTACCTGCATATATTTATCCGTATACATTTACTCTGTCTGAAAATTATAAAATTAAGGAATGCCAAATGGAGATATAAAAAAAAGATAACTTTTTTAGTCGACTGTATAGAAATTGGCACCATTTTTCAGAGATTTCTAAAGAAAACAAATTCCCAGAAGAAAATCTGGATTTGAAAATTGTCAAATTAAAATGCACATTAATAACCCATACAGTACTAATGTAACCATGGTAAAACATCTTGAAAAAAAGATAAGATTTTTTTTTTACAGCCTTTCAACTTTTGCTGGTATTTTGACAAATTGATTAAAATGGCCAAATTCTGGAACAATTCAGAAATTCTAAAAATTTAATAACTTTTTTATTCATGATTCAAATTTGATGAAACTTGCTAGGTATTAAGTCAATAGTAGTTATAATCTGAAAGTGAAACTAGTTTCTCTGTCATACAAGTGAGAGAAAATTTATCCAAAAAAATTAGATGTCCACTTTTACCTGAATCAAGAAGCTAATGTGCTACTCTTGCATCACAGGCCTGAAACACACATTTTGAGTTTGACCACTAGTCCAAATGACACACACACCATTCTCACCTACAACACTGCTCTACTCTAGGTTCATTGTAATATACTGTTTGTAAGCTGCCTCCATGTTGCTGAGGCTGACGAAAAGTTTCTAACCAAAAAATGGCCTCAAAACTGCACTCATGGCCCGAGAAAGCACATAAACTTACCTCTGATTTGTAACTGCATCATTTAATAATCATTATTAACTGCCAATAAACACATGTATATGCAACTTATTTAAAAATATTAATTATATCAACTTACCTACAGAAAATATTACCAAAAATTCCAATTCACTGTTTACAACAGCCATCTCCATACAAAAGCTGGCCCACCATTAATTTCACATAGACCATACTATTAGCACAGTAGACTGTCACACTTACAGTTGTGCTCCAAACTCCATGAGAATTTCCAGAATTCACATTCAATTCAAGCAGAACACAAAAAAACAGTTAAAAACATGGGCATTAACTGCTTCCAATTTCACAATTTTGCTCAAAGTGAAAGTAGGTGTCCCTATTTCACATACAGGGGTCAAATCAGCCAAATTGTGCAAAATTCTTACCGCCTAAGAGACAGTCCCATCTGTGTGTTATAGCTACCAGTCCAATCAATTCTGCACCATTCTCTGGGAAAATATATTCCCTTCACAATTTCACATTGCAATAGTACCTGTCAAGTGCATTTTCACACTCACACCATCTTGAACGACCACTGTCAATTTTGTATGGAACCACTTTCGGGTACTACCATTTTGACCCCCTGGTTCCTGGTCTAAGTCCTATATGAAACTGTTCCATTTATTCTGACTTTTAAAAACATATGGCTGTGCTCTCCTACCATAGGGCTAGTGGTTAGAGTAGATTCCATGGCTGTACCTCAAAAACTGTCATTCACATTCATGTTCCAGTTGAACCTATGATATTGCATCAAATTCAGGGGAAAATCCAAAGAGCTGGCAATCCGCACAAACTGAAAACAGTAATACAACTATTTTAGGCTAGATAACATACCACTACCTGCCTATATTTATCCGTATACATTTACTCTGTCTGAAAATTATAAAATTAAGGAATGCCAAATGGAGATATAAAAAAAAGATAACTTTTTTAGTCGACTGTATAGAAATTGGCACCATTTTTCAGAGATTTCTAAAGAAAACAAATTCCCAGAAGAAAATCTGGATTTGAAAATTGTCAAATTAAAATGCACATTAATAACCCATACAGTACTAATGTAACCATGGTAAAACATCTTGAAAAAAAGATAAGATTTTTTTTTTTTACAGCCTTTCAACTTTTGCTGGTATTTTGACAAATTGATCAAAATGGCCAAATTCTGGAACAATTCAGAAATTCTAAAAATGTAATAACTTTTTTATTCATGATTCAAATTTGATGAAACTTGCTAGGTATTAAGTCAATAGTAGTTATATCTGAAAGTGAAACTAGTTTCTCTGTCATACAAGTGAGAGAAAATTTATCCAAAAAAATTAGATGTCCACTTTTACCTGAATCAAGAAGCTAATGTGCTACTCTTGCATCACAGGCCTGAAACACACATTTTGAGTTTGACCACTAGTCCAAATGACACACACACCATTCTCACCTACAACACTGCTCTACTCTAGGTTCATTGTAATATACTGTTTGTAAGCTGCCTCCATGTTGCTGAGGCTGACGAAAAGTTTCTAACCAAAAAATGGCCTCAAAACTGCACTCATGGCCCGAGAAAGCACATAAACTTACCTCTGATTTGTAACTGCATCATTTAATAATCATTATTAACTGCCAATAAACACATGTATATGCAACTTATTTAAAAATATTAATTATATCAACCTACCTGCAGAAAATATTACCAAAAATTCCAATTCACTGTTTACAACAGCCATCTCCATACAAAAGCTGGCCCACCATTAATTTCACATAGACCATACTATTAGCACAGTAGACTGTCACACTTACAGTTGTGCTCCAAACTCCATGAGAATTTCCAGAATTCACATTCAATTCAAGCAGAACACAAAAAAACAGTTAAAAACATGGGCATTAACTGCTTCCAATTTCACAATTTTGCTCAAAGTGAAAGTAGGTGTCCCTATTTCACATACAGGGGTCAAATCAGCCAAATTGTGCAAAATTCTTACCGCCTAAGAGACAGTCCCATCTGTGTGTTATAGCTACCAGTCCAATCAATTCTGCACCATTCTCTGGGAAAATATATTCCCTTCACAATTTCACATTGCAATAGTACCTGTCAAGTGCATTTTCACACTCACACCATCTTGAACGACCACTGTCAATTTTGTATGGAACCACTTTCGGGTACTACCATTTCGACCCCCTGGTTCCTGGTCTAAGTCCTATATGAAACTGTTCTATTTTTCTGACTTTTAAAAACATATGGCTGTGCTCTCCTACCATAGGGCTAGTGGTTAGAGTAGATTCCATGGCTGTATCTCAAAAACTGTCATTCACATTCATGTTCCAGTTGAACCTATGATATTGCATCAAATTCGGGTGATAATCCAAAGATCTGGCAATCCGCACAAACTGAAAACAGTAATACAACTATTTTAGGCTAGATAACATACCACTACCTGCATATATTTATCCGTATACATTTACTCTGTCTGAAAATTATAAAATTAAGGAATGCCAAATGGAGATATAAAAAAAAGATAACTTTTTTAGTCGACTGTATAGAAATTGGCACCATTTTTCAGAGATTTCTAAAGAAAACAAATTCCCAGAAGAAAATCTGGATTTGAAAATTGTCAAATTAAAATGCACATTAATAACCCATACAGTACTAATGTAACCATGGTAAAACATCTTGAAAAAAAGATAAGATTTTTTTTTTACAGCCTTTCAACTTTTGCTGGTATTTTGACAAATTGATCAAAATGGCCAAATTCTGGAACAATTCAGAAATTCTAAAAATTTAATTACTTTTTTATTCATGATTCAAATTTGATGAAACTTGCTAGGTATTAAGTCAATAGTAGTTATAATCTGAAAGTGAAACTAGTTTCTCTGTCATACAAGTGAGAGAAAATTTATCCAAAAAAATTAGATGTCCACTTTTACCTGAATCAAGAAGCTAATGTGCTACTCTTGCATCACAGGCCTGAAACACACATTTTGAGTTTGACCACTAGTCCAAATGACACACACACCATTCTCACCTACAACACTGCTCTACTCTAGGTTCATTGTAATATACTGTTTGTAAGCTGCCTCCATGTTGCTGAGGCTGACGAAAAGTTTCTAACCAAAAAATGGCCTCAAAACTGCACTCATGGCCCGAGAAAGCACATAAACTTACCTCTGATTTGTAACTGCATCATTTAATAATCATTATTAACTGCCAATAAACACATGTATATGCAACTTATTTAAAAATATTAATTATATCAACCTACCTTCAGAAAATATTACCAAAAATTCCAATTCACTGTTTACAACAGCCATCTCCATACAAAAGCTGGCCCACCATTAATTTCACATAGACCATACTATTAGCACAGTAGACTGTCACACTTACAGTTGTGCTCCAAACTCCATGAGAATTTCCAGAATTCACATTCAATTCAAGCAGAACACAAAAAAACAGTTAAAAACATGGGCATTAACTGCTTCCAATTTCACAATTTTGCTCAAAGTGAAAGTAGGTGTCCCTATTTCACATACAGGGGTCAAATCAGCCAAATTGTGCAAAATTCTTACCGCCTAAGAGACAGTCCCATCTGTGTGTTATAGCTACCAGTCCAATCAATTCTGCACCATTCTCTGGGAAAATATATTCCCTTCACAATTTCACATTGCAATAGTACCTGTCAAGTGCATTTTCACACTCACACCATCTTGAACGACCACTGTCAATTTTGTATGGAACCACTTTCGGGTACTACCATTTCGACCCCCTGGTTCCTGGTCTAAGTCCTATATGAAACTGTTCCATTTATTCTGACTTTTAAAAACATGTGGCTGTGCTCTCCTACCATAGGGCTAGTGGTTAGAGTAGATTCCATGGCTGTATCTCAAAAACTGTCATTCACATTCATGTTCCAGTTGAACCTATGATATTGCATCAAATTCAGGGGAAAATCCAAAGATCTGGCAATCCGCACAAACTGAAAACAGTAATACAACTATTTTAGGCTAGATAACATACCACTACCTGCATATATTTATCCGTATACATTTACTCTGTCTGAAAATTATAAAATTAAGGAATGCCAAATGGAGATATAAAAAAAAGATAACTTTTTTAGTCGACTGTATAGAAATTGGCACCATTTTTCAGAGATTTCTAAAGAAAACAAATTCCCAGAAGAAAATCTGGATTTGAAAATTGTCAAATTAAAATGCACATTAATAACCCATACAGTACTAATGTAACCATGGTAAAACATCTTGAAAAAAAGATAAGATTTTTTTTTTTACAGCCTTTCAACTTTTGCTGGTATTTTGACAAATTGATCAAAATGGCCAAATTCTGGAACAATTCAGAAATTCTAAAAATTTAATAACTTTTTTATTCATGATTCAAATTTGATGAAACTTGCTAGGTATTAAGTCAATAGTATTTATAATCTGAAAGTGAAACTAGTTTCTCTGTCATACAGGTGAGAGAAAATTTATCCAAAAAAATTAGATGTCCACTTTTACCTGAGTCAAGAAGCTAATGTGCTACTCTTGCATCACAGGCCTGAAACACACATTTTGAGTTTGACCACTAGTCCAAATGACACACACACCATTCTCACCTACAACACTGCTCTACTCTAGGTTCATTGTAATATACTGTTTGTAAGCTGCCTCCATGTTGCTGAGGCTGACGAAAAGTTTCTAACCAAAAAATGGCCTCAAAACTGCACTCATGGCCCGAGAAAGCACATAAACTTACCTCTGATTTGTAACTGCATCATTTAATAATCATTATTAACTGCCAATAAACACATGTATATGCAACTTATTTAAAAATAATAATTATATCAACCTACCTGCAGAAAATATTACCAAAAATTCCAATTCACTGTTTACAACAGCCATCTCCATACAAAAGCTGGCCCACCATTAATTTCACATAGACCATACTATTAGCACAGTAGACTGTCACACTTACAGTTGTGCTCCAAACTCCATGAGAATTTCCAGAATTCACATTCAATTCAAGCAGAACACAAAAAAACAGTTAAAAACATGGGCATTAACTGCTTCCAATTTCACAATTTTGCTCAAAGTGAAAGTAGGTGTCCCTATTTCACATACAGGGGTCAAATCAGCCAAATTGTGCAAAATTCTTACCGCCTAAGAGACAGTCCCATCTGTGTGTTATAGCTACCAGTCCAATCAATTCTGCACCATTCTCTGGGAAAATATATTCCCTTCACAATTTCACATTGCAATAGTACCTGTCAAGTGCATTTTCACACTCACACCATCTTGAACGACCACTGTCAATTTTGTATGGAACCACTTTCGGGTACTACCATTTCGACCCCCTGGTTCCTGGTCTAAGTCCTATATGAAACTGTTCCATTTTTCTGACTTTTAAAAACATATGGCTGTGCTCTCCTACCATAGGGCTAGTGGTTAGAGTAGATTCCATGGCTGTATCTCAAAAACTGTCATTCACATTCATGTTCCAGTTGAACCTATGATATTGCATCAAATTCAGGGGAAAATCCAAAGATCTGGCAATCCGCACAAACTGAAAACAGTAATACAACTATTTTAGGCTAGATAACATACCACTACCTGCATATATTTATCCGTATACATTTACTCTGTCTGAAAATTATAAAATTAAGGAATGCCAAATGGAGATATAAAAAAAAGATAACTTTTTTAGTCGACTGTATAGAAATTGGCACCATTTTTCAGAGATTTCTAAAGAAAACAAATTCCCAGAAGAAAATCTGGATTTGAAAATTGTCAAATTAAAATGCACATTAATAACCCATACAGTACTAATGTAACCATGGTAAAACATCTTGAAAAAAAGATAAGATTTTTTTTTTTACAGCCTTTCAACTTTTGCTGGTATTTTGACAAATTGATCAAAATGGCCAAATTCTGGAACAATTCAGAAATTCTAAAAATTTAATAACTTTTTTATTCATGATTCAAATTTGATGAAACTTGCTAGGTATTAAGTCAATAGTATTTATAATCTGAAAGTGAAACTAGTTTCTCTGTCATACAGGTGAGAGAAAATTTATCCAAAAAAATTAGATGTCCACTTTTACCTGAGTCAAGAAGCTAATGTGCTACTCTTGCATCACAGGCCTGAAACACACATTTTGAGTTTGACCACTAGTCCAAATGACACACACACCATTCTCACCTACAACACTGCTCTACTCTAGGTTCATTGTAATATACTGTTTGTAAGCTGCCTCCATGTTGCTGAGGCTGACGAAAAGTTTCTAACCAAAAAATGGCCTCAAAACTGCACTCATGGCCCGAGAAAGCACATAAACTTACCTCTGATTTGTAACTGCATCATTTAATAATCATTATTAACTGCCAATAAACACATGTATATGCAACTTATTTAAAAATAATAATTATATCAACCTACCTGCAGAAAATATTACCAAAAATTCCAATTCACTGTTTACAACAGCCATCTCCATACAAAAGCTGGCCCACCATTAATTTCACATAGACCGTACTATTAGCACAGTAGACTGTCACACTTACAGTTGTGCTCCAAACTCCATGAGAATTTCCAGAATTCACATTCAATTCAAGCAGAACACAAAAAAACAGTTAAAAACATGGGCATTAACTGCTTCCAATTTCACAATTTTGCTCAAAGTGAAAGTAGGTGTCCCTATTTCACATACAGGGGTCAAATCAGCCAAATTGTGCAAAATTCTTACCGCCTAAGAGACAGTCCCATCTGTGTGTTATAGCTACCAGTCCAATCAATTCTGCACCATTCTCTGGGAAAATATATTTCCTTCACAACTTCACATTGCAATAGTACCTGTCAAGTGCATTTTCACACTCACACCATCTTGAACGACCACTGTCAATTTTGTATGGAACCACTTTCGGGTACTACCATTTCGACCCCCTGGTTCCTGATCTAAGTCCTATATGAAACTGTTCCATTTTTCTGACTTTTAAAAACATATGGCTGTGCTCTCCTACCATAGGGCTAGTGGTTAGAGTAGATTCCATGGCTGTATCTCAAAAACTGTCATTCACATTCATGTTCCAGTTGAACCTATGATATTGCATCAAATTCAGGGGAAAATCCAAAGATCTGGCAATCCGCACAAACTGAAAACAGTAATACAACTATTTTAGGCTAGATAACATACCACTACCTGCATATATTTATCCGTATACATTTACTCTGTCTGAAAATTATAAAATTAAGGAATGCCAAATGGAGATATAAAAAAAAGATAACTTTTTTAGTCGACTGTATAGAAATTGGCACCATTTTTCAGAGATTTCTAAAGAAAACAAATTCCCAGAAGAAAATCTGGATTTGAAAATTGTCAAATTAAAATGTACATTAATAACCCATACAGTACTAATGTAACCATGGTAAAACATCTTGAAAAAAAGATAAGATTTTTTTTTACAGCCTTTCAACTTTTGCTGGTATTTTGACAAATTGATCAAAATGGCCAAATTCTGGAACAATTCAGAAATTCTAAAAATTTAATAACTTTTTTATTCATGATTCAAATTTGATGAAACTTGCTAGGTATTAAGTCAATAGTAGTTATATCTGAAAGTGAAACTAGTTTCTCTGTCATACAAGTGAGAGAAAATTTATCCAAAAAAATTAGATGTCCACTTTTACCTGAATCAAGAAGCTAATGTGCTACTCTTGCATCACAGGCCTGAAACACACATTTTGAGTTTGACCACTAGTCCAAATGACACACACACCATTCTCACCTACAACACTGCTCTACTCTAGGTTCATTGTAATATACTGTTTGTAAGCTGCCTCCATGTTGCTGAGGCTGACGAAAAGTTTCTAACCAAAAAATGGCCTCAAAACTGCACTCATGGCCCGAGAAAGCACATAAATTTACCTCTGATTTGTAACTGCATCATTTAATAATCATTATTAACTGCCAATAAACACATGTATATGCAACTTATTTAAAAATATTAATTATATCAACCTACCTGCAGAAAATATTACCAAAAATTCCAATTCACTGTTTACAACAGCCATCTCCATACAAAAGCTGGCCCACCATTAATTTCACATAGACCGTACTATTAGCACAGTAGACTGTCACACTTACAGTTGTGCTCCAAACTCCATGAGAATTTCCAGAATTCACATTCAATTCAAGCAGAACACAAAAAAACAGTTAAAAACATGGGCATTAACTGCTTCCAATTTCACAATTTTGCTCAAAGTGAAAGTAGGTGTCCCTATTTCACATACAGGGGTCAAATCAGCCAAATTGTGCAAAATTCTTACCGCCTAAGAGACAGTCCCATCTGTGTGTTATAGCTACCAGTCCAATCAATTCTGCACCATTCTCTGGGAAAATATATTCCCTTCACAATTTCACATTGCAATAGTACCTGTCAAGTGCATTTTCACACTCACACCATCTTGAACGACCACTGTCAATTTTGTATGGAACCACTTTCGGGTACTACCATTTCGACCCCCTGGTTCCTGGTCTAAGTCCTATATGAAACTGTTCCATTTATTCTGACTTTTAAAAACATGTGGCTGTGCTCTCCTACCATAGGGCTAGTGGTTAGAGTAGATTCCATGGCTGTATCTCAAAAACTGTCATTCACATTCATGTTCCAGTTGAACCTATGATATTGCATCAAATTCAGGGGAAAATCCAAAGATCTGGCAATCCGCACAAACTGAAAACAGTAATACAACTATTTTAGGCTAGATAACATACCACTACCTGCATATATTTATCCGTATACATTTACTCTGTCTGAAAATTATAAAATTAAGGAATGCCAAATGGAGATATAAAAAAAAGATAACTTTTTTAGTCGACTGTATAGAAATTGGCACCATTTTTCAGAGATTTCTAAAGAAAACAAATTCCCAGAAGAAAATCTGGATTTGAAAATTGTCAAATTAAAATGCACATTAATAACCCATACAGTACTAATGTAACCATGGTAAAACATCTTGAAAAAAAGATAAGATTTTTTTTTTTACAGCCTTTCAACTTTTGCTGGTATTTTGACAAATTGATCAAAATGGCCAAATTCTGGAACAATTCAGAAATTCTAAAAATTTAATAACTTTTTTATTCATGATTCAAATTTGATGAAACTTGCTAGGTATTAAGTCAATAGTATTTATAATCTGAAAGTGAAACTAGTTTCTCTGTCATACAGGTGAGAGAAAATTTATCCAAAAAAATTAGATGTCCACTTTTACCTGAGTCAAGAAGCTAATGTGCTACTCTTGCATCACAGGCCTGAAACACACATTTTGAGTTTGACCACTAGTCCAAATGACACACACACCATTCTCACCTACAACACTGCTCTACTCTAGGTTCATTGTAATATACTGTTTGTAAGCTGCCTCCATGTTGCTGAGGCTGACGAAAAGTTTCTAACCAAAAAATGGCCTCAAAACTGCACTCATGGCCCGAGAAAGCACATAAACTTACCTCTGATTTGTAACTGCATCATTTAATAATCATTATTAACTGCCAATAAACACATGTATATGCAACTTATTTAAAAATAATAATTATATCAACCTACCTGCAGAAAATATTACCAAAAATTCCAATTCACTGTTTACAACAGCCATCTCCATACAAAAGCTGGCCCACCATTAATTTCACATAGACCGTACTATTAGCACAGTAGACTGTCACACTTACAGTTGTGCTCCAAACTCCATGAGAATTTCCAGAATTCACATTCAATTCAAGCAGAACACAAAAAAACAGTTAAAAACATGGGCATTAACTGCTTCCAATTTCACAATTTTGCTCAAAGTGAAAGTAGGTGTCCCTATTTCACATACAGGGGTCAAATCAGCCAAATTGTGCAAAATTCTTACCGCCTAAGAGACAGTCCCATCTGTGTGTTATAGCTACCAGTCCAATCAATTCTGCACCATTCTCTGGGAAAATATATTTCCTTCACAACTTCACATTGCAATAGTACCTGTCAAGTGCATTTTCACACTCACACCATCTTGAACGACCACTGTCAATTTTGTATGGAACCACTTTCGGGTACTACCATTTCGACCCCCTGGTTCCTGGTCTAAGTCCTATATGAAACTGTTCCATTTTTCTGACTTTTAAAAACATATGGCTGTGCTCTCCTACCATAGGGCTAGTGGTTAGAGTAGATTCCATGGCTGTATCTCAAAAACTGTCATTCACATTCATGTTCCAGTTGAACCTATGATATTGCATCAAATTCAGGGGAAAATCCAAAGATCTGGCAATCCGCACAAACTGAAAACAGTAATACAACTATTTTAGGCTAGATAACATACCACTACCTGCATATATTTATTTCGTATACATTTACTCTGTCTGAAAATTATAAAATTAAGGAATGCCAAATGGAGATATAAAAAAAAGATAACTTTTTTAGTCGACTGTATAGAAATTGGCACCATTTTTCAGAGATTTCTAAAGAAAACAAATTCCCAGAAGAAAATCTGGATTTGAAAATTGTCAAATTAAAATGCACATTAATAACCCATACAGTACTAATGTAACCATGGTAAAACATCTTGAAAAAAAGATAAGATTTTTTTTTTACAGCCTTTCAACTTTTGCTGGTATTTTGACAAATTGATCAAAATGGCCAAATTCTGGAACAATTCAGAAATTCTAAAAATTTAATAACTTTTTTATTCATGATTCAAATTTGATGAAACTTGCTAGGTATTAAGTCAATAGTATTTATAATCTGAAAGTGAAACTAGTTTCACTGTCATACAAGTGAGAGAAAATTTATCCAAAAAAATTAGATGTCGGCTACCGACCAAAACATTGAAATTCTGACTAAATCTCTACATTTATTTTACATAATTATTTTTTTACTCTTAATAAAATGTATATTTTACTATTTATTTATTGTTCTAAATTAAATGTTCTTAAATCATTTGAATAAAATTAATTAATCAAAAAGTAACAGGCTTCCACTCCAGACAAGTTGCACATTAAATATCAAAGAAGGCATCCTGCTGTGCTAAATAGCAGGTCTGAAAACAGAAGCCAAAAACAAGTAACCAGATGGTCATGTCCACTCCTCCCGTGTTTATATTCTGCTATATAAGGCACTGTAGAAACTGGGATGTTATTATTCCACCATGAAAGGTGAAAGAAAGAGAAAACATGCTATGGTCCAGAAAAACTGCATACCTTATAATAAGGGCCTCATCAGATTATCATCAGCATCATCATCCGACAGTAGCGAAAGCAGTGGCAGCAACATTATGGCAGCTAAAAGGTTGATAAAGCAGTCTACTTCTTCACTTTCACTCAGCAGTCAGATGTCCACTTTTACCTGAGTCAAGAATCTAATGTGCTACTCTTGCATCACAGGCCTGAAACACACATTTTGAGTTTGACCACTAGTCCAAATGACACACACACCATTCTCACCTACAACACTGCTCTACTCTAGGTTCATTGTAATATACTGTTTGTAAGCTGCCTCCATGTTGCTGAGGCTGACAAAAAGTTTCTAACCAAAAAATGGCCTCAAAACTGCACTCATGGCCCGAGAAAGCACATAAACTCACCTCTGATTTGTAACTGCATCATTTAATAATCATTATTAACTGCCAATAAACACATGTATATGCAACTTATTTAAAAATAATAATTATATCAACCTTTTTTGTGATAAATTTTTTTATTACATCAGTTATATTACAGATTATAAACATATAATGAAATATATTACAATTCTTCCAACAATATTGTCATATAAACAATTCAGTTTAATTTGTAATACTTGTATCGCAATATATTATTGTGACGAAATAATTTCATTTTTTAGAGGAATAGAGAGGAAGAAAGAAGACGGATGTAGAATAAGTATAGAATGTGGACATTGCTTTTCCTTTGTTTAAAAAATTAAAACGGCATTTTTATCGACATTTATTAGGTTTAAACATTTATAGAAAAATTTTCCCATTTCAGTTCATGTATATGCAGTTTATCTTTATTTAGAGCTATTAATCTTTCAATTTCTATACCTTTATATAGGTTCTGTTCAAATACATGAAACAATGGGACTGTTTTTATACATTTACATTTAAAGACAAAATATTTAGCAGAAAATATTATAAAGTTGATGTTGTTTTTATTGTTTACTTTTTCAGTACAAGTTTCATGTAACAATGCTTTACACCTTTGTCCAGCAGTTTCAGAGAAGTCTTAAAGAAAGTTGGATGAAAAGCTATCACATTAGCTCAAAATATTCAAGCATTAGGATCATGATAGTTATAGAAAATACTTTAATTTTTTTAGCCTTTTGGCCTTTTGTAATAGCATCATATTAACTATGCACCTTTTTTATTATTTTAAAATCTGTCCAGTTGTTCTGCAAAATAGTGCAGTATAACGGACAGATTAGTAAAGTTACTTTGGCAGGCTTACAAAGTCTATACCATAGTTTGGCACTTTTACTTCAGGACAGGATTTGACTGCCCATTGGTCACTGTCCACCATTGTTTCAGCACTTCTTTGTTTGTGCATTGGTCTTGTAACTTCATTTCTGTATATCTCAAGAAAGTCTTTATCAACTTTCTTGAAGAAATCGGCCTTCAATGCTTTCATATCCTCAGTGACTCCCGAACAAAAGTATTTATAATTCAAGGTTAACCAGAGCAATACAACAACTGTGTGGTTAAGTGTTGACAGACTGCGTAAATTTAAGGGTACTGTTCCAAGAAGCACATCTTGCACACAATCATAAAAAAAGACAATGACCTTCTTGGCAGAGATTCCAATTCCTGGTATTAAGAAGTTGTTGAAATTCTTTTCATTGTCCTTATGTTGCAAAAAGGAAAAGACAATAGTTTGTGCTAATATCTGCTTGATGTCCTTTTCTGAAAATTTTTCAGATGATTTTATCTCGACGGATGATAACACAGATGTATTTTCTGAGACATCATCAACACATTCTTCTCCATGAGGAGAATCATCCATCAAAATATCAGCCCTTCCATGCCAGCCACGGCTGCAACCTAGAATGAAAATCAACAAGACATCAGGTACTTCTGAAGAATAACTAATAATGTCTAGAATACAGTATACCCTTATTACCCAAAAGTGTAGAGAGCAATAACATTGTGTCAGGTGTAGTTGACACAATCACTGATTATAAGACATATATCCAAACTACTAGTTACATGTATGATCATTCTGACACTAGATAGGCACATAAGATGTCCTAGCTGTGTTCGATTTTCCACATATCCATGAACAGTTACCTTTACAAAAAATGTCATCTGTAGAGGTGTAACGATTCATCGATACATCACGATTCACCTTTCTGTCGATGTGTGTATCAGATGTTAAATGGAACTTCCAACAGGTCCCGATGCAATGCATTCTTTAGACCTACGATACATCGATATAATTGTCAGATATCATGCTGAACAAATCTGACATACCGGTTCTTAAGAAAACGATTTCAGTAATTCCCAATTTTTACCCTTTTGGGGCCCCTCATGACCCATTAAAACAGTGGAACCCAGTCAAATTCGACACTTTAGACGCGTATATCTCTAAGTTATAAGTGTATCTTCATGCTGGGTGTGTGTATTTAGGACAGGGAATTGACGGTAATATGCCAGTATAATCCCTTTAAGTTGTGGACTACTTTTAGTAACGGTGGCCATATTGAATTTCAGATCGAAAAAAAATCTTCTGTATAGTCTACTATGCAATAGAAACATCCATGTGAAGTTTCAGTTTAATAGGCCTTGTTGTTTCAGAATAGATTAAAAAAAAGAGAATTTTCTTTTTTCCCATAGTATTCTTATGTAAAATTCTAAGTCCCCTTACCGGGCCCCTATAAATTTGAGCCCCTAAATTCGTATCTGCAATCAACCCCTACACATAGGGATAATTTATGCCAAATATGAACAAATATGACATACCGATTTTTAAGAAAACGATTTTAGTAATTCCCAATTTTTACCCTTTTGGGGCCCCTCCTGACCCCTTAAGACAGTGGAACCGAGTCATTTTTACAAATCTCCTTGACCAAACAATGCTTCTGTGAAAATATAAGCAAAATCAGTTCATTTTAACAAAAAAAATAAAAATGTTAATTATAATGACATGTGTCCCCTTACTGAACCCTCGGGTGGGTTCATTTTGAAACCCAAGGACACCATTTGAACAAATCTAATAGAATTATAGTTTGTTATCATTACTACATAAATATTAACAAAATCTTTTAAGTTTTGGATTATTTTTAGTAATGGCGGCCACTTTGAATTTCAGATCGAAAAAAAAATTAAAATCTTCTTTATAGTCTCCTTTGCAAAAGAAACATTCATGTGAAATTTAATTGACTAGTGGTTTCAGACAAAGTGCTGCTAACGGATGACAGACGTCGTACTACAGACGATGGATAGCGTGCCATCACATAAGCCCTTCTGTCATTTGGCCAGTAGAGCTAGTAAAAACAAAAAATGTTTTTTTTTTTTATGAAAATAAAAAGGGTCGGGGCGGCATGAAAATTAGGGAGGCAGGTGCGGCTGATAATCAAGCAATTAACTTTTTATGGCCTAAATTTCAAAACCTATATGATAATATTTGCTTTCCCACTAGCAATATTTTCTTATCAAATATATATGTAATGGCAATGCATAATGATTGAGATTTTAAAGTACGTTTAAACACCACATGATTTGCCTTTTCCTTGCAGTCAGAATATGGCTGGACTAGCTGGAACCTAGCCAGGTTTTAGTATCCCATACAATGATAAATCTAGCATCTTAGCGACATTGTTGATTAATTACACAGATTGGATTACCATATGATCGGTAAAATTTATCACTGAAGTGAGTTGAATTAATACCATTTACGCAGATAAGTCAAGAAATATTGATTTTCCGGGAATGTGAACTTACGCGTATAAAAATTGTTTTGGCGTAAAACTTGTTGCTTATGTGTAATTGATATGCACGTAAAACAAATATGATGCGTATCCACCAATTTTAAATGCATCATATACACAGATCCGATATGCATCTTATTTGGGGCTCTGACATAGTATTACATGTGAAGTTTCATTTCATATCAGTGTTTGCAGATATTTTACCTGATAAAAACAATAACCTGAAAAATCAATGCCGACGCCAAAGTGAATACAATAGCCCCCCTATTCTGTGAATTGTTGAGCTAAAAATGCAGAAGCTAGAGTGCACACAAGGTAAAAAAGAGCTTTTTAATTAATTTTCAATGGCAATAAGTGTGAATGACTATGACGTAAATTATAATTACCATATTTCGCCAGTTCAAGAACATGAGATAGATACTGTGGTTATATAACTACTACATAAGTTTAGTGAAGATCCACTGAAAACTACAGATGCTAGAGAGCAGACAAAAGGTTACAAATGGACACTAGGTGGCTGCTGGACAACAGACAGTTAGAATAGCTCACTTTGAGCTTTGCGCAGGTGAGCTAAAAAGGGACAATGTAGACCAACTTACCAAACGATGTATCACCTCTTTTACCCAGCAATTGATCTTTATCCTTGCAAAGACAATAACCAGAGTTCTCTCCTTGCCATTTTGGGTATGAATCAATGGTGTAGCTGCTTACAACTGCAAGCTGTGACAGTAAATGTTGAGCTACCCTTATGGCCCATTCCCCTTCTTTTCCATCATAACTTTGGGCATCTGTCAAAGCATCATGACCTATAAAATAAAATGTAATTTCAAGATCTCAAAGTTTCAACTGAACTTACAAACTTATCAATTATCATTATCACACAAAATCTAAGGAATAAAATAATTGTATAAAAAAACCAAATGGTCAGAAGTTGCTTACCTGATTTCACTTGTCACTTCCTTTCAAGTTTTGAATAATGTAATCCTAATAGATCTAATAGATAAGAACATGAGAACCAAAGTTTCTTAATTGGCCCTCAATGTACCCTAGCCACTTTTATATTTGAACAAGCTTGAAACCCTGCTCATAGGGATTGATTTTACTAGAACAAACTTGACTGGTCGGTTCTTGAGAAGATGATTTTTGAAAACACAATTTGACCCCTTTTTTGGGGCCCCTGCTTATGCCTCAGCAGTGCTCCAAGAAAAAAAAATTGGGACTAGCCCAGGGCAAGTAGGTTTAAAAAATCTATTGCCCTGGCTGAAAAACAACTTGCCCTTATCAACGGTTCACATGTCCAGATTTTTATTACCAATACACCTTGCGGTATTATATGAAATATGTTAACATAGACTTAAATGTATTAATTTTTTGTAGGGTTAGCTCCCCTTAACATTATGCATGTCTGAATCACAAATTTTAGAGTTTGAATAAGACCGGATGAAGTAAGAGAATTTCAGGAAGAACTGACTATGTCTCTATTAGAATGCCCAATTTAATCTTTGTTCTTTATTGACTATCAAATCTGTTCTGTCGATGCTGTGGCAGTGTGGGAGCAGGAGTTTATTTAAAACATTATTTTAAATATCTTTCTCTTTTCTAATTATTACTGTCATAACATACAATAATGGCAATGTTAAGCCTACACAGCTATTCAATCTATCCAAGAGAACTTGGCAATATGATAAATAAAATGCACTTTGTTGGAAAGCTTTTAAATTTAATAAAAAAATCGGTACACATATTTTCTATCGGACGTATAAATTACCCTTGCGGCAATAACATTCGATTAAACAATTGTCACCCGCTGTGCGAAAGGAGGTTAATTTTGATATACCGCTTGCCGAAATGTATTAACTTGTTGTTTTTTCTCTGGTGGTCAAAGCTGGGACTTTCGGACCGAAAATTGCTTGCGTCATTAAACTATTTAATAAAAACGCGCAGTATTACTTGTTTGCTTGAGTTTTTTAACAATTACTTAATTATAATGTTAATGGCATTAATTAAGGAAAGTACTCAAACCTGGACCGATTTTATTTTGATGTCGGACCGGAATTGTTTGCGTTAGCCATAACGTTTGGAAAAATAGTTGTAGTTTAAACTTATTTATTTTACTTCGATTGTGAAACAAGTTCTTACAACTTAGACAAATCACGCTCGAATTCTTCCTGGGTAGAACCAGTACAAAGCATATGCGGAAAAGTGTCTTGCTCAAGGACACCACACATAGCTGTGGCGGAGGATCGAACGCACGACCCTCCGATCATGGGTTCGGTGCTCTACCACTAGACCACGCACTCCACATAGTTGTCGGCAGAGTACAGATCTGTACATCATCAATGTAACTGGAACTGAATGATTAATATAAAATGTTAATTATATATCTTATCCATTAATTTGATATATTTCCACCATATTACTAACTTCGCAATCCAAAAAAACATGCTTCAATTTTCAAAACGAAACGACATAAACATGTCACTTTCAAGGAGTTGAAAGCATGTACGTTCACCCTTACAATATCCCTTTTATGTTAGCCGACGCACGGTGAGTCACAGTCATCTAAGAGACGACAGCAAACGTGTTGTTTCATTCAATACTTGCAATGAAATTGTGCAGTTCGTTTCCATATAAACTCTCTCCTTAGGTTGCCCCCATAATAATTGATTGATTGAATATTAAGCGTTATTTTTATGCCATCGTGGGCTAGCAGACGATCAGTTAACCTAACCATTGTTTCCTGGGATTAACCAGTACTCGAGCACACCCCATCTCCGCAAGTAACTGATAACTTTCCCACTTGAATCAGTGGTGAGAGACGAATGATAATGAGACACAATGTCGTATATCAATCATCACAGAGACTGTTGCCGGGCGGGGTATTCGAACTCACGATCCCTGGATTGATAGTCAGACGCGTAACCGACTGAGCTAATCGGGCCCATAATAATTGAACCTACGCTCATGTGTATATGTCTGTTTTGGTAAAGTTCATACCGGTCCTGTTTAGCTTTCGAATACATTCACTGATTTCCTAAACCACACGAATACTGCACATGCATTTAGTCCGTATATTTTATGTACGTACAGAAAAGGAATATAAATGCAGGGGTGTATATAAGGATGATCAAAGGGAGTTTGTTATTATAATTTTAGATATTATATAAATACCAATGTCTCAAATTTTACATCCGATTTTTATTGTGTCAAAAGGCGTTGTTGCTTTCTTTTTAAGACAGCTTAATAAAATAATAAAAATACTAATCTTTTCATGTACTAACGTGTGTTAATAGAATTCTAGTACAAGCATACATAGATGACAATATACTAGTAGACATTATCATAAGAGAGAGGACTTAATACTATTTTATATAACATAATAATTAAAATTTTGTATTTTCTATTAAATTTTGATATTTAAACGAAACACAAGTGTATATTACATTTCTCAAATATTATCGATTATAATATTGTCATCTTTTAACATAAACATTCTGTATAATCGTCGTAATTACATAAAATATGGTTTTGGAGGTGGTATGACTATTTTTGTAATATATTATAGATATAAGAACGATAGATATTTTAAGTTCACCATATTTGTGCATACAACAACTATAAGTTAATTATAGTATTGATAACTGATATGCAAACGGAACACACATGTGTTTAATGCATCTCTCAGATAGAGTTGATAAACTGTGTTTTCAAACAGAACCTAGTAAGACTATACATTATAAAGTTAGTGGGAAATATATTGTATACTACACGGGATATATGCAAAGGATAAATATTATTTTGCATATAACTTGTAAATTATATTCATTAATAATATGCAAACGAAACACAGGTGTTTACTACATGTCTCACATGTTAGTATCAGTTAGTATTTACACGTTTTTTTAACAAAGACACGCTATATAATCTGCATCGTAGCATTAAATATTGTTCTGCAATAGTAAGACTATTAGGTTATAATTTTTATTTGCTTAAAACCACTTAATATAGAAAGTATTAAAAAAAATGTGTATATAATAATAGATATATATATATATATATATGTAAATAGATCATTAAATACAGATAGTAAGTGAAAATAAAACGACAAAGAAGTCCAGTTAAAATAGTCAAAACGATTATTCCTGTTGTTTAAGTCGTTGTAATTGGTGCTCAATATCTCTAAGTATATTTGTTAATATTTAGGTTTCGTAAAATTTTCACTTTTATATATGTAAATTATTTTCCCATAACAGTCTCAAATCAAAATGAAAGATACAGGTAGTAAATAATTATATAAAAAAATATCAAATTTCAAAAATATTGATTAATTATTATTATTACTTTTTTAACGTTAATGTGCTAAATGTATGAAATACTAGTTGTTTATAGTGGCGGCGAACCTTTGTAAATATTTTGATCTTTTTTTGGTGATGATGAATTGTGGTTTGTTTTATTGTTTGTCAACACTCGTACTACTTACTACTATATCTTTTTCTCCTTCTTCACCTCACGTACACTCAAAGTTTGCAACAGAATGCACATATCAAAAGTTATAATAATTTCCCCCAAATGTCGTAAAATGAATGTAAAAGTTTGCACATTTAACGTAAAAGGCTTAAGCGACTCATCCAAAAGACAACAATAATTTCATTGGTTGAAGCTGAACCAATACTCTATATGCATGTTACAAGAGCTACACTGTGAAGAAATGTCATATAACAAATGGAAAAAAGAATGGGGCGATGAATTATTTTTAAGCGGAAATAGCAGGAATAGCACAGGTGTGGGCATCCGTATTAACTCTAATTTTACGTATACAATAAAAGAATATAATAATATAATTGACGGCGGAATGCAATTGTTAAACATTAATATAAATGAAAAAGATTATGTAGTTCTAAATGTTTATGCACCTCATAATGCCGCAGAACATATTACATTTCTTACGAAAATAGAAGATTTTATTATTTTAAACGATAGCGATACTTTAATCGTTGGTGGCAATTTTACTACTATTATTGACTTTGATAAAGATAAAATAAATGGAAATATTAACAACAGTAAGAAAAATAGAGAAAAAAATAAATAATATTATACAAAATAACGATATAAATGGTATATGGAGAATTTTAAATCCAAATACAAAACACTATACGTGGCACTCTAACCACAAACCGCCAAAATTTTGTAGGCTTGACTTTTTTTCTTGTTTCAAACAACATAGTAAATGCAATTACTCAATGTAAAATTACAACGGGTTTACGGTCAGTTCATTCAGTTGTATATTTTAATATAAATGTTGATAATCAACCTCGAGGGCCAGGATTTTTTAAACTTAATAATAGTGTTATTTTAGAAAAAGATTATCAAGATAAAATAAAATATTTAATACAAGAAATAGCAGATGTTATTAACAACAATTCAAAAACAAGGTATATTTTCTCTTCTACCAAAAAAAGACAAAAATTTAACAACATTAGGGAATTGGAGACCAATAAGTTTACTTAACGTTGATTATAAATTTACTACAAAAACAATAGCAAATAGAATGAAAAATGTTTTAAATAATCTTATTGATAACAGCCAAACAGGATTTTTAAAAGGAAGATAATTATATAGGTGAAAACATTCGAACTATCTTTGAGGTAATAGAATATTTAAATGACGAAGACAAACCAGGACTTATATTTTTTGCAGATTTTGCAAAGGCATTCGATAGTATAGATCACGATTTTATTTTTAAAACTCTTGCATATTTTAATTTTGGTAACTCTTTTATAAACTGGATTAAATTATTTTATAACGATGCTCAAAGTTGTGTAGTTAATAACGGACACATGTCCGAGTTCTTCAACATCAAAAGAGGAGTACGACAAGGATGTCCACTTTCACCGTATTTATTTATATTAATTATAGAAATTTTATACAAGTCCGTAAAAGTAGATAAAGATATAAAAGGCATAAACATATATAATAGAGAAATAAAAAATACAGCATTTGCAGATGATGCAACGTTTATGATGGATGGGACATATACAACTTTTACATCTTTAATAAAAAGGCTAAATTATTTTAGTAAAATATCTGGTCTAAAATTAAACCATAAAAATATGTTATCTTAAGATCAGGATCATTAAAAAATTCTATTGAAAAATTTGGTACAAATAATAATTTTATATGGACATCAGAATGCTCGTCTACGCTGGGAATTGTTTTTTCAAATGACAGAAACAAATATCACGAATTAAATTTAATACCAAAAATACAAGAATTTACAAACTGCTTAAAACGATGGAAGAGGCATAATTTATCAATTATTGGAAAAATAACTGTTATAAAAACTTTTGCATTACCAAAACTTTTATACCCTCTTACAGTTCTAGAAAACCCAAAACCGGAATTAATTAATTCAATCAATAAAAGTATATAGACTTATTTATGGGATAATAAACCTGGTAAAATTAGTCGAAAAACAATAATACAGGATTATGAAAACGGGGGCCTTAAAATGATTGATTTAAACATGTTTATAAAAGCAATTAAAGCAGGATGGGTCAAAAGAATAATCGATCATAAAAATGAGGGCGATTGGAAACATATGTACAATAACAAATTAGATAAAATAGGGGGACAATTAATATTTGAATGTAACTCAAATGAAAATGACTATATTAATACACAAAACCAACCATTTCCCAATTTTTTCTTAGAAATATTACAATCATGGTCAAGCATAAACTTTGTAAATAAACCAGAAGCTGAAGGATTAAACAATCAGATATTATTGAACAACTCTTATACAAAAAACAATAACACGACATTATTTTATAAAGAATGGTATGCAAAAGGTATCAAGTACATCAAACAAATATTTGATAGTAGGCAAAAAACGTTTTATACATTTCAGCTTGTAAAAGCTAAATACACACTTAATAATTCAGATTTTTTAAAATATTATACTTTAATTGAAAGCATACCAAAAGTATGGGAACAAAACTTGAAAACCGACAACATAGCTGATAATAATAAACAAATTAACTTAATGCAACAAATTCGAAACCTCAAGAGTCCAAATAAATTTTTGTACAACCGACAATTAAAAAACACTAACAATATTAATATTATCAAACCTCATATTAAATGGGAATCAGAAAGTACGAACATTAACTGGAATGTTGTACACACCGTACCTTTTAGATCCTTAATTGATACAAAAATAAGAGCTTTTCAATACAGATATATTATGCGAATTGTTCCAAACAACAAATTCCGGTATAAATGCAACATATGTAATACAAGTTTATGTGATTTTTGTGCCATGAATGTTGAAACAAATAGACATCTATTTTGGGAATGTCATTGTTCTAGAGCCTTTTGGACAAATCTTGAAAGATATCTTAATGAAAAGCAGTTTACAATAAAGTTAAATTATATGATAATATCTCTTGGATATGTTGAATGGAGCAGTTATTCAAACTTGTTAAATACTATATTGATTTATGCTAAATATTTTATCTACAAAAATAAGTAGGCAAAAACAATTCCCATATTTATCAATTTTATAAAATATTTAAAACATATTGAAAACATAGAAAGAATAATAGCAACGACAAAAGATAAACTTGAACAACATAACGGCAAATGGGAAAAATTACAACTGTATTAATGACGTCATCAAACTGATTTCAGACAGACTGTCGAGTATTCCTCTTCTTTATCTTAACCTCCATTTCCTTTTTTATTTCTTATCTACTCTCCATTATCTATTGTCTACAAACACCAACTTATTTCTCAATTAATGCATAAAGTAAATTATACTTATAAAGACCATTGTGACAATGCTTCATTAAAAAAACACTTATAATATTATTGTTAACATATAAAAACAGCCTGAATAGACTTGTATATCAGTTATATATCTTAACATGCTAGTATAATATCCACGCTAATCCTTCTTATTGTGTTATGTACAATGCGTTGCTATTTACTTGAATGAATATGTATTATGAGAAATAAAATATTTAAAGACAAAAAAGTGAAAGGAAGTACTAGAAGAATTAAATCTACTCATGTATAATGTTGAAACTTTAATGTATTGCCTTTACTTGTTATTATTTTATGTATATACATGTAAATAAAAGATAAACGATAAAAAAAAAAATTAAATAAATGCAGGGGTGCCACTCAAAGCTCATAACACTCTGATCTGCTAAAAACATGAGTTACATCTGCCCATATTTTATGTTCTACCTATAATAGTTACTTAGTGTTAAAACTCTTGAAACATAAATAGGAAGAACATTATTTCAATTCTAGTGGATTTTGACTACCTTGAACTTTCTGTCTAGGGGATTTTGAGTACTCTGAAAATATCATCTAGGGGATTTTGAGTACGCTGTATTTTACACCTAGGGGATTTTGACTACCTACCCATTTTTGGACCTAGGGGATTATGAGCTAGGGGATTTTGAGGTACACTCTAACTGCATACATACAGATAGTCATACTTCCGGGAGCTTAATTATTTTGCGCTGAGTTTTCGTTTCATTTAAATGATATTAGTATCACGGATTTTGATAACTAAATATTTAATTAATTTAAAGTATTTACAATATGTTAAAATGATTCGCTTAAATGTTTGACAGTTTTCATTATTTCTTTCCTATTTAATCACATGCCGCGGGTTCATTCATCTGGCACGTGTTACAATCAAATATACATATCGGCAGGGTTCTTTCGTGATCGGTGTACCAATAAGGCACCAGCTTGTAAATCTTTGTCATTATATATGATATAAACATAAATAATAATTTCAGATTTTTTTTTTGGAAGTTCCATTGGACTCCATTTGAGATTGAAATTTTCCAGAAGTACTTCCAGGGCACTTATTAATTTTTTGTACCCATGCGATACGCGTATTACATAATGATATTGCATCAGAAAGATTTATGAAGCCACATTCGAACCCCATTTGAGAAAAAAGAACAGATTAAAATTTTAAAGCATTAGGTTCACTTTTAGTGCATTTTTCAAAATATGTTTTTGCATTTGTGTAAAACAAGTATAACATAACAATAACGGGGAAAAAATAATGTCAGAAGTCAACTTCCAAGTTCCAGCGCACAGATCATAAGATAACTGTACGGACCTATGCATTGCGCATTGAATATAAAACCAATTTTATTTGAAAATTTACAAAACCAATTTTATTTATTCATATCATTTTGCTACCGACGAGTAATGAATGGGGAAAGGTTGATTTCATCATTTATAAATATTTTTAAGAATCAGTATACAAAAAGACTCGTAATCAATCTTGTATACTGAGAAATATAGCAAAAAATATGTAAATAAGTATATGTTAAATATGCATACAATGATTTATTTTTAAACAAGTAACTGTTTAGATTTTTGCTTTAAAATGATTGCCGACGACGACGCTGTAATTTAATTACGTAATTTATAGGATAACTTCCCATTTGGTCTACTTCCATTTCTTCTACGATTTTGACATTCATTTCCATTTTGACACCCATTCCCATTTCGTCTTCTCTCTATTTTATATATGTAAAATACTAATATAATTTTATTTATTTTTAATTTTTCAATATTATACATATATTTTTATGTTAATTTTAGAACTTGTTACAGCAAATGTGACAAACAAACACATTCCATGTCTGTAAGGTAATAAGATCAAAAGAAACTAAATCAAGAAAGGTTTTGGTGATTACCAATTAACAGGTAATATTGAACATCGAAATAATTATTAAAACTTTTTTTAATTAAAAATATATATATATATTACATTATACAATATTTCAATAGTCAAAATTGCTAAAATAGGAAAACATATATAAAACATCTCTTTTTTTTATGATTAAAAAGCAAAAAAAAAATATGCATCTATGCAGGCAAAACCATTTTCTAAAACAAGAAAATAATTATGAAATGTTATAATTTCAAACATTTATCGCTAATAAAAATCAATCTTAGTAATGGTAGACAAAAAGTAGAAATAGTAGACCAAATGGGAATGGGTGTCAAAACTTGATTAATTGTTTATATGTCTCTGCCTAAACCAAATAGGACTTTGGGCTCTAACATTTCAATATCGAAATGTCAAAAGAACAAACATTTTAGTTTATAGGAACACACGAGAACACACCCGGAAATGTTGTGTCTGTCATATTGGTCATGTATTTGTATCTCTAATTGAAGCTTTAACTTTTTTTATAATACGAGTTTTCAAAATATCAGCAGACATATAAACTATTAAGTCACTGATATCAGTTAAAAAAAGTCTTAAGAAAATGTTATTTGATAATTTTTTTCTATCATAAATTACTGAAAATGGAATAGTTGTTACATTTGTTGTCATGAATCAGTGGCGTATCTGACTCTAAAATGATTGCAAGCCCATCAGTTTATAGGGGGTTTGTGTGTATGGCCCCCAATCCCAGCAAACCGTCCTTCACCCCTATTGATGAATAAAGTCAAAATAATGTGCGTTGTGGCGTAAAGGCAGCTGCGTCACTGTGTATGTCTTCG
The DNA here is from genome assembly GCA_029582155.1 of Panopea generosa. Taxonomy (NCBI): domain Eukaryota; kingdom Metazoa; phylum Mollusca; class Bivalvia; order Adapedonta; family Hiatellidae; genus Panopea; species Panopea generosa. The sequence goes on from CM055907.1 coordinate 40,146,918, forward strand.
ATTATATAAACTATTAACCAATTTCGAGAGTTTTGCCATCTTTCCATATTACAAACGAAATTAAAAACCTTCATGTACATATACTGCGGTTCCTTATTCCGTATAATTTGCATCATGTAGATATTATGTAATTAACCAGTTTTGAGTGTCAATTAAATAAATCAGTTTAAAATATCGTAGAGGTGCAAAATAGTTGACACATGAATAGATAGATAGATGCGTGTAAGTACTGTTATGTACGGTATGCGATAAGGTCATCAGACTACACATTGGATCTAAATATAGATCAACTATGGCTTTGTAGAAACGGTATTAATAAACAGTACAAACAGTACAAACTGATGAACACATCGGCATCCGAGACAATGTACATGTAGTTACATGTAATTACAGACCTGAGCGTGTGTAATTATGTAAATACAGAACTGATATCCATAAAACACACGTTACCGAATCCTTATCAGTATTTGATAATCCTAATTAGCAGACGCGTGCCTACCGCAAATTTTAGTTTTAAAAAATCGTAGGTCATTTAAGCTTTGAAAATTTGTCTCAAAATAAAAGCTATGTAATAAAGTTTTAACTTTTATGAGTAGGAAAACCTTAAATCATACTTACAATCATTGGACAGAAACTTGAGAAGTTTTGCCAATGCTCTGCGTAGAAGTATGTTTTGAGGAACTTTCGAAACCTCTTCACATATGTAATTTTTGAGTACTGCAAGCCCATACCCAAAAATACTGCCTATTGGAACAGCTTCTTCCTCTTTGGGACTTTTATGAATTGTGGTGTGGCATGACGCGCGTGAGAAACCCTCACTTATGCGAGCATTTGAGTCCTCTATGTGCATAATACAAATGTTCATTTTCTCATGTCCATTCGTAAGTGATGCATATGCTGAGCGTAATGCGACCACATTTTTTTTTGTTTTGAGAAATTCCTCAAATATATTATCAAATTCCTCTGTCTTTGCCTTTTTTTGTTTCTGACCGCCGACGTCCATGTTGGTTTTGTTCAGAAAAAATGGCAGATTTTAATGATATTCTTTTACTGCGCATGAGCGAAATTACTTAAGATTAAAGTACAAAATCGAGCGCGATGGCGGTTAAATAACGAAATGGAGTCATAAAAACGCTTTTACATATCACCTATACTTACCACTATCTTTCGTAACTTGTCTCTTGGAAAACTCCCAACTGATTTGAAACATGCAAATGTATGCCCAGATATCAACAAAAATGGTTATAAGCACAATGCCATAAAATGTACGACAAAAGCCCCTTGGTAAAAAAATGTACACATGCACAAAAGCCTCATGGTGAATTTTATAAGTTGGACAAAAGCCCCAGGGTCGATTTTAAAAGTTGAACAAAAGCCTGATTGGTCGGTTTTAGAAGGTGTACAAAAGCCTCTTGGTCTATTTAAGAAGGTGGACAAAAGCCCTTTGGACAATAATCTGGATCTGGAACTGGATTAATACGTTGAAGTAACCACTGCTGGCTTTACCTCAACGGGAAGGAATGCGCATTAGTCCAGTTTTGCTAGTAGTGACTTGAAACACTCGATGGAGTCCGCTTCCACTAAATTGTCACTAAGTTTATTCTAATCTATGGCAGTTTTCACAAAGAATGAGTTCTTGTAATTCAATGTGTTTGTGAATATTGGTTTAAAGCACTTGTTGTTATTGTTCACAATGTTTTCCACAATATTTTTTTTAATAAAGTCCTCGTACCGCTTTGCCCTGACAGTTCGTTTTGGTCTTAGTGGTTTAAGATAGTGGTCAATGTTGATGGCCGGTACGTACCATTTCACCACCTTGTACAGCAGCGTCAGCCTCTGGTGGCGTCGTCTCTCCTGTAGTTGTGGTAGCTATGTAGATTAAATTTTGCACATCTCTTTTAAGTTGGCCTGATAGTAACTATTATATTAGCATGTGGGCACGCACGCTTTGCATTTATAGGTAATTTAATTGTGTATACAATCGTGCTGTCTTCGAAATAAAGCACTCCTTCATTAATGAAGTTTTTGTGCTTGCGTCATAAAATGTTTCAAAATTGTTAGTTATGATGGGTGCAGTTTATACAGGATGGTGCTCAGAGATGACTTTAAAAGTTTAACTTTTAAAGCTATGTACATTTGATGATGGTCTACAGGTGGAGAATGGGGGACTTTTTCTCATTTCACCAAATGGAAAATTCTCATTATTTCACCGAATTTACGTTCAAACTAACACTTATTAGCCGGGTCAACGTCTATGAATCATTTAACAACTTTTTGTTCATATTGTCTCTAGCTTAATTTACAAACGAAAGTTGTACATCACAGGTATAAAAATGGGGCCATTTATATGTTACAACATTACAGGTATAAACATGGGGCCAAGTATATATGTATATATTACAACATCACAGGTTTAAACATGGAGCTATGTATATGTAGCAACATCATGGGTACAAACATGGGGCCATCTATATATTACAACATCACAGGTATAAACATGGGGCCATGTTTATATTACAACATCATGGGTACAAACATGGAGCCATGTATATGTTACAACATTAAAGGTATAAACGTGGGGCCAAGTATATATTACAACATCACAGGTATAAACATGGGGCCTTGTATATGTTACAGTATTACAGGTATAAACATGGGGCCATGTATATATTACAACATCACAGGTATAAACATGGGGCGATGTATATGTTACAACATCACAGGTAAAAATATGGGGCCATGTATTTGTTACAACATCAGAGGTATAAACATTGGGGCATGTATATGTTAAAACATCACGGGTACAAACATGGGGCCATGTATAGGTTACAACATTACAGGTATAAACATAGGGCCATGTATATGTTACAACATTTCAAATATAAACATGGGGCCATGTATATGTTAAAACATGACAGGTATAAACATGGGGCCATGTATATGTTACAACATTAAAGGTATAAACATGGGGCCATGTATATGTTACAACATTACAGGTATAAACATAGGGCCATGTATATGTTACAACATTACAGGTATAAACATAGGGCCATGTATATGCTACACCTTCACAGGTAAAATCATGGGGCCATGTATATGTTACAACATCACAGGTATAAACATGGGGCCAATTATATGTTACATCACAGGTATAAACATGGGGCCAAGTATATATTACAACAACACAGGTATAAACATGGGGCCATGTATATGTTACAACATCACAAGTATAAACATGGAGCCATGTATATGTTACAACATCACAGGTACAAACATGGGGATAAGTATATGTTACAACATCACAGGTATAAACATGGGGCCATTTATATGTTAAAACATGACAGGTTTTAACATGGAGCCATGTATATGTTACAACATTACAGGTATATAAACATGGGGCCATATATATGTTACAAAATTACAGGTATAAACATGGGCCATGAATGTGTTAAAACATCACAGGTATAAACATGGGACCAAGTATCTGTTACAACATCACAGGTATAAACATGGGCCATGTATATGTTACAACATCACAGGTATAAACCTCGGGCTACATATTTGTTACAACATCACAGGTATAAACATGGGGCCATGTATATGTAACAACATTACTCGTATAAACATGGGGCCATGTATATGTTACAATGTTACAGGTATAAATATGGAGCCATGTATATATTACAACATCACAGGTATAAACATGGGTCCATGTATATATTACAACATCACAGGTATAAACATGGGGCCATGTATATGTTACAACATCATAGGTATAAAATTGGGGACATGTATATGTTACAACATTACAGGTATAAACATAGGGCCATGTATATATTACAACATGATGGGTATAAACATATGTCGATGTATATGTTAAAACATTACATGTATAAACATGGGGCATTGTATATGTTACAACATCAAAGGTATATACATTAAGCCATGTAAATGTTAAAATATCATAGGTATAAACATGGGGCCATGTATATGTTACAACATTACAGGTATAAACATGTGGCCATGTATATGTTACAACATCATGGGAATAAACAAGGGGCCATGTATATGTTACAACATCATGGGTACAACCAAGTTGCCAAGTATCTGTTACAACATCACAGGTAAAAATATAGGATCATTTGTATATTACGTCATCAGAGGCATAAACATGAGGCCATCTATATGTTACAACATTACAGGTATAAACATAAGACCATGTTTATGTTACAACATCATTGGTACAAACATAGGGCCATTTATATGTTACAACATTACAGGTATAAACATGGGGCTATGTATATGTAACAAAATCACAATTATAAACATGGGGCCAAATATATGTTACAACATTACAGATATAAACATGGGTCTATGTATATGTTACAAAATCATGGTTATAAACATTGGGCAATGTATATGTTACAATATTACAGATATAAAGAAGGGGCCATGTATATGTTACAACATCATAGGTATAAACATGGAACTATGTATATATAAACATGGGGCCATGTACATGTATATGTTACAATATTACAGGTATAAAGATGGGCCCATATATATGTTACAATATTCCAGGTATAAACATGGGGTCATGTATATATTACAACATTATAGGTATATACATTGGACCATGTATATGGAGCCACGTATATGTTATATCATCACAGGTTTAAACATGGGGCTATGTATATGTTGCAACATCAAAGGTATGAACATGTTGCCATGTATATGTTACATCACAGGTATAAACATGGGGTAATGGATATGTTACAACATTACAGGTATAAACATGGGGCCATGTATATGTTACAACATTACAGGTATAAATATGGGCCATGTATATGTAACAACATTACAGGTATAAATATGGGGCCATTTATATGTTACAATATCATGGGTATAAACATCGGGCCATTTATAATTTACAATATTACAGGTATAAACATGGGGCCATGTATATGTTACAATATTACAGGTATAAACATTGGGCCATGTATATGTTACAACATTACAGGTATAAACATAGGGCCATGTATATATTACAACATCACAGGTATAAACATGGGGCCATGTATATGTTACAACATTACAGGTATAAATATGGGCCATGTATATGTTACAACATTACAGGTATAAATATGGGGCCATTTATATGTTACAATATCGTGGGTATAAACATCGGGCCATTAATAATTTACAATATTACAGGTATTAATATGGGGCCATGTATATGTTACTATATTACAGGTATAAACATTGGGCCATGTATATGTTACAACATTACAGGTATAAACATAGGGCCATGTATATATTACAACATAACAGGTATAAACATGGGGCATTGTATATGTTACAACATCACAAGTACAAACATGGAGCCACGTATATGTAACAACATCACAGGTATAAACATGCGTCTAAGTATATGTTACCACGTCATGGGTACAAACATAGGGCCATGTATATATTACAACATCACAGGTATAAACATGGGGCCATGTATATGTTACAGCATCATGGGTACAAACATGGGGCCATATATATGTTACAACATCAAAGGTATAAACATGGGGCCATGTATGTTACAACATCACAGGTATTACATGGGGTCATGTATATGTTACAACATCAAAGGTATAAATATTGGACCATGTATATGTTACAACATTACAGGTATAAAAAATGGGCCATGTATATGTTAAAACATCACAGGTATAAACATTGGACCATGTATATGTTACAACATCACAGCTATAAACATAGGGCGAAATAGCTGTTACAACATCACAGGTATAAACATGGGGCCTTGTATATGTTACAACATCACAGGTATAAACATTGGGCCATGTATATGTTATAACATTACAGGTATAAATATGGAACCATGTATATGTTACAACATCATAGGTATAAACTTTGGGCCATGTTTATGTTACAACATCACGGGTATAAACTTGGGGCCATGTATATGTTAAAACATCACGGGTACAAACATGGGGCCATGTATGTGTTACAACACTACAGGTATAAGCATAGGGCCATGTATATGTTGCAACATTACAGATATAAACATGGGGCCATGTATATGTTACACCATCATGGGTACAAACATGGGGCCATATATATTTTACAATATCACAGTTATAAACATTGGGTCATATATATGTAACAACATCACAGGTTTAATCATAGGGCCATGTATTTGTTACAACATTACAGGTATAAACATAGTGCCATGTAAATATTACAACATAATTGATACAAACATGGGGCCATGTATATGTTACAACATTACATATATAAATACGGGGCTATGTATATGTTACAACATATTGGTTATAAAGAAGGGGCCATGTATATGTTACAATAGTACAGGTATAAAGATGACCCATGTAAATGTTGCAAAATTACAAGTATAAACATGGGGCCATGTATATGTTACAACATCACAGGTATAAACATGGGGACATGTATATATATTACAACATCACAGGTATAAACATGGTGCCATGTTTATGTTACAACATCAAATGTATAAATATAGTGCCATGTTTATATTACAACATCATGGTTACAATCATGGGACCATGTATATGTTATAACTTCACGGTATAAACATGGGGCCATGTATATGTTACAACATTACAGGTATAAACATAGGGCCATGTATATATTACAACATAATAGGTATAAACATAGGGCATTGTATCTGTTACAACATCACAAGTACAAACATGGAGCCACGTATATGTTACAACATCACAGGTATAAACATGGTTCTAAGTATATGTTACCACATCATGGGTACAAACATGGGGCCATGTTTATGTTACTTCATCATGGGTACAAACACGGGGCCATATATATGTTACAACATCACAGGTATAAACATGGGGCCATGTATATGTTACAACATAACAGGTATAACATGGGGTCATGTATATGTTACAACATCAAAGGTATAAATATTGGACCATGTATATGTTACAACATTACAGGTATAAAAAATTGGCCATGTATATGTTAAAACATGACAGGTTTAAACATGGGGCCATAGATATGTTACAACATTACAGGTATAAACATGGGGCCATGTATATGTTACAACATTACAGGTATAAACATGGGCTATGAATATGTTAAAACATCACAGGTATAAACATTGGACCATAAATATGTTACAACATCACAGGTATAAACATGGGGCCAACTATCTGTTACAACATCACAGGTATAAACATAGGGCCTTGTATATGTTACAACATCACAGGTATAAACATTGGGCCATGTATATGTTATAACATTAAAGGTATAAATATGGAACCATGTATATGTTACAACATCATAGGTATAAACTTCGGGCCATGTTTATGTTACAACATCACGGGTATAAACTTGGGGCCATGTATATGTTAAATCATCACGGGTACAAACATGGGGCCATGTATATGTTACAACATTACAGGTATAAACATAGGGCCATGTATATGTTACAACATTACAGATATAAACATGGGGCCATGTATATGTTACACCATCATGGGTACAAACATGGGGCCATATATATTTTACAATATCACAGGTATAAACATTGGGTCATATATATGTTACAACATCACAGGTATAATCATGGGGCCATGTATTTGTTACAACATTAAAGGTATAAACATAGTGCCATGTAAATGTTACAACATAATTGATACAAACATGGGGCCATGTATATGTTACAACATTACATATATAAATATGGGGCTATGTATATGTTACAACATATTGGTTATAAAGAAGGGGCCATGTATATGTTACAATAGTACAGGTATAAAGATGACCCATGTATATGTTGCAAAATTACAAGTATAAACATGGGGTCATGTATATGTTACAACATCACAAGTATAAACATGGGGACATGTATATATATATTACAACATCACAGGTATAAACATGGGGCCATGTTTATGTTACAACATCAAATGTATAAACATAGTGCCATGTATATATTACAACATCATGGTTACAATCATGGGACCATGTATATGTTATAACTTCACGGTATAAACATGGGGCCATGTATATATTACAACATCACAGGTATAAACATGGGGCATTGTATATGTTACAACATCACAAGTACAAACATGGAGCCACGTATATGTTACAACAGCACAGGTATAAACATCGGTCTAAGTATATATTACCACATCATGGGTACAAACATGGGGCCATGTATACATTACAACAGCACAGGTATAAACATGGGGCCATGTATATGTTACAGCATCATGGGTACAAACATGGGGTCATATATATGTTACAACATCACAGGTATAAACATGGGGCCATGTATATGTTACAACCTAACAGGTATAACATGGGGTCATGTATATGTTAAAACATCAAAGGTATAAATATTGGACCATGTATATTTTACAACATTACAGGTATAAAAAATGGGCCATGTATATGTTAAAACATGACAGGTTTAAACATGGAGCCATATATATGTTACAACATTACAGGTATAAACATGGGGCCATGTATATGTTACAACATTACAGGTATAAACATGGGGACATGTATATGTTACAACATAACAGGTATAACATGGGGTCATGTATATGTTAAAACATCAAAGGTATAAATATTGGACCATGTATATTTTACAACATTACAGGTATGAAAAAATGGGCCATGTATATGTTAAAACATGACAGGTTTAAACATGGGGCCATATATATGTTACAACATTACAGGTATAAACATGGGGCCATGTATATGTTACAACATTACAGGTATAAACATGGGCTACGAATATGTTAAAACATCACAGGTATAAACATTGGACCATGTATATGTTACAACATCACAGGTATAAACATGGGGCCAAATATCTGTTACAACATCACAGGTATAAACATTGGGCCATGTATATGTTATAACATTACAGGTAAAAATATGGAACCATGTATATGTTACAACATCATAGGTATAAACTTCGGGCCATGTTTATGTTACAACATCACGGGTATAGACTTGGGGCCATGTATATGTTAAAACATCACGGGTACAAACATGGGGCCATGTATATGTTACAATACCACAGGTATAAACATTGGGTCATATATATGTTACAACATCACAGGTATAATCATGGGGCCATGTATTTGTTACAACATTACAGGTATTAACATAGTGCCATGTAAATGTTACAAAATAATTGATACAAACATGGGGACATGTATATGTTACAACATTACATATATAAATATGGGGCTATGTATATGTTACAACATATTGGTTATAAAGAAGGGGCCATGTATATGTTACAATAGTACAGGTATAAAGATGACCCATGTATATGTTGCAAAATTACAAGTATAAACATGGGGCCATGTATATGTTACAACATCACAGGTATAAACATGGGGACATGTATATATATTACAACATCACAGGTATAAACATGGGGCCATGTTTATGTTACAACATCAAATGTATAAACATAGTGCCATGTATATATTACAGCATCATGGTTACAATCATGGGACCATGTATATGTTATAACTTCACGGTATAAACATGGGGCCATGTATATGTTACAACATTACAGGTGTAAACATATGGCATTGTATATGTTACAACATCACAAGTACAAACATGGAGCCACGTATATCTTACAACATCACAGGTATAAACATGGGTCTAAGTATATGTTACCACATCATGGGTACAAACATGGGGCCATGTATATATTACAACATCACAGGTATAAACATGGGGCCATGTATATGTTACAGCATCATGGGTTCAAACATGGGGCCATATATATGTTACAACATCACAGGTATAAACATGGGGTCATGTTTATGTTACAACATAACAGGTATAACATGGGGTCATGTATATGTTACAACATCAAAGGTATAAATATTGGACCATGTATGTGTTACAACATTACAGGTATAAAAAATGGGCCATGTATAGGTTGAAACATGACAGGTTTAAACATGGGGCCATATATATGTTTCAACATTACAGGTATAAACATGGGGCCATGTATATGTTACAACATTACAGGTATAAACATGGGCTACGAATATGTTAAAACATCACAGGTATAAACATTGGACCATGTATATGTTACAACATCACAGGTATAAACGTGGGGCCAAATATCTGTTACAACATCACAGGTATAAACAGTGGGCCATGTATATGTTATAACATTACAGGTATAAATACGGAACCATGTATATGTTACAACATCATAGGTATAAACTTCGGGCCATGTTTATGTTACAACATCACGGGTATAAACTTGGGGCCATGTATATGTTAAAACATCACGGGTACAAACATGGGGCCATGTATATGTTACAACATTACAGGTATAAACATAGGGCCATGTATATGTAACAACATAACAGATATAAACATGGGGCCATGTATATGTTACACCATCATGGGTACAAACATGGGGCCATATATATTTTACAATATCACAGGTATAAACATTGGGTCATATATATTTTACAACATAACAGGTATAATCATGGGGCCATGTATTTGTTACAACATTACAGGTATAAACATACTGCCATGTAAATGTTACAACATAATTGATACAAACATGGGGCCATGTATATGTTACAACATTACATATATAAATATGGGGCTATGTATATGTTACAACATATTGGTTATAAAGAAGGGGCCATGTATATTTTACAATAATACAGGTATGAAGATGACCCATGTATATGTTGCAAAATTGCAAGTATAAACATGGGGCCATGTATATGTTACAACATCACAGGTATAAACATGGGAACATGTTTATGTTACAACATCACAGGTATAAACATGGGACCATGAATATATTACAACATCACAGGTATAAACATTGGGCTATGTATATGTTACAACATCATGGGTACAAACATGGGGCCATATGTATGTTACAACATCACAGGTGTCAACATTGGGTCATGAATATGTTAAAACATTACATGTATAAACATGGGGCCATGTATATGTTACAACATCACAGGTATAAACATTGGGCCATGAATATGTTACAACATTACATGTATAAACATGGGGCCATATATATGTTACAACATCAAAGGTATAAACATGGAGCCATGTATATGTTACAACATCACAGGTATAAACATGGAGCCATGCATATGTTACAACATTGCAGGTATAAACATGGGGCCATGTATATATTACAACATCATGATTACAATCATGGGACCATGTATATGTTATAACATCACGGTATAAACATGGGGCTTTGTATATGATACAACATCACAGGTATAAACATAGTGCCATGTATATATTACAACATCATGGTTACAATCATGGAACCATGTATATGTTATAACATCTCGGTATAAACATGGGGCCATGTATATGTTACAACATTACAGGTATAAACATTGGGCCAAGTATATATTACAACATCACAGGTATAAACATGGGGCCATGTATTTGTAACAACATCACAGGTATAAACATGGGGCCATGTTTATGTTACAACATCTGAGGTATAAACATTGGGCTATGTATATGTTACGACTTCATGGGTACAAACATTGGGCTATGTATATGTCACAACATCATGGATACAAACATGGGGCCATATATATGTTACAACATCACAGGTGTAAACATTGGGTCATGAATATGTTAAAATATTACATGTATAAACATGGGGCCATGTATATGTTACAACATCAAAGGTATAAACATTGGGCCATGTATATGTTACAACATCACAGGTATAAACATGGGGCCATGTATATGTTACAACATCACAGGTATAAACATTGGGCCATGAATATGTTACAACATTACATGTATATTCATGGGACCATCTATATGTTATAACATCACGGTATAAACATGGGGCCATGTATATGTTACAACATTACAGGTATTAACATTGGGCCAAGTATATATTACAACATCACAGGTATAAACATGGAGCCATGTATTTGTAACAACATCACAGGTATAAACATGGGGCCATATATATGTTACAACATCTCAGGTATAAACATTGGGCTATGTATATGTTACAACTTCATGGGTACAAACATTGGGCTATGTATATGTCACAACATCATGGGTACAAACATGGGGCCATATATATGTTACAACATCACAGGTGTAAACATTGGGTCATGAATATGTTAAAACATTACATGTATAAACATGGGGCCATGTATATGTTACAACATCAAAGGTATAATCATGGGGCCATGTATATGTTACAACATCACAGGTATAAACATTGGGCCATGAATATGTTACAACATTACATGTATAAACATGGGGCCATGTATATGTTACAACATCAAAGGTATAAACATGGGGCCATGTATATGTTACAACATTACAGGTATAAACATTGGGCCATGTATATGTTACAACATCAAAGGTACAAACATGGGGCCATGTATATGTTACAACATCACAGGTATAAACATGGGGCCATGTATATGTTACAACATTGCAGGTATAAACATGGAACCATGTATATGTTACAACATTATGGGTATGAACATGGGGCCATGTATAATTTACAATATGACAGGTATAAACATGGTGCCATGTATATGTTACAATATTACAGGTATAAACATGTGGCCATGTATATGTTACAATATTACAGGTATAAACATGGGGCCATGTATATGTTACAGCATAACAGGTATAAACATGGGGCCCTGTATATGTTACAACATAACAGGTATAAACATGGGGCCATTCATATGTTACAACATCAGAGGTACAAACATGGAGCCATGTATATATTACATCACAGGTACAAACATGGGGCCATATTTATGTCACTACATCATGGGTACAAACATGGGATCATATATATATTGCATCATCACAGGTATAAACATGGCACCTTGTATATGTTACAAAATTACAGACATACACAGGGTCATGTATATGTTACAACATCACAGGTTTAAACATGGCGCCTTGTATATGTTACAACATTACAGATATACATAGGGTCATGAATATGTTACAACATCACAGTTATAAACATGGGGCCATGTATATGTTAAAACAATACAGGTATAAACATGGGGCCATGTATATGTTACAACATTACAGCTATAAACATTCGGCAATACATATGTTACAACATCACAGGTATAAACATGGGGCCATGTATATGTTACAACATTACAGGTATAAACATGAAACCATGTATATGTTACAACTTCACTTGTATAAACTTGGGGCCATGTATATGTTACAACTACACGAGTACAGACATGGAGCCATGTATGTGTTACAACATTACACATATAAACATGGGGCCATGTATATGTTACATTATCACAGGTATAAACTTAGGGCCATGTATATGCTACAACATCATGGGTAAAAACATTGGACTATGTATATGTTACAACATTACAGTTATAATCAAGGGGCAATGTGTATATTACAATATCACAGATATAAACATGTGTCGATGTATATGTTACACCATCACATGTATAAACATTGGGCCATGTATATGTTACAACATCACATGTATAAACATGAAGCCATGTATATGTTACAACATCACAGGTATAAACATGGGGCCATGTATATGTTACAACATAACTGGTATATAAAACATGGGGCCATGTATATGTTACAACATCACAGGTATTAACATGGGGCCATGTTTATGTTACAACATTACAGGTATAAACATTGGGCCATGTATATATTTACAACATGACTGGTATAAACATGGGGCCATGTATATGTTACAACATCACATGTATAAACTTGGGGCCATGTATATGCTACAACATCATGGGAACAAACATGGGGCTTTGTATATGTTACAACATTACAGGTATAAACATGGGGCCATGTATATGTTACAACATTACAGATATAAACATGTGTCGATGTATATGTTACACCATCACATGTATAAACATTGGGCCATGTATATGTTACAACATCACAGGTATAAACATGGAGCCATGTATATGTTACAACATCACAGGTAAAAACATGGGGCCATGTATATGTTACAACATCACAGGTAAAAACATGGGGCCATGTATATGTTACAACATCACAGGTATAAACATTGGGCCATGTTTATGTTACAACATTACAGGTATATACATTGGACCATGTATATATTTACAACATGACTGGTATAAACGTGGTGCTATGTATATATTACAACATCACAGGTATAAACATTGGACCATGAATATGTTACAACATTACATGTATAAACATTGGGCCATGTATATGTTACAACATCACAGGTATAAACATGGGGCCATGTATATGTTACAACATCACAGGTATAAACATAGGGCCATGTATATGTTACAACATTGCAGGTATAAAAATGGGACCATGTATATGTTACAACATCATGAGTATAAACATGGGGCCATGTATAATTTACAATATTACAGGTATAAACATGGGGCCATGTATATGTTACAATCTTACAGGTATAAACATGGGGCCATGTATATTTGACAACATAACAGGTATAAACATGGAGCCATGTGTATGTTACAACATTACAGGTATAAACATGTGGCTATGTATATGTTACAACATCATCGGTACAAACATGGGACCATGTATATATTACAACATCACAGGTACAAATATGGGGCTATATTTATGTTACTACATCATGGGTACAAACATGGGGCCATATATATGTTACAACATCATAGGTATAAACATGGCGCCATGTATATGTTACAACATAACAGATATACATGGGGTCATGTATATGTTACAACATCACAGATATAAACATGAGGCGATGTATATGTTACAACATCACAGGTATAAACATTGGACCATGAATATGTTACAACATTACATGTATAAACATTGGGCCATGTATATGTTACAACATCACAGGTATAATCATTGGGCCATGAATAAGTTAAAACAAGACAGGTATAAACATGGGGCCATGTATATGTTACAACATCACAGGTATAAACATTGGGCCATTGTATATATTTACAACATGACTGGTATAAACGTGGTGCTATGTATATATTACAACATCACAGGTATAAACATTGGACCATGAATATGTTCCATCATTACATGTATAAACATTGGGCCATGTATATGTTACAACATCACAGGTATAATCATTGGGCCATGAATAAGTTAAAACAAGACAGGTATAAACATTGGGCCATGTATATGTTACAACATAACAGGAATAAACATTGGGCCAAGCATATGTTACAACATTAAAGGTATAAACATGGGGCCATATATATGTTACAACATTACAGGTATAAACATAGGGCCATGTATATGTTACAACATCATATGTATAAACATGGGGCCATGTGTACGTTATAACATCACAGGAATAAACATGGTGCCAAGTATATGTTACAACATCAAAGGTATAAACATGGGGCCTTGTATATGTTACAACATTACAGGTATAAACATATGGCCATGTATATGTTTCAACATCACAGGTAAAACATGGGGCCATATATATGTTACAGCATCACAGTTATTAACATGGGGCCATGTTTATATCACAACATCACAGGTATAAACATGGGGTCATGTATATCTTACAAAATCACAGGTATAAACATGGGGCCATGTATTTGTTACAACATCACATGTATAAACATAGGGCCATGTTAATTTTACAACATTACAGGTATAAACATGGGGTCATGTACATGTTACAATATTACATGTATAAACATGGGGCCATGTATATGTTACAACATCACAGATATAAATATAGGCCTAGGCATATGTTACATCATTACAGGTATAAACATGGGGTTATGTATATATTACAACATTACTGGTATAAACACGGAGCCATGTATGTTACAACATCATGTGTAAAATTATGGGGCAATGTATATGTTATAACATCACATGTATAAACATGGGGCCATGTATATTTTACAACATTACATGTATAAACATGGGGCCATGTATATGTTACAACATCATGGGTACAAATACTGGTCAATATATATGTTACAACATCACGGGTATAAACATTGGGCCATGTATATGTTACAACTTCACAGGTATAAAGATGTGGCCATGTATATATTTACAACATTGCAGGTATAAACATGTGGCCATCTATATATTACAACATCACAGGTATAAACATGGGGCCATGTATATTTTTACAACATCACAGGTATAAACAGGGGGACATGTACATTTTACAATATTACAGGTATTAACACGGGACCATGTATATATTACAACATCACTGGTATAAACATTGGGCAATGTATTTATTACAACATCACAGGTATAAACATGGGGCCATGTATATATTATAACATCACAGGAATAAACATTGAACAATGTATATGTTACAACATCACAGGTATATTCATGGGGCCATTTATATGTTACAACATCACAAGCATTAACATGGGGCCATGTATATGTTACAACATCGCAGCTTTAAACATTATGCCATGTATATGTTACAACATCACAGGTATAAACATGGGGCCATGTATATGTTACAACATAACAGGTAAAACCATGGAGCCATAGATACATTACAACATTACAAGTATACATATCTGGCCATGTATATGTTACAACATCACAGGTATAAACATGGGGCTATGTGTATATTACAACAACAGATATAAACTTTGGGCTATGTTTATATTACAACATAACAGGTATAAAAGTGGGGCCATGTATATATAACAACATTACAGGTATAAACATGGGGACATGTATATGTTACAATATTACAGGTGTAACATGGGGCCATATATGTTACAACATCACAGGTATAAATGTAGGGCCATGTTTATGTTTATGTTACAACATCATGAGTACAAATACTGGGCAATATATATGTTACAACATCACGGGTATAAACATTGGGCCATGTATATGTTACAACATCACAGGTATAAACATGGGGCCATGTATATATTATAACATCACAGTAATAAACATTGAACAATGTATATGTTACCACATCACAAGTATATTCATGGGGCCATTTATATGTTACAACATCACAAACATTAACATGGGGCCATGTATATATTACAACATCACAGGAATAAACATGGGGCCATGTATATGTTACAACATCATGGGTAAAAACATGGAGCCATGAATACATTACAACATTACAGGTATAAATATGGGGACAGGAATATGTTACATTATCATGTGTACAAACATGGGGCCGTGTATATGTTACAATATCACAGGTATAAACATGGAGCTATGTATATATTACAACATCACAGCTATAAACGTGGGGCCATGTATATATCACAAAATTGGAGGTATAAATATGGGGCCAGGTATATATTACAACATCACAGGTATAAACATAAGGCCATGTTTATGTTACAACATTACAGGTATAAACATAAGGCCATGTATATGTTACAACATCACAGGTATAAACATGTGGCCATGTATATGTTACAACATCACAGGAATAAATATAGGGCCATGCA
The DNA here is from genome assembly GCA_029582155.1 of Panopea generosa. Lineage (NCBI taxonomy): Eukaryota > Metazoa > Mollusca > Bivalvia > Adapedonta > Hiatellidae > Panopea > Panopea generosa. The sequence continues at coordinate 40,164,464 of CM055907.1, forward strand.
TATTTGACAACATCACAGCTATAAACATGTATATATTACAACATCACAGGTATAAACAAGGGGCCATGTATATGTTACAACATCACAGGTATAAACATGGGACCATGAATATATTACAACATCACAGGTATAAACATGGGGCCATGTATATGTTACAACATCGCAGGTATCAACATGTGGCTATGTATATGTTACAACATCCCAAGTATAAACATAGGGCCATTTATATGGTACATCATCGCATGTATAAACATAGAGCCATGTATATATTACAAGCTTACAGGTATAAACTAAGAGCTATGTATATGTTACAACATCATGGATACAAAAATGGGGCCATTGATATGTTACAACATCACGCTAACAAACATGGGGCCTTGTATATGTTACAAAATCACAGGTATAAACATGGGCTATGTATATGTTACAACATTACAGGTATACTAATGGGGCCATGTTTATATTACAACATCACAGGTATAAACTTGGAGCCATGTATATGCTACAACATCATGGGTACAAACATTGGGCCATGTATATGTTACAACATTACAGGTATAAACATGGGGCCATGTATATGTTACAACATTGCAGATATAAACATGGGGCTATGTATATGTTAAAATATCACAGGTATAAACATGGGGCCAAGTATATGTTACAACATCACAGGTATAAACATGGGACTATGTATATATTACAACATCACAGGTATAAATATGGGACCATGTATATGTTACAACATCACAGGTATAAACATGGGACCATGTATATGTTACAACATCACAGGTATAAACATGGGACCATGTATATATTACAACATCACAGGTATCAACATGTGGCTATGTATATGTTACAACATCACAGGTATAAACATATGGCCATTTATTTGGTACAACAACGCATGTATAAACATGGGGCCATGTATATATTTCAACATTACAGGTATAAGCATGGGGCCATGTATATATTACTACATTACAGTTATAAACATGGGGCCATGTATATGATACAACATAATGGGTACAAACATGGGGGCCATGTATATGTTACAACATCACAGGTATAAACATGGGGCCATGTATATGTGACAACATCACAGGTAAAAACATGGAGCCATGAATATATTACAACATAACAGATATAAACATGGGGCTATGTATATATTACAACATCACAGGTATAAATTTGGGGCTATGTTTATATCACATCATCACATGTATAAACATGTGGACATGTATATGTTACAACATCACAGGTATAAACATAGGAGCAATGTATATTTTACAACATAACAGGTATAAACATGGAGCCATGTATATATTACAACATCACTGGTATAAACATGGGGCCATGTGTCTGTTACATCACAGTTATAAATATGGGACCCTGTATATATTACAACATCACAGGTGTGAAGATGGGGCCATGTATATATTACAACATCACAGGTACAAACATTGGGCCATGTATATGTAACAACATCACGGGTATAATCATGGGGCGATGAATATGTTACAATATCACAGGTATCAACATAGGGCCATGTATATGTTACAACATTACAGGTAAAAACATTGGCCCATGTATATATTACAGTATCACAGGTATAAATAAGAGGCCATGTATATGTAACAACATCACAGGTATAAACATGGGACTATGTATATGTTACAATATCACATAAACATGGGACTATGTATATGTTACAATATCACAGGTATAAACATGTGGCTATGTATATGTTACAACATCACAGGTATGAAGAAGGGGCCATGTATATATTACAACAACACAGGTACAAACATGGGGCCATTTATATATTACAACATCACAGGTATAAACATTGGGCCATGTATATGATACAACATCATGGGTACAGAGATGGGGCCATGTATATGTTACAACATTACAGTTATAAACATAGGGCCATGTATATATTACAACTTCACAGGTATAAACATGGGGCCATGTATATGTTACAACATCATGGGTACAAATATTGGGCCATGTTTATGTTACAATATTACAGATATAAAGGTGGGACCATGTATATGTTACAACATCATTGGTACAAACATGGGGCCATGTATATGTTACAACATTACAGATATAAACATGGGACCATGTATATGTTACAATATTACAGATATAATATTACAGATATAAACATGGGACCACCTATATGTTACAACATTACAGGTATAAACATGGGGCCATGTATTTGTTACAATATTACAGGTATAAACATGGGACCATGTATATGTTACAATATTACAGACATAATATTAGAGATATAAACATGGGACCACGTATATGTTACCACATTACAGGTATAAACATGGGGCCATGTATATGTTACAATTTTACAGGCATAAACATTTTTTTCCACATTCAACAGTTTAGCATTCTCCAATATGACAATTTCTAATTTTTATATAATTATTGCAACAACTCTTTTTAACGCTCCATTTTTTGATGCCAGTTTTGGAAAATCTGTAAAGTAAAGTGTCATCTCGCGACAAGTATTTCTTATCGCGATATTCTTTCATATTTTTATTTCAAACAAATTTGTCGTAAAGAGATGCGCTTTAGCAAACCGTCTTTTTGCAATGATCTTGTCGGTCCAACCAAATATACTGTATCCATATTATGTCTCATTTTCATTCATTGTTTCAATTTCTTGCTTTAAAGTGACTTTCATGCACACTTTACTTTCATTTGCTATTTATATTGATAAAATAAACAAAATAGTATTGGAATTTAATATATGCCTAATATATACCTCAATTGGTAAGGGATATATTATTAGTTGATAATGAATCTAATGCATGTACACAAGTATGTTATTCATTCATGTATTGAAAAAGGGGGCATGGTTAGTGTCAGTGATATGCAAATTATTGCTGGGCACCTTCAAACATTAATATTTGTTATAGATATAAAAAAGTCAAATATATAGTTTTGCAACAAAACAGAGCATCATTTGTGGCAAAAACAACTGTTTATCCATATATGGTCATGTCTTTTGATACTTAAGTTATGTAATGTTGCATATACAATAAATGAATATGCAGTCAGATAGATAAACTATAGGAGGCAATACAAGGACATTTTCAAAGTATTTCTTTTTCTAGAATTATTTTTATTAAGGTACAATGGCTGAAAAATTTTGGCAGTTTTTCCTGTTTTCGAGTCGTCCAAAACTGATTGATGCATGTGAAACCGCCATCTTATTTTGGTGCATGAATGCGAAAGCAGTTGCGCGATGAATTCAAAAGGCGTATTTTTATATTTATAAATGGTAAAGGTTTGTTCGACAAAAATTTCAGTCACATGTCATGACAATTTCTACTCTTAAATAACCAGATCATTTTCGGTAGACGCTGAGAGGAAAATGCATCTTTGTGATTCAGATTTATTTTCTTTTTCAAAATATGTCACTTTCTATGAGAATTGCTGTATTTGAAACATCTAAATGGAAAAATAAATGTATTTTTGTGAAAAATGGGTGACTTTGAGTGAAATAGAGAAGTTGTCATACAGGCAAAACCAAACTTGAAGCTAAAACAGTTAAGCAAATAGGCAAAGAAATGATCATGTATGCAAATATGCTTTGCTGCATCATGTGATAAGACTTGATTTTATCCATCTGTCTCTAAATCCTGGCTAAAATGAATAGAAGTTTGCACTTAAAAACACTTGAAAGTCACACAGAGAGACAGTGATGCTAATATATCACAACACAAGCATGTCCTGAGTATTCACTGCATCCAGATTTCTGATTCATGTACGTTAAATCATTTTTTTTGTGTTAGAAACTCATTATTTATGTATTATTCATACCCCATCCACATATAAAAATGGTAACATTTGTCGCGATACTGTTACCACTCTTTAGTGCATGCTTTTTGACAATACGGTTGGTCGCGTATGAGCAATATTGTTTTTATGTCGCTATTTATCAATTAATATTATATTGATCATGAATTATGGAGAAAATTCGTTTCATTATTTTGTCATTGATAATTGTTATCAACAGCTCTGTATCCAGTTTTCGATATACCGACCGCCAAACTGTCGCGTTTCATTTTAATGGTATGGCATATGACTCCCATTTTTGTTTTACTGTCATTTTTTTCTCCTCATTGTTGATATTTATGTGGCTGGGTCTGGCTTATACACAGTATCTATCTACTCTTGGACATTCAGGTAAATGGTAAAATGCGACATCTTTTAAATGACGCGAAACAGATTCGCGTAATAATTTCTCAGCGTTTAGTTAACCTGTGCTTAAGACTTTTGTACCATCATCTGATTTCTTTCGGTTGTTTTTCTTACTTTTTTTTCAAATAAAAATACATGATGCTTGCTATAGAATATAGATTTTTCTCATTGAAGATGATTTTTTTTTCACTGTCTGTTATTGAATGTGTACAATATTTTTCTCCACATTCAACAGTATAGCATTCTCAAATATGACAATTTCTAATTTTCATATAATTTTTGCAAAAACTCTATTTTAACGGCCCATTTTTTGATGCCAGTTTTGGAAAATCTGTAAAGTAACGAGTCATCTTGCGACAAGTATTTCTTATCGCGATATTCTTTCATATATTTATTTCAAACAAATTTGTCGTAAGAGACGCACTTTAGCAAACCGTCTTTTTGCAATGAGCTTGTCGGTCCAGCCAAATATACTGTATCCATATTATGTCTCATTTTCATTCATCGTTTCATTTTCTTGCTTTAAAGTGACTTTCATTTCATTTTCATTTGCTATTTATATTGATAAAATAAACAAAATAGTATTGGAATTGAATATATGCCTAATAGATACCTCAGTTGGTAAGGGATATATTCATAGTTGATAATGAATCTAATGCATGTACACAAGTATGTTATTCATTCATGTATTGAAAAAGGGGGCATGGTTAGTGTCAGTGATATGCAAATTATTGCTGGGCACCTTCAAATATTAATATTTGTTTGTTATAGATATAAAAAAAGTCAAATATGTAGTTTTGCAACAAAACAGAAAAACATTTGTGGCAAAAACAACTATTTATCCATATATGGCCATGTCTTTTGATACTTAAGTTATGTAATGTTGCATATACAATAAAATGAATATGCAGTCAGATAGATAAACTATAGGAGGCAATACAAGGACATTTTCAAAGTATTTCTTTTTCTAGAATTATTTTTATTAAGGTACAATGGCAAAAAAAATGTTGGCAGTTTTTCCTGTTTTCGAGTCGTCCGAAACTAATTGATGCATGTGTGACTGCCATCTTATATTGGTGCATGAATTCGAAAACAGTTGTGCGATCAATTCAAAAGGCGTGTTTTTATATTTAGAAATGGTAAAGATTTGTTCGACAAAAATTTCAGTCACATGTCATGACAAGTTCTACTCTTCAAGGTCTCACTGAACAATTACCTCCCTTACATGACGGTAGCAAGATTATTACGCCCAAGAAATTAGAGCTGTGTAAAGCTATTGGGCAATATTTTTGTTAAAAATGCATAAAATGTCATATTTCTTTGTGCATATGGGAACATTTGAACATTTTCATGATTTCTGCAAAGTTTGGGTGACCCTAGGAACTGTTTGATGATGCTATAACAGTTTAAAGATGCGTAGTGATACACTGTAACAAATGAAGCTGGCCCACCATTAATTTCACATAGACCGTAATATAAGCACAGTAGACTGTCACACTTACAGTTGTGCTCCAAACGCCATGAGAATTTCCAGAATTCATATTCAATTCAAGCAGAACACAAAAATCAGTTAAAAACATGGGCATTAACTGCTTCCAATTGCACAATTTTGCTCAAAGCGAAAGTAGGTGTACCTATTTCACATACAGGGGTCAAATCAGCCAAATTATGCAAAATTCTTACCATCTAAGAAATAGTCCCATCTATGTGTTATAGCTACCAGTCCACTCAATTCTGCACCATTCCCTGAGAAAATATATTCCCTTCACAATTTCACATTGCAATAGTACCTGTCAAGTGCATTTTCACACTCATACTCACACCATCTTGAACAACCACTGTCAATTTTCTATGAAACTTCTTTCGGGTACTACCATTTTGACCCCCCCCCCCCCCCCCCCCCCCCCGGTTCCTGGTCTAAGTCCTATATGAAACTGTTCCATTAATTCTGACTTTTAGAAACATATGGCTGTGCTCTCCTACCTTAGGGCTAGTGGTTAGAGTAGATTCCATGGCTATATCTCAAAAACTGTCGTTCACATTCATATTCCAGTTGAACCTATGATATTGCGTCAAATTCAGGGGAAAATCCAAAGATCTGGCAATCCGCACAAACTGAAAACAGTAATACAACTATTTTAGGCTAGATAACATACCACTACCTGCATATATTTATCTGTATACATTTACTCTGTCTGAAAATTATAAAATTAAGGAATGCCAAATGGAGATATAAAAAAAATATTTTTTTTAATTGACTGTATAGAAATTGGCACCATTTTTCAGAGATTTCTAAAGAAAACAAATTCCCAGAAGAAAATCTGGATTTGAAAATTGTCAAATTAAAATGCACATTAATTTCCCATATATTACTAATGATCATGAATTATGGAGAAATTTCCTGTTTCATTATTTTGTCATTGATATTTGTTATCAACAGCTCTGTATCCAGTTTTTGATATACTGACCGCGAAACTGTCGCGTTTCATTTTAATGGTATGGCGCATGACTGCCATTTTTTTTTTACTGTCATTTTTTTCTCCTCATTGTTGATATTTAAGTGGCTGGGTCTGGCTTATACACAGTATCTATCTACTCTTGGACATTCAGGTAAATGGTAAAATGCGACATCTTTGAAATGACGCGAAACAGATTCGCGTAATAATTTCTCAGTGTTAAGTTAACCTGTGCTTGAAACTTTTATACCATCATCTGATTTCTTTCGGTTGTTCTTCTTACTTTTTTTTTTCAAATAAAAATACATGATGCTTGCTATAGAATATAGATTTTTCTCATTGAAAATGATTTTTTTTCGCTGTCTGTTATTGATTGTGTACAATATTTTTCTCCACATTCAACAGTATAGCATTCTCCAATATGACAATTTCTAATTTTCATATAATTATTGCAAAACTCTATTTTAACGGCCCATTTTTTGATGCCAGTGATGGAAAATCTGTAAAGTCGCGACAAGTATTTCTTATTGCGATATTCTTTGATATATTTATTTCAAACAAATTTGTCATAAAGAGATGCGCTTTAGCAAACCGTCTTTTTTAAATGAGCTTGTCGGTCCAGCCAAATATACTGTATCCATATTATGTCTCATTTTCATTCATCGTTTCATTTTCTTGCTTTAAAGTGACTGTCATGCACACTTTACTTTCATTTGCTATTTATATTGATAAAATAAACAAAATAGTATTGGAATTGAATATATGCCTAATATATACCTCAATTGGTAAGGGATATATTATTAGTTGATAATGAATCTAATGCATGTACACAAGTATGTTATTCATTCATGTATTGAAAAAGGGGGCATGGTTAGTGTCAGTGATATGCAAATTATTGCTGGGCACCTTCAAACATTAATATTTGTTTGTTATAGATATAAAAAAGTCAAATATATAGTTTTGCAACAAAACAGAGCATCATTTGTGGCAAAATCAACTATTTATCCATATATGGTCATGTCTTTTGATACTTAAGTTATGTAATGTTGCATATACAATAAAAAGAATATGCAGTCAGATAGATAAACTATAAAAACACTTGAAAGTCACACAGAGAGACAGTGATGCTAATATATCACAACAAAAGCATGTCTAGAGCATTCACTGCATCAGATTTCATGATTCATGTAAGTTAAACCATTTTTTTTGTGTAATAATCTCATTATTTATGTATAATTCATACCCCACCCACATATAAATGGTAACATTTGTCGCGATACTGTTTCCACTCTTTAGCGCATGCTTTTTGACAATACGGTTGGTCGCGTATGAGCAATACTGTTTTTATGTCGCTATTTATCAATTAATATTATATTGATCATGAATTATGGAGAAATTTCCTGTTTCATTATTTTGTCATTGATATTTGTTATCAACAGCTCTGTATCCAGTTTTCTATATACTGACCGCGAAACTGTCACGTTTCATTTTAATGGTATGGTGCATGACTGCCATTTTTGTTTTACTGTCATTTTTTTCTCCTCATTGTTGATATTTATGTGGCTTGGTCTGGCTTATACACAGTATCTATCTACTCTTGGACATTCAGGTAAATGGTAAAATGCGACATCTTTGAAATGACGCGAAACAGATTCGCGTAATAATTTCTCAGCGTTAAGTTAACCTGTGCTGGAAACTTTTATACCATCATCTGATTTCTTTCGGTTGTTCTTCTTACTTTTTTTTCAAATAAAAATACATGATGCTTGCTATAGAATATAGATTTTTCTCATTGAAGATGATTTTTTTTCACTGTCTGTTATTGATTGTGTACAATATTTTTCTCCACATAGCAATCTCCAATATGACAATTTCTAATTTTCATATAATTATTGCAACAACTCTATTTTAAGGGCCGCTTTTTTGATGCCAGTTTTGGAAAATTTGTAAAGTCGCGACAAGTATTTCTTATTGCGATATTCTTTGATATATTTATTTCAAACAAATTTGTCATAAAGAGATGCGCTTTAGCAAACCATCTTTTTGCAATGAGCTTGTCGGTCCAGCCAAATATACTGTATCCATATTATGTCTCATTTTCATTCATCGTTTCATTTTCTTGCTTTAAAGTGACTGTCATGCACACTTTACTTTCATTTGCTATTTAAACAAAATAGTATTGGAATTGAATATATGCCTAATATATACCTCAATTGGTAAGGGATATATTCATAGTTGATAATGAATCTAATGCATGTACACAAGTATGTTATTCATTCATGTATTGAAAAAGGGGGCATGGTTAGTGTCAGTGATATGCAAATTATTGCTGGGCACCTTCAAACATTAATATTTGTTTGTTATAGATATAAAAAAGTCAAATATGTAGTTTTGCAACAAAACAGAGCATCATTTGTGGCAAAAACAACTATTTATCCATATATGGTCATGTCTTTTGATACTTAAGTTATGTAATGTTGCATATACAATAAAATGAATATGCAGTCAGATAGATAAACTATAGGAGGCAATACAAGGACATTTTCAAAATATTTCTTTTTCTAAAATTATTTTTATTAAGATACAATGGCTAAAAAATTTGGCAGTTTTTCCTGTTTTCGAGTCTTCGGCAACTGATTGATGCATGTGTGACCGCCATCTTATTTTGGTGCATGAATTCGAAAACAGCTGCGCGATGAATTCAAAAGGCGTATTTTTATATTTAGAAATGGTAACGGTTTGTTCGACAAAAATTTCAGTCACGTGTCATGACAATTTCTACTCTTAATCTACTGCATCCCTGCTTAATACCCTGACTGTAGGGAGATAGCTATTGTACAGTTTGGTTATAATTAATTTTCGTGAAGCTGACGATCACTTTAAGGATATGTGTAATAAATAGAATCAATGCGGCTTACGTTTTTGTGTACATACTATACAGCTATTTACAGACAGACAGACAATTACAGACAGACAGACGGACGGGCGTTCTGGTGGAAGTTATGTTGTGGGGTGCGGTTTTTATATGTTATAAAAACATCTTTTTTTTTCATAAAACAAAACAAAACCTATTTTCTTTCTTACCCTAATGTCACAAACCTTGAGATCCAACTAAAACTACGATAACAACAACTACTGCTACTACCACTACTACCACTACTATAATTACTACTACAACAACTACTACTGCTACTCTTACTACCATTACTATTTCTATTACTACTACTAATAATAATAATAAATATTACTACTGCTACTGCTACTACTACTGCTACTGCTACTACTATTGTTATTATTACTACTTCTAATACTACTACTACTACTACTACTACTACAACTACTATAACAACAACTACTACTACTATAACAACAACTACTACTACTACTATAACAACTACTACTACTACTACTACTACTACTACTACTACTACTACAACAACAACTACTACTACTGCTATTTCTACTACTACTACTACTACTACAACTACTACTAATACTACTATTACTACTATTACTACTACTACTAAAACTACTATAACAACAACTACTACTCATACTAATATCACTACTACTACTGCCACTATACCAACAACTACTACTACTACTACCACTACTACCACTACTATAATTACTACTACAACAACAACTACTACTACTTCTACTCTTACTACCATTACTATTTCTATTACTACTACTACTAATAATAATGAATATTACTCCTGCTACTGCTACTACTATTGTTATTATTACTACTTCTAATACTACCACTACTACTACTACTAAAACTACTATATCAACAACAACAACAACAACTACTACTACTACTACTACTACTACTATTATAACAACAACTACTATTACTATTACTACTACTACTACTACTATAACAACAACTACTACTCATACTAATATTACTACTACTACTACTACTGCTACTATAACAACAACTACTGCTACTACTACTACTACCACTACTATAATTACTACTACAACAAACAACAACTACTGCTACCTCTACTCTTACCACCATTACTATTTCTATTACTACAACTTCTACTACTTATAAAATAAACAATATGTTTTAGATAGAAGTAGTCAAATCCTTAATAGAACAAACTAAAATAAACTCAGTGGAAGAATTTCTTCAAACACAAATATTTCATAATGAAAATATTATGCAAATAGAGGGAATACCAATAAACAAGAAATTCTGGAATGCTAAGGGTGTGTACTTTATAAATGACATTGTTTCAAAGGAAGGAGAATTAAAATTTAACTAGAAATGTGTCCATGGGACACAGATGCCCCCGCTTTGTAACTACATTATAGATATCAATAAAGCCAAATATCAAGTTTCATCAATATCGGTCCATCATTAAAGATTTTAGAGGTCGGAAACCGTCAGCCAATCAGAGTCCAGATCACCTAATTAATATGCGCCAATTTCATCCATTGTCGAATTTGACCTGGGTCTTGTTGATAGAAAGCCAAATATAAATTTTCGTCAAAATCGGTCCATAAATAAAGACTAGAGGTCGGAAACTATCAGCCAATCAGAGCCCAGAACACCTAATTAATATTCAAGGGTTTTGACGGAAATCGACCTTGAGCTGTAGTTTATCACCATACATATTACTACCAAATATGAATAAAATCAATTCAATCCTTCAAGAGAAACCAATTTCTTGACATTTGTCAATAATATAAGTCCAAAATGGGGCATAACTCCATCAAAAATCATCAGACTGGAACGAAATGTATTACCTGAATGTAAAGTCACATACCAAATTTGCTTTAAATATGTTCATAAAACTAAAGATATAAGTGGGAAACCATTTTCGTACGTACGTGACGTACGTACAGACAGCGGTGATACTATATCCCCCCCCCCGCCCCCCCCCCCCCCCCACCCCCAACACACACACCCCATTGAAAATGGCAGGGGCATAAAACACTTACAATATATATAACAAATTTTATAGAGTTCCGTGGAGTAATCAAACCTGTAAAATACATATCAAAAATACTGAAATTATCATGGGAAACACAAAGCTACAAAACCCACTACTACCAGTTTCGTTGTAAGGACATTTACAATCTGTTAAATAATAACTATGAAAAACCAACCGCAAAACAAAAAATAGGAACAAATTTACAATACATCGGAAGAAACTAAAGATAAATTCATGTCATCTTTCAAATGTAAATAGAGTTCTACTCTCCAATGGTTTCAAACCAGAATTAATCGTAAAATAATATTACCCACTAAAATACTTATATACATTTAAAGCTAGTCCTAGTCCCCTATATCCATAGTACAATCAGAAAGAAACAGTAACCCACTTATTCTGGACATGTCAAACAACCGGATCCATTTTACAAACGGTACAATCGTGGCGTAGAGGAATAAAGTCACAATGCCCTTTATAGAATAATTAGTTATATTCAATTTAGGAGAAAAAATCGCAGCAGAAGAATTATTTGAATTATCTTAGAAATCAAATAATACATATCCTCAACAACAAAATTAGGTTTTTCACTTTCAGTTATAGTTCGCACCCAAACATAAGTGTTCTGTTAGAGCTATCAAGTATATTACTGTTAAAAATAACAAATTTGCATCTTTTGAAAAGAGTTAGCATCAATATAACAATATTCTCAGCAATTAAATTAAGTGCCATACACGTAGTGTAGTAACAGTGTAATGCATTCATTGTAATGCGTCCCCTTTTAACAACCTATGTATGTATCGCTTATATTTTTAAACAAACTATATATATAACCTAGGAATAACAAAAAAAACTTTGGCCCGTTTCACTGATCTATTGCAGATAAATGATTATAATGTTCAACTGAACTTAATCCTGCCAATTGATTACTTAACATTTTACATATATAAAAGAAAATAAAGTATCAACAATAAAATTTAACAATGCACACAGTTTAGAGTCCAAACATTAATAGCACAACATATCACCAGAATATAAATATAGAAGGCGAGTGTGGAGTGAAAGTGGTATTGTTATGTTATTATTGTTTAATTGTATATCTGTATGTATATATTGTTATGAATATGTACCACTGTCTGAATAAAAGGGCTATTACATCTGCAAAAAGAGCAATAACTTTAAATAGTTTTAATCATTATGTAATGTCTAATTTAGGAATATACATATTGAACATACAGCTCATGGACGACACTATGATATTTCTAAGTCATACTTTAAGTAATCGCCATTTTAAGCACAGTTGCATCCGTTTCATTGTGAAATATGGAAACTCTACATACAATACCATTACAAGCACCTATAAATAGATCTGAAAAAAATTCCATGTTTTGTACATATCCAAACTTGCCGAACGTTGTGTCAATTACTCAATTTGTGAGGGATGTGACTTTCTCAATTTGTACAATAGTCAGGAACAAACAACTTATTCCAATTATAAAACAATGATTCGTGTATATTTATGTTTGTATCTATTTGTAGCAGTTTCCTTTCTTGAGAAGAGATCTATGTCATGGTGTGAAGAAGAATACTGCAACCAATCTAGATAACAGCTGGCGTGTATATAAAATAGAGTAAGTTCTGACGCTTATTATAGTTTATCCATTGACAATATGTCTTATGTCACATGTAGACGTAGACGTGTTACATAGTTGTATCAGTGTATCTAAACTAAACAAAAATGATTAATTATATTATATCGATTTGAATAAAAAGGGAAAAAATATCAGTTCAAAATTAATGTCCTGTATATAACTTAAGGTAAATAAAATGGGTACATATCAGTTCAGAATACATGTATATAACTTAAGGTAAATCAAAGGGGTACATATCAGTTCAGAATACATGTATATAACTTAAAGTTAATGAAAAGGGAGCATATCAGTTCAGAATACATGTATATAACCTAAGGTAAATAAAAATGGTACATATCAGTACAGAATACATGTATATAACTTATAAAAAAGCGTACATATCAGTTATGACTAAAGGTAAATAAAATGGATACATATCAGTTCAGAATACATGTATATAACTTAAGGTAAATAAAAGGGGTACACATCAGTTCAGAATACATGTGTATAGCTTAAGGTTAAATTGTGACCTTGACCTTTGAAGTGGGATTCTGGGTGTAACGTGCAACACATAGTCATATCATGTTGATCATTTGTAGCTAGTATTAACAAAATCCATCTATGCATGACAAAGTAACAGGCCAGACACGAAATCTTAAACAGACTTAAAGTGTTGTCAAACAAACTCAAAGTGTGACCTTGACCTTTGAGGTATGGGTATGGGTCTTACTCGCGACACGTCGTCATGTTATTTTGATCATTTGTAGCAAGTATTTGTAAAATCTATCTATGCATGACAAAGTCACAGGTCGGACAGGAAATCTCACAGAGACTCAGCGTTGTCAAATAACTCAAATTGTGACCTTGACCTTTGAGGTACGGGTGTGGGTCTTACTTGCAACACATCTTCATGTTATGTTGATTATTTGTAGAAGGTATCATTAAATTCATTTATGCATGACAAAGTTACAGGCCAGACACGAAATCTTAAACAGACTTAAAGTGTTGTCAAACAAACTCAAAGTGTGACCTTGACCTTTGAGGTATGGGTATGAGTCTTACTCGCGACACGTCGTCATGTTATTTTGATCATTTGTAGCAAGTATTTGTAAAATCTATCTATGCATGACAAAGTTACAGGTCGGACAGGAAATCTCACACAGACTCAGCGTTGTCAAACAAACTCAAATTGTGACCTTGACCTTTGAGGTACGGGTGACGGTCTTACTCGCGACACGTCGTCATGATATGATGACCATTTGTAGCAAGTATCAACAAAATCCATCTGTGCATGACAAAGTTACAGGCCGGAGACGAAATACCGGACGGAAAGACGGACGAACGGACGCTGCGATTACTATCAATTCAAAATACATGTATATAACTTAGGTAAATAAAAGGGGTAAACATCAGTTCAGATTACGTAAATAAAAGGGGTAAACATCAGTTCAGAATACATGTATATAACTTAGGTGAAGAAAAGGGGTAAACATCAGTTCAGAATACGTTAATAAAAGGGGTAAACATCAGTTCAGAATACATGTATGTAACTTAAGGTAAATAAAAGGGGTAAACATCAGTTCAGATTACGTAAATAAAAGGGGCAAACATCAGTTCAGAATACATGTATATAACTTAAGGTGAATAAAAGGGGTAAACATCAGTTCAGAATACGTTAATAAAATGGGTAAACATCAGTTCAGAATACATGTATGTAACTTAAGGTAAATAAAAGGGGTAAACATCAGTTTAGAATACAAAGCTGATTATATTAAATATATATATATATATTCTGACGAAAACGGCAGTATGTCAACACCGC
Source organism: Panopea generosa (assembly GCA_029582155.1). NCBI lineage: Eukaryota > Metazoa > Mollusca > Bivalvia > Adapedonta > Hiatellidae > Panopea > Panopea generosa. The sequence goes on from CM055907.1 coordinate 40,179,549, forward strand.
CAAATCTATTATGCAAACGGCATTTTGTCAACAGTGTTTTCTAAAGACTGAAATCTGAAATTTTTGTAATATAAGATACATGGACATAAAAAGATGTTATTTTGCAAATAAAAGTGTGAGTATATTTTCTTTTTCATTGTTTTATTTCCATTTTCATTTCGGGTTGACATAATCCTGTTGACATAATGCTAATACGATTTTCTGGCAAAGTTTTACCACAGAACACTCATTAGATCAACGCAAAAGCCTCATTAAGTCAACACAAACTGTTGGCTTAAAGAGTCACTAAAATGGAAAAAATAATTCGCTAAATATATTATATTTGACTAATTATTAACATTGATATTATTCCCGCGGCCTTGACAAATACGCCGTTAGGCATAAATCACCAGGCGAACATTTACCTTTTCACCGAAAGTCGATTTCCGCTTTGCTGGGGGGGGCTATGACGTCACATACAGTAGAGAGGTCGCCATTTTGTAAATAACGAAGAAGGTTGAATGTTGTGAGTCGGAGAGATTTTCAGATTAAAAATCGTTTACTGCACAGTGATATTTATTGCATTTTACGGGCATAAGATACAATTGCGTGAAAAATACCGCAAGCTCATAATTAAGCATTTTAATGTATTTATAAGTATTCAAAAAAAAATTGGATGATTTGTATAATTTCAGTAAGAAATAAATATTAATGACCAGTCGCGTGTCACGAAAACTTGATAGGTTTTGTCTAAATAAAAAGCGCATAACAATGATCGTCACATTATAAATTGTATCTAGTAATATAGAACAGTCGTTGCTAAAATAATATAAAAGTAAGCAATCATCATTAATACTCGATATAAAACATTAACAAATTTAAAATATAATGTATCGTGTGTTTCATTTATGGTCAGAAATAGTGTTGTGACGACGTTGATTTACTATTGCTAATATATTCGTCAAATATTTATACAAGATACAAGAAACTTTATTTTACGATTTAAAACACTAGCTGTAAAGCTATTGTGGAGTAAGTTGACGTAATAGTAAGTATTTCCTTTGTTAACGATACTATATAAGATGTAGGGTCGCTTCATGTAATGGCAGAATAGTTTGATCTGTAAAACCAGAGACAATGCCAATCGTAAATGTTTACTTTTGAACAGAATGTTTTGCTTTTGCCGGTATACTGGTATACGCTCAGCTTGAGTATTATCACCAGTGGGGTGCTAGAAGAAACTTTAGTGAAAGATAGAGCAGGAGAATAAGTAGAGATAGAAGGAAGTAAAGAGAAGGAAAGAATAAAAGGGGAATCCAGCGACTCTGCCAGACGGGTGTGACGGGGAGCTGATTCCACTGCACAATGGTTCTTGGAAAAAAAGAAAACTGTGTGTAATCCCTGTCCGCCCTTAACTGATGGTATTAATGTTGGCGTCTACCAGTGCCTCTGGTAAGGTAATCATTTTATTTATAGCTACCAGATGGTTCCGAATTTAGTAAAGCATGCACAATCTGGTGTCCGCTCATCTTTGCTCGAGAGATCTCCACGCCAGATTGTGCAGCATGTTGGTAACATGTTCGTAACCCATCTGGATGCTCTCCTCTGTACCATTTCAAGCTGGTAGACTAATCGGTGGTTAGTTAGGTCCCCTTCCTTGTCCTTGGTGGTGCACTTTTTGTCCCAGACTGTGGAACAGTACTCCAGTTTGGGAAGAACAAGGGATTAATAGGCTCTTTCTTTGATAGTCACACCAGAGTCCCATGGTTTAGATTATAAACAAAGATTAGACTGAATGAACATGCTGACACAGGCCTGGAATATAAAAGACAAGGGGCAGATTTAATGCAAGTTTTCAAAAATACTACACTATTTAATAGTGACTAAATTGACGATATTGATTACACTGAACTATTTAACATGTTATCATTTATTAACCACCAGACTGGCGTACAGATAACTTTGACAGGGATAACAAAGCCAACTAGGGCTAAAAAGTTCTTATCATTTAAAAAAAAACACCACTTAAATAATAAAAAAAATGTATTTAAAAGCGAAACTCCACTGAATTATGAACCAAAACATCATCAAATCATGCATTGTGAGATGTAGCATAAAATGTGGGGGTGGTGTGGATATACAGAGAGGCACACGAACTAAAACATAAGATGTATTAAAACAGTTTCACTCCCAGTACCCATCGGGGAGAGTGTGCCACCTTCCCACTAGTGTGACATGATAAGCTGATAATCATGTGCAGCATTAATCAAATATATGGCTGTTTTCACAATGTGAATAATTGATAGTGGGAAAGTAAAAGTGCAAAGTTACAAGATACAAACTTTTATTTATAGTCTGCATGAGATATAACAACATTTTATATCTTATCAATTTTACTTTCCTGCAATCAATTATTCATATTACTGAAAAGATGTTTGCGTGAGACTAGGGACTAAACTAAGGAATTACAGTCGAACTGGCCACAATATTTCTCAAGCTGGACACAATAAAGGTCAATCCGGCTAAGGAAAAAGTTAAATCACCATAATATTCTTTGTTTTGTGTTGACGATAAATGTGTAGGAATGTTTGAGCCGAAATAAAGGAAATGAATTTCTCGCAGTTTGTTTCTGACATTAAATAGGCATTACAGAAGGATAGGAAACTTGTATCTCTCTACTAAATGTTGAAAAAATAGCTTGAGAAGAAAAAACAATTTGGCAAATTAATCATTCAAATTTCACAGGCAACTGATTTCTTTTAGATAAAATGTAATGTGTTTATTACCTTAGATGTTTTATAATGTTTTAAAACAGTGCATTTTGAAGTAAAATTTCAAGTATTTTCCTTGATATTAAGTTGCAGTATACAAAATTTGTTATCATACTTCAACAATTTTAAAACACAGAAGTACCAAATCACTATTAAACAGGGAACCAAACTGCCCAAATATATCGTACACTACTCCATACTAACTGCAGTAATCTGAATCAATATTTATTTAATAAAAACATAGTTGCAAGTCCAAATTGTCTTTGTGGTGAAATTGAGGACTCATATATCATTATTTATTCAGGTGCCAACTATTTCACCATTATAGACAAAGAATGATGCCTGAAATAAAATTAACTTTCCCACGTGATCCTTCCTTGAATGATCTTCTGTATGGTAATGAAAATCTTACACTAACTGACTCGATTTTCATGGCAGTTCAAAATTATATTATAAAACCCATCGTACAGTTAAATAGATAATGACTTATCATATTTGATGCTACATTTACTAACATAATTATACGACACGTCTCTATTTGATCTTATATAGTAAGAAACCAATAAATACTGAATGAATTGAATTTATAAACATAAACTTACAAAACACCTATCCCCTGTATCGGAATGAACCGATAAAAGAAGATAATCAGTAAAGTCTCTTTCTTATCTTCTCGAATCAACCAATACTCTTTTTATTCGAAATATTCTGAATAAACCATTATTTCATTTATCAATTTTTGCACATTTAACTAAATTGAAATTATTACAGAACAATATGATAAAGTCTATATGAAATGTAAAAATAACTAATATAGAAGCAGATTTACACAAGCTTCTAAAGCTTTTTTCTGTATCCTTTCCACATAATTTGTTAAATGTATGACTTTATGCTTTATTGTTAATGTATGCTAAATATATGTACTTATTTGAATAAATATTGTTTAAGCTAAACACAATTTGCTGGGAATGGTCTCATTTGAAAGAAAATTCCATTGTGCAAAGAAAGAATTTTGATCCGTATTTTTGAGATAAATGGAAGTAAGGATATTTGAAAAAGAGATGTTGTGATATTTTGCGTGAATACCAAACTGTTTATTACATCTTAATCAGAAGCTTTTCCTTCTCTACATAATTCCTTGAAATATAATAAAGAAAACAGGCTTTTTTGTGTGTTTGAAATTAAATTGTTAACATGTTACTATTACTATTACAATTTACCTAATCAAGCAATATACTAAATAAAATAATTGAATTTGCCACAATTTTTAGCTCTACTGGCCAAAGGACAGAAGTGCTTATATAAATGCAATGGTGCATTGTCTTTGTATGTTGTACATCATCTGTTGTCCGTTAGCAGCACTTTCTCTGAAACTTCAAGGCTAATTAAACTGAAACTTCACATAGATGTTTCTGTTGCATAGGAAACTATACAGATGATTTTTTTTTTCGATCTGAAGTTCAAGATGGCAGCCATTACTAAAAATAGTCCAAAACTTAAAAAAAATCTTCATCTCATGAACCGAACAGATTTTAAAAATATTTATGTAGTAATGATAACCAACTATAGCTCTATTAGATTTGTCCAAAGGTGTTCTTGGTGTTAAAATGACCCCGTCCCGAGGGTTCAATTAAGGGGCACATGTCATTATAATAAACATTTTTTTTAAAAAGGAACTGATTTTGCCTCTATTTTCATAGAAGCATTGTTTGGCCAAGGAAGTTCAGATTTGTAAAAATGACGGGGTTCTAATGTCTTAAGGGGTCAGGATGGGCCCCAAAAGGGTAAAAATGGGAATTACAAAAATCGTTTTCTACAGAACCAGTCAAAGTTGTTCATGTTTCGCATAAATTATCCCTATGTGTATGAGTTTGAATGAAGATAAGAATTAATGAGCTAATATTTATAGGGGCCATGTAAGGGGACATAGAATTTTACGCAGGGATATTATGAGAAAAAAATTGTTTTGTTTTGGAGAATTTTGCCAAACACTTTCAATTGTTTTACTTCTTATTTTGAGCAGATAAACAAAAAGTGAATATTGTTTTCTATTTTGTCCATTTTAGTAATAATTTACTTTTAAAGCTACATGTGACTTCAGGTCAGAAGAGTGTCTAGTCGGGTTTCAAGTCATTTAGATGAAAACATGTAAAAACGGAAATCAGTCTATTTGGCACTGTCCCTCCATTTCTCATTTAGTCACATGACTAAACAAAAGTTAACAGTTTTGAGAGGTGTTTACTCTGTTAGCAATTATCAAAAGTGACCATGTCCAGTTGACTTCTGTTATCAATTATTTGCAAACAAATTAAATGTGTAAGGGAACTGAACACAGCCCTGATTTACTTGATTGAAACTATAAAAAAATATTATTATTAGATACAATGTAGACACATTTAAAACAGATATTAAAAACCATGATGTATTCCTAAACATTATCATACCTTGATTACTGCTTAGATAGAAGGTATATATCAGAGTTTTTTGTTGTATGGTGTTAAGGGCTACGTGCGATCAATAATTTTCAGTTATACAGTGTCTACTTGAGACAGTAAGTGCTACCACAATGGAGTATCATGTTGCAGACAGATGGTATGATACCCCACCCAGTCACATTATGCTGACACTGGGCCGACCAAACGTAAAACTATCTTTTGAATGCTTAGCACCTAGCAAATATTTTATTATTATAAGTATTATTTTTCAAGTTGTTGGTATGACCTGATTAGGGATCAAACCCACAACCTTTCACATACGAGGCAGACGCTCTACCCTAAACCTCTGCAGTTATCAGAATTATAAGCTCTTTTAGTAAGAAACACATATGGAATTTCAATAATTCTTTCAATCTGAGTTTGTTATTACACAATGATCACTTATTAATGTTGATAATAAAAATGCTTAATCGTTTTTAGCTATACTTTTGTTTTCAAATGATTGAACATAAGTTAATAACTGAAACGCAGAGAATTACTTACTCTTTTCAAAAAAGGCAATGATAAACCAACAGTTCAATTTACAGATATGATGATATCTGTAAAGAGAAAATAACAAAGTACACACTGTCAGATAACTGGGTAAATAATTATTATATCAATAATACAAACAATAATGTTCTTTCCAAGCATATAGATAAACTTAAATTCAATAATAAGACCCCACCGTTATATTTGACCACTTTTGTCTGAACCCAAAGGTGGTCTTATTATAGGGTTTTGCTCTAGTTTTAAATTGCAGCGATGATTTAGGGGTAGAGCATCCGTCTCGCATGCAAATGGTTGTGGGTTTGATCACTGGTCAGATCATACGAAAGACTTGAAAAATGGTACTAGAAGCTTACTCGTTTGGTGCTCAATAGTGAGAGGATAGTTTTAGGTCTGGTCAGCCGGGTGTCATTGTAATATAACTGGGTGGGGTTTCATACCATGTGTCTGCGGCATGATACTCCAGAGTGACAACGATCTTAAGTTCTGGTGGGATCGACTTTGTAGCCAGTTGACATCTAGTTCACAGAGTTATGGCCCTTTTATTCTGTCCATTACCAAATCCTTGCCAACGCTAGTTTTTATTGGAAATTCATAAAACTTGCTGGGATGTATCGCTACAAAGTGGAGATGTACATTTTGTCTTTGTGTTTTGGTTTAATGATTTATTAACGAATTATTACTCTTTTATTGTGTCTGTTACCAAATACTTGTTGAAAGCTCACAGGTTAGCTTTGTGATCACTCTGTTTCTGTCATAATATGTTAACTTTTACTTCAAACAATTTCTTTATTGAAACTTATGGTGACCAGGTAAGCCATCAAGATGTATTTATTTAATTAAGTAAAGACGAAACAACTTCAAGGTAACTATGATGATAAAAAGTTGAAACAACGATCATTTCGACTTTTTACCATTATTGTTTCGCCTTTTCACCGTCATTGTTTCGACATCACCATCGTTGTTTCGCGTTTTCACCATCATAGTTCCGACATTTAACCATCGTTGTTTTGACTTTTCATCATCATAGTTTTGACTTTTCACAATTGTTGTTATAAACTGTAGCTGTGGTCTTGTGATAGAGAATCTGTCTCGCATGCGGAAGGTTGTCTGTTCGATTACTGGTCAAATCATACAAAATACTTGAAAAGTTGTACTAGAAGCTTTCTTGGTTGGTGTTTAGCATTTAGAGGGTAGTTCTAGGCCAGGTCGGCCACATGATAGAACTATATGACTGTGTGAGGTATGCCTTATGTCTGAGGTGTTTAGAATACTGTCTCGCAAGTAGACACTGTTGTGAAATGACTGAAATACTTTTATAGCTGTTCTAAACACCAGACAACAAACAGTTAATTTCAAGTTTGTACAAAAGAAGAAGCTATGCAATATATTGCTGGGGCTCAGTTAGGGGACTTTTACCTTTTATATAGAATATTAAAAACTTGCTGATAACACAACAGGGTTTAATCCTAAAACTAAAAAAGGTTGATGAAAGATTAATGTCTAATCATAAACATTAAATTTTACTACACCAATTTATTTATATTGTTATGTTAATGACAACACGTATACCAACATATTTTTCACAAAGTTTTTACGTCCATTCTCTCTGTACAAATTTCTTTTACCTCTGTGGTGTAATTGGCTAACACATCTACTCTTTGAGTAGATAATCCAGGTCCAAGTCCTGGTGGAGGCAAATTTAGACAAGAGATGGCTTAAAAGTTATGATTTAAATTGAGGTTTTACGCCATTTAAACACATAGTAAGTAATATGACACAAACAGGAAGGAAGATTTCAGGTTCACACATTTACGAAAACAACTGATTAAACTGATACAACAAAAAACCTAACTTTGGTGTCCACTGTACTTCCTACAACCACAAACCTAACTTTACTGTCAAATGTACTTCCTACAACCATTTTTATACCTGTGATGTTGTAAAATATACATGGCCGCATGTTTATACCTGTAATGTTGTAACATATACATGGTCCCCATGTTTATATCTGTGATGTTGTAACATATACATGGCCCAATGTTTATACCTGTAATGTTGTGATATATAAATGGCCCCACGTTAAAACCTGTGATGTTGTAATATTAACATAACCCCAAGTATATACCTGTGATGTTGAAATATATACATGACCCCATGTTTGTACCCATGATGTTGTAACATATACATGGCCCCATGTTTGTACCCATGATGTTGTAACAGACATGGCCCCATATTTATACCTGTGATGTTATAACATATACATGGCCCCATGTTTATACCTGTGATATTGTAACATATACATGGCCCCATGTTTGTACACATGATGTTGTAACATATACATGGACCCATGTTTATAACTGTAATGTTGTTGTATTTACATGTCCCAATAATTATACCTGTAATGTTGTAATATATACATGGCCCCATGTTTATACTTGTGATGTTGTTACATATACATGGCCGCATGTTTATACCCATGATGTTGTAACATAAACATGGTCCCAGGTTTATACCTGTGAAGTTGAAACATATACATGGCCCCATGTTTATAACTGAAATGTTGTAATATATACATGGCCCCATGATTATACCTGTAATGTTTTAATATATACATGACCCCATTTTATACCTGTGATGTAATAACATATACATGGTCCCATGTTTATACTTGTAATGCTGTAACATATACATGGCTCCGTGTTTATACCTGTAATGTTGTAATATATACATAACCCCATGTTTATACCTGTGATGTTGTAACATATACATGGCCCCATGTTTATACCTGTAATGTTGTGATATATAAATGGCCCACGTTAAAACCTGTGATGTTGTAATATTAACATAACCCCAAGTATATACCTGTGATGTTGAAATATATACATTGCCCCATGTTTATACCTGTGATGTTGTAACATATACATGGCCCCATGTTTGTACCCATGATGTTGTAACATATACATGGCCCCATGTTTGTATCCATGATGTTGTAACATACATGGCCCCATATTTATACCTGTGATGTTATAACATATACATGGCCCCATGTTTATACCTGTGATGTTGTAACATATACATGGCCCCATGTTTGTACCCATGATGTTGTAACATATACATGGACCCATGTTTATAACTGTAATGTTGTTATATTTACATGTCCCCATAATTATACCTGTAATGTTGTAATATATACATGGCCCCATGTTTATACTTGTGATGTTGTTACATATACATGGCCCCATGTTTATACCCATGATGTTGTAACATAAACATGGTCCCAGGTTTACACCTGTGAAGTTGAAACATATACATGGCCCCATGTTTATAACTGTAATGTTGTTATATATACATGGCCCCATGATTATACCTGTGATGTTGTAACATATACATGGCCCCATGTTTATACCTGTGATGTTGTAACATATACATGGTCCCATGTTTATACCTGTGATGTTATAACATATACATGGCCCCATGTTTATACCTGTGATGTTGTAACATATACATGGCCCCATGTTTGTACCCATGATGTTGTAACATATACATGGACCTATGTTTATAACTGTAATGTTGTTATATTTACATGTCCCCATAATTATACCTGTAATGTTGTAATATATACATGGCCCCATGTTTATACTTGTGATGTTGTTACATATACATGGCCCCATGTTTATACCCATGATGTTGTAACATAAACATGGTCCCAGGTTTATACCTGTGAAGTTGAAACATATACATGGCCCCATGTTTATAACTGTAATGTTGTAATATATACATGGCCCCATGATTATACCTGTAATGTTTTAATATATACATGACCCCATTTTATACCTGTGATGTAATAACATATACATGGTCCCATGTTTATACTTGTAATGCTGTAACATATACATGGCTCCGTGTTTATACCTGTAATGTTGTAATATATACATAACCCCATGTTTATACCTGTGATGTTGTAACATATACATGGCCCCATGTTTATACCTGTAATGTTGTAACATATACATGGTCCCATGTTTATACCTGTGATGTTGTAACATATACATGGTCCCATGATTATACCTGTGATGTTGTAACATATTCATGGCCCCATGTTTATACCTGTGATGTTGTAACATATACATGGTCCCATGTTTATACCTGTGATGTTATAACATATACATGGTCCCATGTTTATACCTGTGATGTTGTAACATATACATGGCCCCATGTTTGTACCCATGATGTTGTAACATATACATGGACCTATGTTTATAACTGTAATGTTGTTATATTTACATGTCCCCATAATTATACCTGTAATGTTGTAATATATACATGGCCCCATGTTTATACTTGTGATGTTGTTACATATACATGGCCCCATGTTTATACCCATGATGTTGTAACATAAACATGGTCCCAGGTTTATACCTGTGAAGTTGAAACATATACATGGCCCCATGTTTATAACTGAAATGTTGTAATATATACATGGCCCCATGATTATACCTGTAATGTTTTAATATATACATGACCCCATTTTATACCTGTGATGTAATAACATATACATGGTCCCATGTTTATACTTGTAATGCTGTAACATATACATGGCTCCGTGTTTATACCTGTAATGTTGTAATATATACATAACCCCATGTTTATACCTGTGATGTTGTAACATATACATGGCCCCATGTGTATACCTGTAATGTTGTGATATATAAATGGCCCCACGTTAAAACATGTGATGTTGTAATATTAACATAACCCCAAGTATATACCTGTGATGTTGAAATATATACATTGCCCCATGTTTATACCTGTGATGTTGTAACATATACATGGCCCCATGTTTGTACCCATGATGTTGTAACATATACATGGCCCCATGTTTGTACCCATGATGTTGTAACATACATGGCCCCATATTTATACCTGTGATGTTATAACATATACATGGCCCCATGTTTATACCTGTGATGTTGTAACATATACATGGCCCCATGTTTGTACCCATGATGTTGTAACATATACATGGACCCATGTTTATAACTGTAATGTTGTTATATTTACATGTCCCCATAATTATACCTGTAATGTTGTAATATATACATGGCCCCATGTTTATACTTGTGATGTTGTTACATATACATGGCCCCAGGTTTATACCTGTGAAGTTGAATTATATACATGGCCCCATGTTTATAACTGTAATGTTGTAATATATACATGGCCCCATGATTATACCTGTAATGTTTTAATATATACATGACCCCATTTTATACCTGTGATGTAATAACATATACATGGTCCCATGTTTATACTTGTAATGCTGTAACATATACATGGCTCCGTGTTTATACCTGTAATGTTGTAATATATACATAACCCCATGTTTATACCTGTGATGTTGTAACATATACATGGCCCCATGTTTATACCTGTAATGTTGTAACATATACATGGTCATATGTTTATACCTGTGATGTTGTAACATATACATGGCCCCATGTTTATACCTGTGATGTTGTAACATATACATGGTCCCATGTTTATACCTGTGATGTTGTAACATATACATGGCATCATGTCTATACCTGTAATGTTGTTACATATACATGGCCCCATGTTTGAACCTGTGATATTATAACATATCCATGTCCCAATGTGTGTACCTGTGATGTTGTAACATATACATGGTCACATGTTTATACCTTTAATGTTGTTACATATACATGGCCCCATATTTATACCTGTGATGTTTTAACATATACATCAGCCTATGTTTATACCCGTGATGTTGTAACATATACATGGCCCCATGTTTATACATGCGATGTTGTAACATATACATGGCCCCATGTTTATACCTGTGATGCTGTTTCAAGTTTGGTTTTGCCTGTGTGACAACTTCTCAATTTCACTCAAAGTTATCCATTTTTCACAAAAATACATTTATTTTTCCATTTAGATGTTTCAAATACAGTAACTCCCATAGAAAGTGACATATTTTGAAAAAGAAAGTAAATCTGAATCACAAAGATGCATTTTCCTCCCAGCGTCTACCCAAAATGATCTGGTTCTTGAATGTCTCACACACCAATTAATTTTGTACTGTTCTACATATAGAGACATGCACTTCTGGAACACTGGATACATAACCAATGGTTCTAAAAGTGCCTTATTCCCATAGATAGTCCTCTGTTGGTCCAAATATGCAGAAAAAAAACATGGGTTTTACCAGGTTGCTTTTTCACAATTTCGATGGTTTGATGGCACCCCTTCATTTTTGACAATTCTGCCCATTCGTTGCAGTGTATCACTACGCATCTTTAAACTGTTATAGCATCATCAAACAGTTCCCAGGGTCACCCAAACTTTGCAGAAATCATGAAAATGTTCTAATGTTCCCATATGCACAAAGAAATATGACATTTTATGCATTTTTAACAAAAAAAATGCCCAACCGCTTTACACAGCTCTAATTTCTTGGGCGTAATAATCTTGCTACCGTCATGTAAGGGAGGTAATTGTTCAGTGAGACCTTAAGCAGGGCGGTAGTACAGTATATTAAACAGGGCCTTTGTGCAGTAGATTAAGCAGGGCGGCAGTGCAGTAGATTAAGCATGACGGAAGTGAAATAGATAAAGCAAGGTAGGAGTGCATTAAATTAAGCAAGTCTGCAATGCAGAAGATTAAACAGGGTGGGAGTGCAGTATATTAATCAGTGTGGTAGTGCAGTAGATTAATCAGGGTGGTAGTACAGTAGATTAAGCAGGGTGGTAGTACTGTAGATTAAGCAGGGCGGTAGTTAAGTAGATTAAGCAGGGCAATAGTGCAATAGATTAAGCAGGGCAGTAGTGCTGTAGTTTAAGCAGGATGGTAGTGCAGTAGATTAAGAATAGGCGGTAGTGTAATATATTAAGCAGGGCGGTAGTGAAGTAGATTAAGCAGGGCGGTAGTGTAGTATATTAAACAGGGCGGTAATGCAGTAGATTAAACAGGAGTGTAAGACAGTAGATTAAGCAGGATGGAATTGCAGTAGATTAATAAGGGCGGCAATGCAGTAGATTAAGCAAGACGGTAGTGCAGTAGATTAAACAGTGCGGTTGTGCAATAGAGTAAGCAGGGCCGAAGTGCACTTTATCAAGAAAGGCGGTACTGCATTATATTAAGCAGGGCTGTACTGCAGTAGATTAAGCAGGGCTGTACTGAAGTAGATTAAGCAGGGTGGTAGTGCAGTAGATTAAGCAGGACGGTAGTACAGTAGGTTAAGCTTGGCGGTAGTGCAATAGATTAAGCAGGGCGGTAGTGCAGTAGATTAAGCATGAGGGTAGTACAGTAGTTTAAGCAGGGTGGAAGTGCAGTATATTAAACAGAGCAGTAGTGCAATAGATTAAGGAGGGCGGTAGTGTAGTAGATTAAGCAGGGCGGTAGTGCAGATTAGTAAGCACGGCGGTACTGCTGTAGATTAAGCAGGGTGGTAGAGCAGTAGATTAGGCAGGACGGAAGTGCAGTATATTAAGCAAGGCGGAAGTGCTGTAAATTAAGCAGGGCGGTAGTGCAATAGATTAAGCAGGGCGGTTGTGTAGAAGAGTAAGCAGGGCGGAAGTGCAGATTATTAAGCAAGGCGGTACTGCAGTAGATTAAGCAGGGTGGTAGTGCAGTAGAGTAAGCAGGACGTTAGTGCAGTAGATTAAGCAGGATTGGAATGCAGTAGATTAAGCAGGGTGGTAGTACAATAGATTAAGCGGGCGGTTGTGCAGTAGAGTAAGCAGGGCGGTAGTGCAGTACATTAAGCAGGGTGGCAATGCAGTAGATTAAGCAGGATGGCAGTGCAGTAGATTAAACAGTGCAGTTGTGCAATAGAGTTAGAAGGGCGTTAGTGCAATTTATTAAGCAATGCGGTACTGCAGTACATTAAGCAGGGCGGAAGTGCAGTAGCTTAAGCAGGGTGGTACTACAGTAGATTAAACAGGGTGGTATTACAGTTTATTAAGCAGGGTGATAGTACAGTAGACTAAGCAGGACGGTTCTACAGTAGATTAAGCAGGACGGTAGTGCTGTCGAGTAAGCAGGACTGTAGTGCAGTAGATTAAGCAGGGCGGTAGTGCAATATATTAAGCAGGGCGGTTGTGCAGAAGAGTAAGCATGGCGGAGGGCAGATTATTTAACAAAGCGGTACTACAGCAGATTAAGCAGGACGGTAGTGCAGAAGAGTAAGCAGGGCGGAGGACAGATTAGTAAACAGGCGGTACTGCAGTAGATTAAGCAGAGTGAGGGTACAGTAGATTAAGCAGGGCGTTAGTGCAGTTTACTAAGCAAGGCTGTTCTGCAATATATTAAGCAGGATGGTAATGCAGTAGATTAAACAGGGCGGTAATGCAATATATTAAGCAGGGCGGTTGTGCATAAGAGTAAGCAGGGCGGAGACCAGATTAGTAAGCAGGGCGGTACTGCAGCAGATTAAGCAGGATGGTAGTGCAGTACATTAAGCAGGACGGAAGTGCAGTAGATTAAGCGGGCAGTTGTGCAGTAGAGTAAGCAGGATTGGAGTGCAGTAGATTAAGCAGGGTGGTAGTACAATAGATTAATCGGGCGGTTGTGCAGTAGAGTAAGCAGGGCGGTAGTGCAGTACATTAAGCTGGGCGGCAATCCAGTAGAGTAAGCTGGGCGGTAGTGCAGTAGATTAAGCAGGGTGGTAGTGTAGTAGAGTAAGCAGGACAGTAGTGCAGTAGAGTAAGCAGGACGGTAGTACAATATATTAAGCAGGAAGGTTGTGCAGAAGAGTAAGCATGTCGAAGGCAGATTAGTAAACAAGGCGGTACTGCAGCAGATTAAGCAGGACGGTAGTGCAGAAGATTAAGTAGGGGTAGGGTACAGAAGATTAAGCAGGGCGGTTGTGCAGAAGAGTAAGCAGGGCGGAGGACAGATTAGTAAACAGGCGGTATTGCAGTAGATTAAGCAGAGTGAGGGTACAGTAGATTAAGCAGGGTGTTAGTGCAGTAGAGTAAGCAGGGCGGTTCTGCAATAGATTAAGCAGAGCAGAAGTGCAGAGGATAAGCTGGGTGGTAGTGCAGTAGATTAAGCAGAGCGGAAGTGCAGTAGAGTAAGCAGTGCGGTAGTAGAGTGGAGCAAACAGGGAGGTAGTGCAGTAGAGCAAGCAGTGCGGTTGTGCAGTAGAGTGAGCAGAGCGGACGTGCAGTAGAGTAAGCTTAGAGTAGTGCAGTAGAATAAGCAGAGCGGAAATTCAGTAGAGCAAGCAAGGCGGTAGTGCAGTAGGGCAAGCAGGGCGGTAGTGCAGTAGAGCAAGCAGGGCGGTTGTGCAGTAGAGTGAGCAGAGCGAAGTGCAGTAGAGTAAGCTGGGTGGGAGTGCAGTAGAGTAAGCTTGGCGGTAGTGCATTAGATTAAGCAGAGCGGAAGTGCATTAGAGTAAGCAGGGCGGTAGTGCAGTAGGGTAAGCAGGGCGGTAGTGCAGTCGGGTAAGCTGGGCGGTATTGCAGTAGAGTAAACTGGGCGGTAGTGCAGTAGAGTAAGCAGAGCGGAAATACAGTGGAGTAAGCAGTGCGGTAGTGCAGTGGAGTAAGCAGGGCGGTTGGGCAGTAGATTAAGCAGGGCGGGAGTGCAGTAGAGTAAGCAGGGCTGTTGTGTAGTAGATTAAGCAGGGCAGTTGTGCAGTAGAGAGTAAGCAGGGCGGCTGCGCAGTAGAGTAAGCAGGGCGGTTGTGCAGTAGAGTGAGCAGAGCAGTAGTGCACTAGATTAAGCAGAGCGGAAGTGCATTAGAGTAAGCAGGGTGTTAGTGCAGTAGGGTAAACAGGGCGGTAGTGCAGTAGGGTAAGCAGGGCTGTTGTGTAGTAGATTAAGCAGGGCGGTTTTGCAGTAGAGAGTAAGCAGGGCGGCTGTGCAGTAGAGTAAGCAGGGCGGTAATGCAGTAGATTTAGCAGGGCGGTTGTGCAGTAGATAAAGCAGGGTGGGAGTGCAGTAAAGTAAGCAGGGCGGTTGTGCAGTAGATAAAGCAGGATGGGAGTGTAGTAGATTAAACAGGGCGGTAGTGCAGTAGATAAGCAGGGTGGTAGTGCAGTAGATTAAGCAGGGTGAGAGTGCAGTAGATTAAGCAGGGCGGTTGTGCAGTAGATTAAGCAGGGCGATTATGTAGTAAAGTAAGCAGGGCGGTTGTGAAATAGATAATCACAGCGGTAGTGCAATAGATGAGCAGGGAGGTTGTGCAGTAGATACAGCAGGGTGGGACAGCAGTAGATTCAGCAGGTTGGTAGTGCAATAGATTAAGCAGGGCGGTTGTGCAGTAGATTAAGCAGTGTGGGAGGGCAGTAGATTAAGCAGGCCTGTTGTGCAGTAGATTAAGCAGGACTGTTGTGCAGTAGATTAAGCAGGGCGGCAGTGCAGTAGAGTAAGCAGGGCGGTAGTGCATTAGATGAGCAGAGTGGTTATGCAGTAGATTAAGCAGGGTGGTAGTGCAGTTGATTAAGCAGAGTGGGATTGCAGTAGATTAAGCAGGGTGGGAGTGCAGTAGAGTAAGCAGGGTGGGAGTGCAGTTGATTAAGCAGGATGGTAGTGCAGTAGATTTAGCAGGGTGGGAGTGCAGTAGATTAAGTAGGGCGTAAGTGCAGTAGATTAAACAGGGCGGGAGTTCAGTAGATTAAGCAGGGTGTTAGTGCAGTAGATTAAGCAGGGTGAGAGTGCAGTAGATTAGGCAGGGCATCAGTGCAGTAGAGTAAGCAGGATGGGAGTGTAGTAGAGTAAGAAGAGTGGTAGTGCAGTAGATTAAGCAGGGTGGTAGTGCAGTAGATTAAGCAGGTTAGTGCGGCTTATTCCAGGATCGCTGAATCGATCGAATGCCCGCCCAAAAGGCCTCTATAAACAACACTCAATACTTGTTCTATCCGAGAGACACGACGTCAGAAGTTGAGGCGTACGCCGATTTCAGGGTAATAAGGGGAATAAAAGACTGTAAATATTGTTGAATAATCATATAACATAAACTATTTTATACCAAATTAAAGATAATTTCATTTTCTTTGTTATTGTAATATTTTTATCTACCATCGTGTAGCACGTACATCAGGGAAAACGTTAACGATTTTGCGTCAACAGAAAAACACGGTGAGTGATGTAAATGAAATTATCAAGTGGTACGAGTTAATAAGCGATTTTAGGGTGCAAACGGAGCCGAATCATTTTTAAAAACACGTATGACGTTGAGACTTGCACAGACGGAAATGGTGTCAAAAAAGAAGGTTGCGGCAATAAAAGAAAAAGCAGAAAACTATAATTTAAAACTATAAAAAATTATGAGAGTTTTAGAAAAAAAGGAATGAAGAAAGCCATGGCTAAGTATTAAATGCATTTCACTAATTGATTTTTTAACAAAATAAGACTGTATGTACATTTTATAAAACGTGTTTAAATGTTATTAATGATTTTTTTCGTAAAATTGAAAAAGAAATTAAGTTTAATTTTTTTAATGGAAATACGATTTCTAGTAAAAATGTCACAAATGGTGAAAAACGTGAATTGTTAATTACGCTACTAAGTTTCTCATCCAGTAAAATATTTCCTATTAAACATATATCAATTTTATTTTAATCACATAGTAGTGTTTTTATAAAGAACAACATGTGGTAATAGTATTACATATCTCCAACGCATAACAAAGTTATAACAGTTTATTTATTTCTAGTAAAAATGTCACAACGCTTATTTTTAAATCGACCTGACGTAGCGTGTATTTGAGAAAATACGGTTTCAAGGAATGTAAATATATAGCCCTTAGCCTAGCATCATCTATTCTGTATGTTACAGAAAACATAAAAAAATCAAAACATTCAACTTGAATGGAGACGACCCAGTGCTCCAAGAAAAAAAAATGGGACTAGCCCAGGGCAAGTAGATTTTTTCAAATCTGGCTGAAAAATAACTTGCCCTGATCAACGGTTCACATGCCCAGATTTTTATTACCAATACACCTTGCAGTATAATATGAAATATGTAAACATAGACTTAAATGTATTAATTTTATGTAGGGTTAGCTCCCCTTAACATTATGCATATCTAAATCACAAGTTTTAGTATTTGAATAAGACCAGGAGAAGTGAAAGAATTTTGGGAGAACTGACTATGTCTCTATTAGTATGTTGTATTTAATCTTTGTTCTTTATTAGCATAAAAAATGCTAAATATTCAATCAATCAATCAATCAATCAATCAATTGTTCTTTATTGACTATCATTTCTGTTCTGTCGATTCAGTGGCAGTGTTGGAGCAGGAGTATATTTAAAACAATATTTTAAATGTCTTTCTCTTGTTTTCTAATTATTGCTGTCATAACATACAATAATGGCAATGTCAAGCCTACAAAGCTATTCAATCTATCCAAGAGAGCTTGGCAACATGATAAATAAATGCAGTCTATGATAGCCTTCAAATATCTAGAAAGTGCAACTAGTCATCTATATTTCAAATATTAAAAAAAAAAACACCACATAATTCATCTTAATTGTTGTTTTCAATACTATATTTAAGCCATGCCAAAAAAATATACGCTGAAACTACACAACCAAAAAGCAATGTTTATTACTATAATACCCCACCCACATTTTTCTTTACCATAAACTCAATTTCAATATCAACTTTCATGTTTTCACAGAAGAAAATTTATATACATAAAGTTCCAATTACTGTAAATCTATGAAATATTTATAAAATTACCAGAACCTGACTGACATTTTCCATAACGCGATTGATCGCAAACTATCTGCAAAAACATTATCAGATTTTAGAAATCTTTATAAAGGCATAGTGCCACCATTGCAAAGAGGAAGTGCTTCCGTGGGGTAGTCGCATAATGGCGGTTATAAATAATCCTCAATTCTTCTTCTTTAAAAATGCATTTTCCTTATTTTAATGCTCATTTTTTTATTTGAATGGCATTATTGATGTATTTTAAACATTTTGATAGCATTGTCATGTTTGACTTGTGAATTTAGAAAAAAAAATCATGCTTGGAAATTGGGGTATGAATTCATGATTTCGGAAGTCTACTTTCACTTTGTCACCAGTGTACACACTGAGCAGAAAAAAAATCTCTTATATGACACATGACCCCTACTTTTCTCATCATATTTTGATAGTGCAGAGGTTGACAAACAGTAAAATGTAGGTTTCACTTCTTTCATTTGGGACCCTCTATGAATGACAAGCCTTCAAACTTCTATTATTTACTATAGAATAAAGAACAAAAATCAATGGTGGGGTTACACCTATAAGAGAGACTTGAGTGAAATGGGGGGTGATTTTCCAAAATGTTAATTGTAGGTAAAATAACCTCTTTTTTACACTCTCATAGTATTAAATGACAAATTGGAGACATTTGCTTCATAAAAAAACACATTTTGGCAAGTGTATGCCTCAAATAAAGCATATATGTGCATATTTACATTGAAATTTCATGAAAAATCACAAAATTTTGAAGATTTTTTAGTTTGGATGATTTAAATGTGCAATTTTTAGCATGTACATGGTATTGAATAATGTATTTTGGTAAGATAATGTCTTCAGTGTATCATGAGACTATTTTGGTGTAAAAAATTTAATGGAATTAGGTAAAAAAAAATTTTTTCGGTAAAATTAGTCAAACACATCAAAACTGCATGTCGGTCAACGTCTCGCGCCTGTATATAATGATCATGTAAAAAGTGGTATTTTGACAAAAGTTTCAGTATTTAATGCCTGCAACTTGGCAGTATTACTTCAAATTGGTAGTACTTAGTAAAAATGAAGTAATTATGAAATTAAAAAAAAAAGAGTTTCCTTATAGGCATAGTGCCACCATTGCAAAAAGGAAGTGCTTCCGTGGGGTAGTCGCATAATGGCGGTTATAAATAATCCTCAATTCTTCTTCTTTAAAAATGCATTTTCCTTATTTTAATGCTCATTTTTTTTTATTTGAATGGCATTATTGATGTATTTTGAACATTTTGATAGCATTGTCATGTTTGAATTGTGAATTTAGAAAAAAAAATCATGCTTGGAAATTGGGGTATGAATTCATGATTTCGGAAGTCTACTTTCACTTTGTCACCAGTGTACACACTGAACAGAAAAAAATCTCTTATATGACACATGACCCCTATTTTTCTCATCATATTTTGATAGTGCAGAGGTTGACAAACAGTAAAATGTAGGTTTCACTTCTTTCATTTGGGACCCTCTATGAATGACAAGCCTTCAAACTTTTATTATTTACTATAGAATAAAGAACAAAAATCAATGGTGGGGTTACACCTATAAGAGAGACTTGAGTGAAATGGGGGGTGATTTTCCAAAATGTTAATTGTAGGTAAAATAACCTCTTTTTTACATTCTCATAGTATTAAATGACAATTTGGAGACATTTGCTTCATAAAAAAACACATTTTGGCAAGTGTATGCCTCAAATAAAGCATATATGTGCATATTTACATTGAAATTTCATGAAAAATCACAAAATTTTGAAGATTTTTTAGTTTGGATGATTTAAATGTGCAATTTTTAGCATGTACATGGTATTGAATAATGTATTTTGGTAAGATAATGTCTTCAGTGTATCATGAGACTATTTTGGTGTAAAACATTTAATGGAATTCGGTATAAAAAGATTTTTTTTGGTAAAATTAGTCAAACACATCAAAACTGCATGTCGGTCAACGTCTCGCGCCGGTATATAATGATCATGTAAAAAGTGGTATTTTGACAAAAGTTTCAGTATTTAATGCCTGCAACTTGGCAGTATTACTTCAAATTGGTAGTACTTAGTAAAAATGAAGTAATTATGAAATTAAAAAAAAGAGTTTCCTTATAGGCAAAGTGCCACCATTGCAAAAAGGAAGTGCTTCCGTGGGGTAGTCGCATAATGGCGGTTATAAATAATCCTCAATTCTTCTTCTTTAAAAATGCATTTTCCTTATT
Source organism: Panopea generosa (assembly GCA_029582155.1). Classification (NCBI taxonomy): domain Eukaryota; kingdom Metazoa; phylum Mollusca; class Bivalvia; order Adapedonta; family Hiatellidae; genus Panopea; species Panopea generosa. The sequence continues at coordinate 40,200,238 of CM055907.1, forward strand.
TTAATGCTCATTTTTTTATTTGAATGGCATTATTGATGTATTTTGAACATTTTGATAGCATTGTCATGTTTGAATTGTGAATTTAGAAAAAAAAATCATGCTTGGAAATTGGGGTATGAATTCATGATTTCAGAAGTCTACTTTCACTTTGTCACCAGTGTACACACTGAGCAGAAAAAAAAATCTCTTATATGACATATGACCCCTACTTTTCTCATCATATTTTGATAGTGCAGAGGTTGACAAACAGTAAAATGTAGGTTTCACTTCTTTCATTTGGGACCCTCTATGAATGACAAGCCTTCAAACTTTTATTATTTACTATAGAATAAAGAACAAAAATCAATGGTGGGGTTACACCTATAAGAGAGACTTGAGTGAAATGGGGGGTGATTTTCCAAAATGTTAATTGTAGGTAAAATAACCTCTTTTTTACATTCTCATAGTATTAAATGACAATTTGGAGACATTTGCTTCATAAAAAAACACATTTTGGCAAGTGTATGCCTCAAATAAAGCATATATGTGCATATTTACATTGAAATTTCATGAAAAATCACAAAATTTTGAAGATTTTTTAGTTTGGATGATTTAAATGTGCAATTTTTAGCATGTACATGGTATTGAATAATGTATTTTGGTAAGATAATGTCTTCAGTGTATCATGAGACTATTTTGGTGTAAAAAATTTAATGGAATTAGGTAAAAAAAAATGTTTTTTGTTAAAATTAGTCAAACACATCAAAACTGCATGTCGGTCAACGTCTCGCGCCTGTATATAATGATCATGTAAAAAGTAGTATTTTGACAAAAGTTTCAGTATTTAATGCCTGCAACTTGGCAGTATTACTTCAAATTGGTAGTACTTAGTAAAAAAGAAGTAATTATGAAATTAAAAAAAAAAGAGTTTCCTTATAGGCATAGTGCCACCATTGCAAAAAGGAAGTGCTTCCGTGGGGTAGTCGCATAATGGCGGTTATAAATAATCCTCAATTCTTCTTCTTTAAAAATGCATTTTCCTTATTTTAATGCTCATTTTTTTTTATTTGAATGGCATTATTGATGTATTTTGAACATTTTGATAGCATTGTCATGTTTGAATTGTGAATTTAGAAAAAAAAATCATGCTTGGAAATTGGGGTATGAATTCATGATTTCGGAAGTCTACTTTCACTTTGTCACCAGTGTACACACTGAACAGAAAAAAATCTCTTATATGACACATGACCCCTATTTTTCTCATCATATTTTGATAGTGCAGAGGTTGACAAACAGTAAAATGTAGGTTTCACTTCTTTCATTTGGGACCCTCTATGAATGACAAGCCTTCAAACTTTTATTATTTACTATAGAATAAAGAACAAAAATCAATGGTGGGGTTACACCTATAAGAGAGACTTGAGTGAAATGGGGGGTGATTTTCCAAAATGTTAATTGTAGGTAAAATAACCTCTTTTTTACATTCTCATAGTATTAAATGACAATTTGGAGACATTTGCTTCATAAAAAAACACATTTTGGCAAGTGTATGCCTCAAATAAAGCATATATGTGCATATTTACATTGAAATTTCATGAAAAATCACAAAATTTTGAAGATTTTTTAGTTTGGATGATTTAAATGTGCAATTTTTAGCATGTACATGGTATTGAATAATGTATTTTGGTAAGATAATGTCTTCAGTGTATCATGAGACTATTTTGGTGTAAAACATTTAATGGAATTCGGTATAAAAAGATTTTTTTTGGTAAAATTAGTCAAACACATCAAAACTGCATGTCGGTCAACGTCTCGCGCCGGTATATAATGATCATGTAAAAAGTGGTATTTTGACAAAAGTTTCAGTATTTAATGCCTGCAACTTGGCAGTATTACTTCAAATTGGTAGTACTTAGTAAAAATGAAGTAATTATGAAATTAAAAAAAAGAGTTTCCTTATAGGCAAAGTGCCACCATTGCAAAAAGGAAGTGCTTCCGTGGGGTAGTCGCATAATGGCGGTTATAAATAATCCTCAATTCTTCTTCTTTAAAAATGCATTTTCCTTATTTTAATGCTCATTTTTTTTTATTTGAATGGCATTATTGATGTATTTTGAACATTTTGATAGCATTGTCATGTTTGAATTGTGAATTTAGAAAAAAAAATCATGCTTGGAAATTGGGGTATGAATTCATGATTTCAGAAGTCTACTTTCACTTTGTCACCAGTGTACACACTGAGCAGAAAAAAAAATCTCTTATATGACACATGACCCCTACTTTTCTCATCATATTTTGATAGTGCAGAGGTTGACAAACAGTAAAATGTAGGTTTCACTTCTTTCATTTGGGACCCTCTATGAATGACAAGCCTTCAAACTTTTATTATTTACTATAGAATAAAGAACAAAAATCAATGGTGGGGTTACACCTATAAGAGAGACTTGAGTGAAATGGGGGGTGATTTTCCAAAATGTTAATTGTAGGTAAAATAACCTCTTTTTTACATTCTCATAGTATTAAATGACAATTTGGAGACATTTGCTTCATAAAAAAACACATTTTGGCAAGTGTATGCCTCAAATAAAGCATATATGTGCATATTTACATTGAAATTTCATGAAAAATCACAAAATTTTGAAGATTTTTTAGTTTGGATGATTTAAATGTGCAATTTTTAGCATGTACATGGTATTGAATAATGTATTTTGGTAAGATAATGTCTTCAGTGTATCATGAGACTATTTTGGTGTAAAAAATTTAATGGAATTAGGTAAAAAAAAATGTTTTTTGTTAAAATTAGTCAAACACATCAAAACTGCATGTCGGTCAACGTCTCGCGCCTGTATATAATGATCATGTAAAAAGTAGTATTTTGACAAAAGTTTCAGTATTTAATGCCTGCAACTTGGCAGTATTACTTCAAATTGGTAGTACTTAGTAAAAAAGAAGTAATTATGAAATTAAAAAAAAAAGAGTTTCCTTATAGGCATAGTGCCACCATTGCAAAAAGGAAGTGCTTCCGTGGGGTAGTCGCATAATGGCGGTTATAAATAATCCTCAATTCTTCTTCTTTAAAAATGCATTTTCCTTATTTTAATGCTCATTTTTTTTTATTTGAATGGCATTATTGATGTATTTTGAACATTTTGATAGCATTGTCATGTTTGAATTGTGAATTTAGAAAAAAAAATCATGCTTGGAAATTGGGGTATGAATTCATGATTTCGGAAGTCTACTTTCACTTTGTCACCAGTGTACACACTGAACAGAAAAAAATCTCTTATATGACACATGACCCCTATTTTTCTCATCATATTTTGATAGTGCAGAGGTTGACAAACAGTAAAATGTAGGTTTCACTTCTTTCATTTGGGACCCTCTATGAATGACAAGCCTTCAAACTTTTATTATTTACTATAGAATAAAGAACAAAAATCAATGGTGGGGTTACACCTATAAGAGAGACTTGAGTGAAATGGGGGGTGATTTTCCAAAATGTTAATTGTAGGTAAAATAACCTCTTTTTTACATTCTCATAGTATTAAATGACAATTTGGAGACATTTGCTTCATAAAAAAACACATTTTGGCAAGTGTATGCCTCAAATAAAGCATATATGTGCATATTTACATTGAAATTTCATGAAAAATCACAAAATTTTGAAGATTTTTTAGTTTGGATGATTTAAATGTGCAATTTTTAGCATGTACATGGTATTGAATAATGTATTTTGGTAAGATAATGTCTTCAGTGTATCATGAGACTATTTTGGTGTAAAACATTTAATGGAATTCGGTATAAAAAGATTTTTTTTGGTAAAATTAGTCAAACACATCAAAACTGCATGTCGGTCAACGTCTCGCGCCGGTATATAATGATCATGTAAAAAGTGGTATTTTGACAAAAGTTTCAGTATTTAATGCCTGCAACTTGGCAGTATTACTTCAAATTGGTAGTACTTAGTAAAAATGAAGTAATTATGAAATTAAAAAAAAGAGTTTCCTTATAGGCAAAGTGCCACCATTGCAAAAAGGAAGTGCTTCCGTGGGGTAGTCGCATAATGGCGGTTATAAATAATCCTCAATTCTTCTTCTTTAAAAATGCATTTTCCTTATTTTAATGCTCATTTTTTTTTATTTGAATGGCATTATTGATGTATTTTGAACATTTTGATAGCATTGTCATGTTTGAATTGTGAATTTAGAAAAAAAAATCATGCTTGGAAATTGGGGTATGAATTCATGATTTCGGAAGTCTACTTTCACTTTGTCACCAGTGTACACACTGAACAGAAAAAAATCTCTTATATGACACATGACCCCTATTTTTCTCATCATATTTTGATAGTGCAGAGGTTGACAAACAGTAAAATGTAGGTTTCACTTCTTTCATTTGGGACCCTCTATGAATGACAAGCCTTCAAACTTTTATTATTTACTATAGAATAAAGAACAAAAATCAATGGTGGGGTTACACCTATAAGAGAGACTTGAGTGAAATGGGGGGTGATTTTCCAAAATGTTAATTGTAGGTAAAATAACCTCTTTTTTACATTCTCATAGTATTAAATGACAAATTGGAGACATTTGCTTCATAAAAAACACATTTTGGAAAGTGTATGCCTCAAATAAAGCATATATGTGCATATTTACATTGAAATTTCATGAAAAATCACAAAATTTTGAAGATTTTTTAGTTTGGATGATTTAAATGTGCAATTTTTAGCATGTACATGGTATTGAATAATGTATTTTGGTAAGATAATGTCTTCAGTGTATCATGAGACTATTTTGGTGTAAAAAATTTAATGGAATTAGGTAAAAAAAAATTTTTTTTGTTAAAATTAGTCAAACACATCAAAACTGCATGTCGGTCAACGTCTCGCGCCTGTATATAATGATCATGTAAAAAGTAGTATTTTGACAAAAGTTTCAGTATTTAATGCCTGCAACTTGGCAGTATTACTTCAAATTGGTAGTACTTAGTAAAAATGAAGTAATTATGAAATTAAAAAAAAAAGAGTTTCCTTATAGGCATAGTGCCACCATTGCAAAAAGGAAGTGCTTCCGTGGGGTAGTCGCATAATGGCGGTTATAAATAATCCTCAATTCTTCTTCTTTAAAAATGCATTTTCCTTATTTTAATGCTCATTTTTTTTATTTGAATGGCATTATTGATGTATTTTGAACATTTTGATAGCATTGTCATGTTTGAATTGTGAATTTAGAAAAAAAAATCATGCTTGGAAATTGGGGTATGAATTCATGATTTCGGAAGTCTACTTTCACTTTGTCACCAGTGTACACACTGAGCAGAAAAAAAAATCTCTTATATGACACATGACCCCTACTTTTCTCATCATATTTTGATAGTGCAGAGGTTGACAAACAGTAAAATGTAGGTTTCACTTCTTTCATTTGGGACCCTCTATGAATGACAAGCCTTCAAACTTTTATTATTTACTATAGAATAAAGAACAAAAATCAATGGTGGGGTTACACCTATAAGAGAGACTTGAGTGAAATGGGGGTGATTTTCCAAAATGTTAATTGTAGGTAAAATAACCTCTTTTTTACACTCTCATAGTATTAAATGACAAATTGGAGACATTTGCTTCACAAAAAAAACACATTTTGGCAAGTGTATGTCTCAAATAAAGCATATATGTGCATATTTACATTGAAATTTCATGAAAAATCACAAAATTTTGAAGATTTTTTATTTTGGATGATTTAAATGTGCAATTTTTAGCATGTACATGGTATTGAATAATGTATTTTGGTAAGATAATGTCTTCAGTGTATCATGAGACTATTTTGGTGTAAAAAATTTAATGGAATTAGGTAAAAAAATATTTTTTTTTGGTAAAATTAGTCAAACACATCAAAATTGCATGTCGGTCAACATCTCGCGCCTGTATATAATGATCATGTAAAAAGTGGTATTTTGACAAAAGTTTCAGTATTTAATGCCTGCAACTTGGCAGTATTACTTCAAACTGGTAGTTCTTAGTAATTTTGAGGTAATTATGAAATTAAAAAAAAAAAGAGTTTCCTTATAGGCATAGTGCCACCATTGCAAAAAGGAAGTGCTTCCGTGGGGTAGTCGCATAATGGCGGTTATAAATAATCCTCAATTCTTCTTCTTTAAAAATTCATTTTCCTTATTTTAATGCTCATTTTTTATTTGAATGGCATTATTGATGTATTTTGAACATTTTGATAGCATTGTCATGTTTGAATTGTGAATTTAGAAAAAAAAATCATGCTTGGAAATTGGGGTATGAATTCATGATTTCGGAAGTCTACTTTCACTTTGTCACCAGTGTACACACTGAGCAGAAAAAAAAATCTCTTATATGACATATGACCCCTACTTTTCTCATCATATTTTGATAGTGCAGAGGTTGACAAACAGTAAAATGTAGGTTTCACTTCTTTCATTTGGGACCCTCTATGAATGACAAGCCTTCAAACTTTTATTATTTACTATAGAATAAAGAACAAAAATCAATGGTGGGGTTACACCTTTACCATTTTGGCAAAGGGAGGTAATTTTATACTCCTCATAATGGAGAATTTGGGAAACACCCGCGAATTACGTCATCGTCTATTTTTTTGTTTTTGCTCGGGTAGGTGGTAAGAAACGTGTTACCTTGGGCGTAGATATCTGACCAATCAGAGCGGTTATAAAAAATAGATTACTTTATATTCAAAGCTATCCACCAATCACATTGAGGAATTAAAACAGATAAATGAATATGCATGAGAGGTTTACCAAAGTCGCATTATCGGGCATGTGGTATGATAAACACCGCAGGGGTCAATTGTTTATACTGATTAGTTACGGTCTTTAAACAACAGTTTGACCTGTGTTGTATCGAATAGAGATATTTGCAGACCTGTGTATTGTGAAAACTAGCTTGACCGATTTTTAAGACAAGCCCAATGGGCAAGTAACTTTGAAAAAGGCACATGCCCGGATCCAGATTTGACAAGCCCCGGGCATCGGGCTATCCTATTCTTGGAGCACTGCGACCATCTATAAATTTTGAAAGTACTAGAGGAACTCGATATTACTTTGTAAATTGTATGTATATAGACGTATTACAGATTACCATTATATTTTATTCAATTATACCATTTGACATGTGAGCTAACGTGTACCGTTATTTTTTGTTATGGACACCAGCAATATCGGCTTAATGTATTGTTATAAACTTATTATATTGTATAATAAAACATCAAATCAAGTGTTAACGCATGTTATTTTTAAATTTAAACAAAATTAACGTAGAGCTGACCTTCGTATTTTACGACGTTTTTGACGTTACACTTATAAGCTTCAACTTCTGACGCGACGTCAGACCAATTCATATCAGCTCTGAGCTTTCTTCATAGTCAGCTTGAACAAATTAGTATAAACTAAAGTTCATGTATTTTAACACGAAGAAAAAATGCATTTTTGTTATATGACGTCGCTCGTATCTTCTGAATAATGATTCTATGTTAATATAATAATGCATTGTCAATAAAGTAATTGTTATAGTTTTATAGTACTCACATTAATTAGATGCTTTAGTAATTCCTGACGTCACATGGCTGAAAACACTTCGCAAATCGCCTCTATGAAATAAAGAATGCCACCAAGTTTGTTTTCGTATGTTCTTATAACCTATATTTAAATCGTGGTAAAGTTGTAGCAACTGGGTATTGTGGCAACCCAGCTAGGTTATGACTTCTTCTATCAATTAACACAAAAGAACGATAACTCTAGTAGAATTTTAACTTTAAGAGAGCATGTATTATTATACGTAGGATCTGAATGACAAACGGGAATTAGTAATTTTGTCAAAGCCTGAAGTATTTCCCGCCCATGCATACAAGCCCCGCCTATTTCTTCTATAATATGATAGTTAATTAGACATTGATTGGCCGTTGAAGATATTTTGAACCTAAAGTAGTTGGAATGGATATAAATACCAATAATGGACAAAATGAGTTTATAGAAATAAAAAAGAAACATGTTATAAGACAGTAACTTAGCCTACTTGCGTCCGAACCGTTTCCGACCATGAACATTTTTTTATTTTTAAAAATATCGACATGTTTTATGTTCTAAATGATGAAATGGCATTAGCAGAACGGAATCGGAAAGAATAGTTATTTAATAAGTGCTCGGTATTGCAGAAACTGACAACAACTGCTGAAGTTCGAATATTAGAATTATATGATTAATTGCTCTATTTTAAATCATTACTTTATTGAAATGATGTTACCTAAATAGAAAGGAATCACAACGTTTCGGGCTTAATGGGGGGCTCGGCGTGACACTAGTCGATGTCAACCGCTAAAGTTCGAACACAGGATATCAATGAAAAAAAAACAATCTTTTTAAATTTTTGTATATGAAATAAGCAATATTGAAATAGTTAAAGTCTTTAAATGTTGAAATGGTATCACCTGAACTGATTCACAAAGTTTCTGACTTTAAATGGGGCTCGGTGAGACACAAGCCGATGTCAAACGTTAGAATTCGAACATGGGATTTTAATGGGGGAAACAATCATTTTTTTTTTAATTTAGCAATCATGAATTAGTTTATGTCTTACATTGTTGCAATAATATTACCTGAACGGAGTCACAACGTTTCGGACTTTATATGGGCCTCAGTGTAATACAAGTCGACGTCAACCGCTGAAGTTCGAACACGGGATTTTAATAGAAAAAAAAAATATTTTCACTTTTTATTTGAATTTAGCAATATTGAAATAGTTTATGTCTTAAATTGTTGAAATGAAATTACCTGAACGGAATCACAACGTTACTGGCTTTATAGGGGGCTCGTTGTAATACAAGTCGACGTCAACCGCTGAAGTTCGAACACGGGATTTTAATAGAAAAAAATAAAATATTTCCACTTTTTATTTAAATTTAGCAATATTGAAATAGTTTATGTCTTAAATTGTTAAAATGAAATTACTTGTACGGAATCACAACGTTTCGGGCTTTATAAGGAGCTCGGTGTTATACAGGTCGACGTCACCCGCTGAAGTTCGAACATGGGATTTTAATGGAAAAAATAATACTTTTCACGTTTTATTTAGCAATATTGTATGAGTCTATGTCTTACTTCTTTGAAATAATATTACCTGAACGGAATCATAACATTTTGGACTTTATAGGGAGCTCGGTGAGACATATACCGATGTCAACCGTTGAAGTTCGAACATGGGATTTTGATAGTTAAAATGATATTTTTCATTTTTCATTTGAATTTAGCAATATTGAAATGATTTATATCTTAAATTGTTGAAATGAACGGAATCACAACGTTTCGGGCTTGATAGGAGGCTCAGTGTAACACAAGTCGACGTCAACCGCTGAAGTTCGAACACGGGATTTTAACAGAAATAATAATTTTTTTCACTTTTTATTTAGCAATATTGAATGAGTTTATGTCTAACATTGTTGAAATAGTATTACCTGAATAATGATATAACCTGAACGGAATCACAACGATACCGACTTTATAGAGGGCTCGGTGTAACATAAGTCATCGTCAACCGCTGAAGTTCGGACACGGGATTTTAATAGAAAAAATAATAATTTAACTTTTTATTTAAATTTAGCAATATTGAAATAGTTTATGTCTTAAATTGCTGAAATGATATTACCTCTACGGAATCACAACGTTTTGGGCTTTATAGGGGTGTAAAACAAGTCGACGTCAACCGCTGAAGTTCGAACATGGGCTTTTAATAGAAAAAATAATACATTTCACTTTTTATTAGCATATTATATTAGTTTATGTCTTACATTTTTTAAATAATATTTCCTAAACGGAATCATAACATTTTAGACTTTATAGGGGGCTCGATGAGACATATGCCGATGTCAACCGCTAAAGTTCGAACATGGGATTTTGATAGTAAAAATAATATTTTTCAAATAAATTTAGCAATATTGAATAAGTTTATGTCTTAAATTGTTGAAATGATATTACCTGAACGGAATCACAACGATACCGGCTTTATAGAGGGCTCGGTGTAACACAAGTCGACATCAACCGCTAAAGTTCGAACATGGGATTGTAATGGGGATAATAGTTTTCTTTTTTTTATTTGAATTTAGTAAAATATTGAAATAGTTTATGTGTTAAACTGTTGAAATGATATTACCTGAACGGAATCACAACGTTACCGGCTTTATAGTGGGCTCGTTGTAACACAAGTCGACGTCAACCGCTAAAGTTCGAACATGGGATTGTAATTGGGAAAATATTTTTCTTTTTTTTTTATTTGAATTTAGTAAAATATTGAAATAGTTTATGTCTTTAACTGTTGAAATGATATTACCTGAACGGAATCACAACGTTACCGGCTTTATAGTGGGCTCGTTGTAACACAAGTCGACGTCAACCGCTAAAGTTCGAACATGGGATTGTAATTGGGAAAATATTTTTCTTTTTTTTTATTTGAATTTAGTAAAATATTGAAATAGTTTATGTCTTTAACTGTTGAAATGATATTACCTGAACGGAATCACAACGTTACGGGCTTTATAGTGGGCTCGTTGTAACACAAGTCGACGTCAACCGCTGAAGTTCGAACACGGGATTTTAATGGGGAAAAAAACACACTTTTTTCTTCTCTTTTAATTTAGCGATATTGAAATAATTTTAGTCTTATGTTGAAATGATATTAACTGAACGGAATCACAACGTTTCGGACTTTATAGGGGGCTCGGTGAAACACATGCCGTTGTCAACCGCTGAAGTTCGAACATGGGATTTTAATAGTAAAATACTATTTTTAATTTTTCATTTTTCATTTAGCAATATTGAAATAATGTATGTCTTGAATTGTTGAAATGATATCACCTGAACGGAATCACAACGTTTCGGGCTTTATAGAGGCTCGGTGTAACACAAGTTGACGTCAACCGCTGAAGTTCGAACACGCGATTTTAATAGAAATAATAATATTTTTCACTTTTTATTTAACACTATTGAAATAGTTTATGTCTTACATTGTTAAAATGATATTACCTGCACGGAATCACAACGATTCGGACTTTTATACGGGGCTCGGCGTAATACAAGTCGACGTCAACCGCTAAAGTTCGAACATGGGATTGTAATGAGGAAAATATTTTTCTTTTTTTTATTGGAATTTTGCAATATTGAAATAGTTTATGTCTTAAACTGTTGAAATTTATTACCTGAACGGAATCACAACTTTAAGGGCTTGATAGAGGGCTCGGCGAGATACAAGCTGATGTCAACCGCTAAAGTTCGAACACGGGAATTTAATGATTCTTTTTTATTTGAATTAACAATATTGAAACAGTTTATGTCTTAAAATGTTACAATGATATTACCTGAACGGAATCACCACGTTTCGGGCTTTATAGAGGTCTCGGTGTCGAAGTCGGCGTCAACTGCTGAAGTTCCAACATGGGATTAAAACGGAATTTTTTTTTTCATTTTTTTTTTTCATTTTTCATTTGAATTTAGCAATATTGAAATAGATTATGTTTTAAACTGTTGAAATGATATTACCTGAACGGAATCACAACGTTACCGGCGTTGCAGGGGTTCGGTTTAACACAAATCGACGTCAACTGCTAAAGTTCGAACATGGGATTTTAATTGAGGAAAATATTTTCATTTTTTTAATGGAATTTAGCAATATTGAAATATTTTATGTCTTAAAATGTTGAAATGATATTACCTGAACGGAAACACAACGTTTCGGGCTTTACAGGTGGCTCGGTGTGACACTAGTCTATGTCAACCGCTAAAGTTCGAACATGGAATTTTAATGGGAAAAATCTTTTTCTTTTTTTTAATTTAAATTTAGTAATATTAAACAAGTTTATGTCTTAAACTGTTGAAATGATGTTACCTGAACGGAATCACAACATTATGGGCTTGATAGTGGTCTCGGTGAGACACAAGCCGATGTCAACCGCTGAAGTTCGAACACGGGATTTTAATGAATTTTTTTTTATTTGAATTAACAATATTGAAATAGTTTATGTCTTAAAATGTTGAAATGATATCACCTTAACGGAATCACAACGTTTCGGGCTTTATAGGGGGCTTGGTGTAACACAAGTCGACGTCAACTGCCGAAGTTCGAACAAGGGACTTTAATGGAAAACAATAATATTTTCATTTTTATTTGATTTTAGCAACATTGAAATAGTTTATGTCTTAAACTATTGAAATGATATTACCTGAACGGAATCACAATAACAGCCTTTATAGGGGCCTCGGTGGGACACAAGACGATGTCAACTGCCAAGTTCGAACATGGGATTTTTCTGTATGCCTTACAGTACTTTTAAATATTGAATGATTTAAGAAAGAGTACATTGTTCTAGTGACATACAATTTGAAGTATACCCATCTGCAGAATGTTCTTGTTAAACAAGAAGGGATGCGGGCTGTGGTTAGTATTGGCTGTTAACGCTAGGTATTGCGAGTTCAATTCCTAGCTCAACCCAATAACCTCTCAAAATAAGCGAACTTGAAAGCGGTCAAATTAAGCTCTGAGCATTCTTGGTAATCAAAGTTAAATCAATGAGTATAAAGTAAATTATGGATGCTTATCTAATGCTTATCTGATATAATAAGTCACTAAAATATGGAAATGAATTATATCGCTATCTGGAACACAATTCGGGGAAAAGCCCGACTTTCTGCCAGGAACTGTTTGTTTCATAACATAACATACAAATGAGAGTTGTGACTTTATTGTGGTTGGAGATAACTTATTGAGGTGAGTTGTGAAGATTCATCTGATCAACAACTTGGACCAATTGACGACAAAAACCCTGTTTGTTATTCAATCGTCCTGAAAATGGGATTAACATTAAATAGTGAAACAGCATGTTCAAACTTTGTCTTTTATTTTTTTATGAAACACAAACGTCAATGGAATAATATATGAATTATATACAAGTATTGACTTTTGTCGAGTAGAATGTAACCTATGTAAGCGACCACCTCTGTTGAGCAGCAACATTTCTTAAGCAGCAACATTTGTTATTTACCATTTCTATGCGTTTGAGTAAATTAAGCTTTATTAAGCATCGTCCTCTTTTAAAAAGGCCTCTTTAGCTCCAACCCTTGTTGTAACACCCCAGGTGTTATGCCTCACATTACCACCGAATACATGATCCATGCATGTATAAGTTTTTATTTATACTCGCGCTTTGAACCAAGTCATTTTAACGAGAGGATAAGATGATTATTAAAAAATAAAAGATGATTAATGTGTATATATATATATATATATATATAGTTTATGATGATGATTATGATGATTATTAACTTTGAAGTTTAAGTATTTCTAACCTTTAACTAGCATATCGGGTGATTATTATTTTAATTACTTCTATTTATGCAGATACTATATATGATATAAATAGATGATTAAAAATTTACAATTTTTATAGATTTAAATTAAATTTCTCTACCTTGTGCAGCAAAGTGATAAATGGAACAAAGGTTATGTGTAAATTAATGTGACTATGGTTATTTACTATATGTAATACATATAGTTTAAGCCAGACACTTTCACTTATAGCACAAATACACAAATAAAATTTGCAGGTGGTTTCAAAATTATCTGGCTCAACCTAGACCTTCAACAGAAATGATTTCTATTGATTGTATATCTGTGCACACTAATTGCGCTAGGTTCCTATGGTAAAATTTTATTTGTAAGACAATATCGTTAGCAACCGTTTATACCAAATACCAACAGTAACTGTCAATATAAGAATATCAACAAACTAGAGTATGCCGTAAAACCCTCAACAATATTGTTATTGTAGACCGACAACTTCATTGTTAACCTGAGGGGTTACTTTCAGATGAGACAGTATTTTCTGAAGGTTGATAATATTACTGTCACTCTCAAAAGAATGTTATACATAAATAACAGTAACTGTCAATATAAGAATATCAACAAACTAGAGTATGCCGTAAAACCCTCAACAATATTGTTATTGTAGACCGACAACTTCATTATTAACCTGAGGGGTTACTTTCAGATGAGACGGTATTTTCTGAAGGTTGATAATATTACTGTCACTCTCAAAAGAATGTTATATATAAATAGTTGCCGGTACGAACTGTAAACATATGCTCTGACACTAATGGGTGTGGAAGCTTTGCACTTGTCTGGGATATTCTTATTATACAGGTATATCGTGGTATTAGGTATACAAGGGATATATAAAAAAAGAGAATTCTGCTGGATGACATGTTTGCCTATATCACTTTATCCCAAAGTGAGGCTATGATGAAGTCTAATTATTAATGTATTGCCAAGGCTAGATAAATAACATAAACTTAGTAACTTTGTTTTTTTCTGTAGCATTCCCATGTAAAAAATAAGTCTCTTGGTAACAATGGGTGCTAGAAACCTTATTAGAAAAAACTTGAGATACTTTATGCCAAACATGAACAGATTTGGCTGCTCAGTGCTCGAGAAGAGAATTAACCGCTCCCTACCAACCCCTAGCATCTAGATATACTCTATAGCAGTTGTAGTATTTTATTGTCCTTATATCCCTTTATTTTGAATGAGAACTTATAAGATATCCATCCATACAGTTATAATCTTAAAAAAATAATTGGTGGGGGTCACTTTACAGTGGCATTATTAAATTTACCCCAACCCATATGATCCAGATATGTCCTGTAACAGGTGTAACTGTTTCAGTACACATATATCCCTTTTAATACTGTGAATGAGCCATTACTATTAATATTTAACTAGATTCACAAATACAAGAACAACATATGATCACATAACACATTTATAATGTGATGACTTCACAAAAGTCTGTTCAGTTAAGAATGATCTTACGGTTTTTGAAAACAAGTCGAAAGTGTGAATTGTTTACGAAAATTTTGTTAGGTCCCACCCACAGGGCTTAACCGTGAGATCCAGGGCCATGCAATTAATATTTATAAAGGACCCATATACATCCATAATCATGCTCACCATTTGTTTCCCAGTGCTTCCTATATTAAGAAGATTTTCAAAGTTTACCTTGAACTTGACTCTTCTGGCCCGACCCTGCTCCCAGGGGAGTCGGGACCATACCATTCACGATTAGCAAAGCTGCATACAACATTTCAATACGATTGAGCTTACAGTTTTTGAAGTTAAAAAATGTCAATTGTTTATGGACGGATACCTGACGATGCACAATAACAGACAAAAGGTGTTTGCATAAAGGTCCCTTGAGACAGTCTCAGGTGACCTAAAAATAGAATGTTGTTTTGTAAAAGAATAATTTTGATATTTAAAGCAGAGAACAACTATACAAATCTAGACACTAATTTAATATTATTGTTGAAAGAGTAACATTGTCTTTATAGATATATATGTATGTGTATTATTTATATTTTATACATCAACTGTGTTATCATACACAAAACATACTGACGAAATGAAAATATGTAGAAGCGCAGATGTTCTAAACAGCCTTGTGAGGGTTCATTTTAAGTTTAAAACTTGTTTGTTTTATTTTGATTGTGTAACAAGTTCTTACAATATCATGCTCGAAGTATTCCTGGTAAGAACCATTACTAAGCATATGTGGAGAAGTGTCATGCTCAAGGACATCATACATAGCCGTGGCGGAGGATCGAACCCACGACCCTTCGTTCATGGGTTTGGTACTATACCACTGGACCACGCGCTTATTTTTGGATGGAAGTGTAATTATTACTGGGTATTAAATCATACAAATTTATTTACAAACAATTGAACTATATCCTTGTAGAAACTTGCAGACACATCAAATGTCTTAGCCTTGATGTAGAAAATTATCTACTGCCTGCCTGTGCAGTCTTCTGAAAGTGCAAATAGCCATATCATCACCAGGGTCGTGTAAACAAACAGAGTGGCATCATTTGTCCTCTTGTGAAGATATTCTCCTGCATTCCTCTGCCAGTTCATGTTACTTAAAGCAGTTATTATGCACAGTCCCATGTAAATATAGCTGATTTCGGAACATTCTTTCCAGTTTCCATTTCTGTATGAAGTTACTTGTAATCACGATTTGAAATACTTATCATTCTCTCTTGTTTCACTTCCCTAACTTTTCATCTGAAAGTTGTGTAACTGAAAATGGTACCCTGATGGTTCGCAGACATAACTTCATCGAGCAGCAGATAAGCCAGTTGCTTTCTTACTTCTTTTTGACATATCTGCTAAATTTATTTTGGTACCAGAAAAGTTTTTCATAAACCATGCCATACTCCTCACATATCAGTCTTACAAGGAATTCCCTCATAGGTTATGAAGGACCAACACTAATTATTAACTGACCATCCTGAAAAATCAATTATACATAATTATATGAATGTAAGAGTGGTTGAAACTAAAGAAAATATATGTTAGAATAAAATATTCCTGCAAGATAATGTTAACAAAAGTGATAGGAAGGAGAGCGCACCAAACTACTCTTAAATAATAAAAATATGCGAAACATTTAATATTAACTATTTGAAAATATTACTTGTTATTAAGCAAATGTCTAATAAACAAAATTTTCTTAAAGTGGTACATAACTCATGTACAATTAAAACAATTAAATAGAACCATTATAAAGGAAAAAGATTTGTAAACTTCAAAATATCATTTTGTAAATACAATTACAAGTATGCTTGTAATAATAATTATATAGAATTATTGCATCCATGAAAGCTTACATTTCCTTGACACTTGATATTATATTATAAATTTATGGAATTTAAAAATGAAAGAAAGATCCTTTTAAAAAGCTTTTATTGATATTTACCACTCAAATTGAGGTTTCTACAGTTGAATTTCTATGTCTTGAACCAGACAGGACTGGACAAAACAGTTCACGTTAAGGGTTGTTTGAGCCAATTAATGTATTATTCAACATCATCCATTTACCATACGTGTACATACTTCGACCAAGATAAATAATTCGAGCTATATGTGGTGTTTGAGACATCCGTGTTTGTGTCAACGAAGCTCTATTGTTCATGAACTAATATGTGAAAAAAAACTAAAGACAAGATAGTACTGATGAAAAAGAAAATACTAAAAGCTCAACTAAAAAAATAGGACTGGGAGAGGTCTGAGTAAACTGATATAAAGCTTGTTACCACCACATCATTGTAGTCCTAACATTCACAATCATAAAGTTGGATTTTAGAAAGAGACCGAATTTCTATGTTAAGGTATTTAAGACCGTCTATATTTAGAAATGGGGATTTTGTTGCAAATTTTGCCCTCCAATTAAAATTTTGATTATGTCACATTTCGGTGGATTTGACTTACCAAACCAATTGAATTCTATTTCTTGATGTAATGGGATGCTTATTTTAAAAATAACTCTTCTTTTTAAGACATTTATAGTTTTTTCCTGATATAATCCCTTAAAGAAATCATTGTTTTTATGTCCATTGAAGGATGATATTTACTATTTGCACATTTAAGGGTAGTCGATTTTAATTCTCATAAAGTTCTAATATAAATAGCATACTATACTAACTGTATTCATGCGTATGTACACTAATTCTATTGTATATTATGAGACAGAAATAAAGTATCTGTATTATTGTATAGGTTGTTATATATAATCTTCTTACTGATTTTGTAAATTTTATATTTGAGGGTCTGGTTAGCTCTACAGGTAAGGTATCTGACTGTGAGTTCAACTTACCTGACCACAGTCTCTGTGATGAATAACACTGCCACTCGACTCTAACCAATGATTCATATGGGAAAGTTATAAGTTACTTGTAAAGATGGGTGTGCTGGAGTACTGGTAAACCTTCCAGGATCACAGGAAAGAGTGGTTATGTTAACTGATCGTCTATTAACCTTTGATGGTGTAAAAATTACAAACTTACTTGATTATTTGGCTTGTTGTATTGTATGTAAAGGTCGAACTCAGAAACAATACAAGGAGGTGATTCATGCACTCCTTGTGTTGTCTTTATCAATATGTCCATTACTCCAAATGCTACAAAAGAGGAAAGTAAAATACATCAGCACACACATAAGCAAATTGAGAAATTAGCCCATCAATCATAGATGTAATTTGTTTTCTTTCCTTATGTGGGTGTTCTTGAGCAAGACACCTACCCAGGAAAACTAAGTGGATGTGAGTTCACAATCAATGTAAAAGGTCACTTACTTATACATTAATATAGCATTTTTATTTTAATGTGTTTGTTTGATTTAAGATCTTAATTAATAAGAGGTCCAAGCCTTCGAGATTTTGCACAGAGTGCAATTAAGGGGAAATTGGGCCTTTATTTGTAGATCTAGAAGATCAAATGCACTCTCACAGTGCGTTATTTAGAAAGCTTGCAATCCTTTTGGGAGTCATACCCAGGACACGTAAAATAACTCATTGAACTTCTACCTGCTATAATAATAATATGTGCATTTTGTGCCTGCAGGTAATAAAAAAAATCTTTTTAAGAGGTGCATACTGCAATATGAGAAAGAGAGAGAGAGAGACAAAGGAGCAGACAGACATACAGAAAGAGAGAATGGGGCATACAGACAGATAGAGAGAGGGGGGAGGGGCAGACATAAAGAGAGAGAGAGAGAGAGAGAGAGAGAGAGAGACAGACAGACAGACAGACAGACAGACAGACAGACAGACAGACATGTGGTGGGAGAGGCAGATAGAGAGAGAATGAGAGATATACATATGGATAAACAACTGTGGAAGGAAAGTCAAACGTAAACAAACAAGATCATGATGTCGCGAAAATTAACACACTCCCGTATTGTACATGTGCTGTAATTATATTTGTACGTCATACTCATTATATTATAAGTTCTCAATATTCCATCGTTTCATATCATCTAAGAATTAAAAATATATCAATATATATGAAATATATTTGTTAAAAAAATCTACCTGAATGTTCCATGGGCGCCGCCGTCTTGGAAGTAATCAAGGCGGGGCAAGGCAGGTTCAAAATAGTCACATGACGTTGACACGAAATGTACCTCGGAATTTGACGTCAAGCGGTTACCATTATTATTATATATTATTATATCATTTACATTTAAAATAAACGGCGTAAAGGTCAATATTTAACCACCGGTTACATGGGAAACACATTTTATGCATAGTACCACCATTGCAAAAAGGAAGTGCTTCCGGGCTTCCGTGGGGTAGTCGCATAATGGCGGTTATAAATAATCCTCATTTCTTCTACTTTAAAAATGCATTTTCCTTATTTTAATGCTCATTTTTTTTATTTGAATGGCATTATTGATGTATATTGAACATTTTTATAGCATTGTCATGTTTGAATTGTGAATTTAGAAAAAAAAATGATGTTTGGAAATTGGGGTATGAATACATGATTTCAGAAGTCTACTTTCAATTTGTCACCAGTGTACACACTGAGCAGAAAAAAATCTCTTATATGACACATGACCCCTACTTTTTCATCACATTTTGATAGTGCAGTAAAACAGTAAAATGTAGGTTTCACTCCTTTAATTTGGGTCTCTCTATGAATGACAAGCCTTCAAACTTTTATTATTTACTATAGAATAAAGAACAAAAATCAATGATGGGTTTACACCTTTAAGTATATTTTATATATATATAAATATAAAGTATATATGTTGTAGATGCGTGTATTTATGAGATTTGAGGATATTTTTTTAAAATATTACCTACCAGGTATTGTGCATTTTTATGTACGGATACATTCCTGCTATGAAAAAAATACTAAGTTTCTATTTTGATTTTTTTTACCGTCGAAATTTTAGCCCTTATTTTATATAGAACAGAAAACAAAATTCAACTGTGAAGTGAGACCTTAAATTTCTCCAGTAACATGAGATTATATATCTTATAATCACAAAACAATTATACATGTGAATTGAAAATAAATACAAGAACAATATAGTAATATTGTATATATTTTTTTTTTCTGAAAAGGGTTTTACGCCAATTTCAACACATTTCAGGTTATATATGGGATTTCTAGTTTTACTGGTGGATGAAGACCTCACACTGTGTTAGTCTGAGTAGAACGACCGTTCTTCCGTAGGTAACTGGAAATTTTCTCACATAAAGATTTTTGGAGCGAGCGGGACTCGAACCTATGACCTTAGCGGTGAGAGGTAAGTGATCTTAAGACGGCGCCTACGACCACCCGGCCACGGAGGATCCTTCTTATATACAAGTACAATGAAAATTGAAAATGTATATACAGTCAAACATGTATATGCGGTTACCATTATTAACTAGCCACTCATTTATATATTTTCAGTGCAAACTGACCTGCATTAAACAACAACCTGTCTTAAAAGCCTACTTTTGCTCTTCACCTAGACTGACTGCTTAAGGCAGGTGTGACTATATGTATACCCAGAATTATATATAGCAACAGTAACAGTTATTAAAGTATATACATATCATGTACATATTTACAAATTAAATACAAACTATCTACACTTATGTAAAGAACCCTTAACGAAACGAAATATAAGAGATAATGTTTTCATTCAAAAATCTTCCTCAGGAAAGTAACCATATTACACAAGTTCAATTCAATTCACTTAATATTTAATTTTCGGCCACCTGGCCTTCATCAAAAATTTAAAATTTAATATTTAACAAAACCTACACAGAAATGAAGAATGGACCTATAACCTTGATACCTGCAGAACTGCAGAGTTTCAGTAAATTACATCGTATTGCTCAAGAGATAATGTATTAGGATTATAATGATATACATGTTTCCACCGTACTACTAGTTCTTTAAAACAAAACCTACACAGAAATCGTTAAAACGAGAAATAAAAACGATTTATTGTAGCATCAAGTTAACTTGAAAGAACTCCATAAACTGTATACATTGTGAATTCGGCTAAGCATTAATAAAACAACTCATAATAACTTTTTGTAGTAAATATCCGATTTTCAAACAAAAAATATCAACTTTGATTTAGGAATCCAGATGGAAAACGTAATCATATAAACCATTTCAAAAACTCGAGTCCAAACTATACCAAAAATCGATTCGAATTTCATTTAAAAATACAGTTGTTTATGACATGGTTTACTTTGCTGGTGCACTTTGTTGTATACTTCACAGCTCACGTGCATGTTCCATATCTTCGGAAGTAAACGTTGATATAATGGAAACAAAACATTTACATTGTTCAGTTGACTTTGGATACTTCATACTTTAGGTCAATAAGTAGAAATATTTACGTTGTTGTTGTTGTTGTTGTTGTTGTTGTTGTTGTTGTTGTTGTTGTTGAGCACTGCCACATTGGAATATCATGCCAAAGACACATGGTATGATACCCACCCAGTCACACTATACTGACACCGGTCCAATAACACCGGTAGTAATAAAAGTAGTAGTAGTAAAAGTAGAAGTAGTAATTGTAGTAGTAGTAGTAAAGACGGTGGTGATATGGTTGTAGTAGTAGTAGTAGCGGTGATAAAAGTAGTAGTAGTAGTAGTAGTAGTAGTAGTAGTAGTAGAAGTGGTGGTGGTGATGGTGGTGGTGCTAGTAGTAATAGTAGTGGTAGTGTAGGTAGTGGTTGTAGTTTTAGAAGTAGTAGTGATGGTGGTGGTGGTGATGGTGGTGGTGGTGGTAATAGTAGTAGTAGAAGTGGTGGTAGTAGAAGTAGTAGTAGTAATGGTGGTAGTAGAAGTAGTAGTAGTAGAAGTAGTAGTAGTATTAGACGTAGTTGTAGTAGTAGTAGTAGAAGCAGTAGTAATGAGGGTGGTGATATGATAGTAGTAGTAGTAGCGGTGGTAGAAGTAGTAGTAGTAGTAGTAGCAGTAGTGGTGGCGGTGATGGAGGTGGTGGAAGTAGCAGTAGTAGTAGTATTAGTAGTAGTGTAGATAGTGGTTGTAGTAGTAGAAGTAGTAGTGATGGTGTCGGTGGTGGTAGTAATAGTAGTAGTAGTAGATGTGATGGTAGTAGTAGTAGTGGTGTGGTGGTAGTTGTAGTAGAGGTGATAGTAGTAGTAGTAGTAGTAGTAGTTGTACTGGAGGTGGTGGTGGTGGTAGTAGTAGTAGTAATAGTAGTATCAGTAGTGGTGATGGTAATAGTAGTAGTAGTAGAAGTAGTAGTAGTATTAATAGTAGTAGTAATAGAAGTAGTATCAGTAATGGAGGTAGTAGTATTAGTAGTAGTAGAAGTAGTAGTATTAGCAGCAGCAGCAGTAGTAGTAGAAGTAGTGGTGGTGGTGGTGGTAGTAGTAGTAGTGGTTGTGGTAGTATAAGAAGTAGTAGTAGTGGTGGTGATGGTAGTAGAAGTAGCAGAAGTAGTAGTTGTGGTGGTATAAGTTGTAGTATTAGTAGTAGTGGTATTGGTGGTAATAATAGTAGTAGTAGTTGTAGTATTAATTGGGTGGTATTAGTAGTTGCAGTAGTAGTAGTAGTAGTAGTAGAAGTAGAAGTAGTAATGACGGTTGTGATATGGTAGTAGTAGTAGTAGTGGTGGTAGAAGTAGTAGTAGTAGTAGTAGTAGTAGTAGTAGTAGTAGTGGTGGAGGTGTTGGTGGTGGTGGTAGTATTAGTAATAGTAGTAGTGGTGGTGGTGGTGGTGGTTGTGGTAATAGTAGTAGTAGTAGTAGAAGTTGTGGTAGTAAAAGTAGTAGTAGTAGTAGTAGTAGTGGTGGTGGTGGTAGTAGTAGTAATGGTGGTGGTATTATTAGAAGTAGTTGTAGTGGTGTTGATGGTGGTGATGGTAGTAGTAGTAGTAGTAGTATTGGTTTGATGGTATTATTATTATTATTATTAGTAGTAGTAGTAGTAGTAGTAGTGGTAGTAGAAGTAGTAGTAGTAGTTGTTGTAATAGTAGAAGTTGTGATAGTAGTAGTAGTAGATGTAGAAGTAAATGTAATGGTGGTGGTGGTGGTGGTGGTAGTAGTAGTAGTAGTATTGTAGTACTAGTAGTAGTGGCGGTTTTCGTAGCAGTAGTTTTAATAATAGTAGTAGTAGTAGTAGTAGTTGTAGTGGTTGTGTTAGTAGTAGTGGTGGATGTGGTAATAGTAGTAGTGGTGGTGTTGGTAGTAGTAGCTGTAGTAGTAGTAGTATTAGTAGTAGTAGTAGTAGTAGAAGTAATTGAAGTAGAAGCATTAGTAGTATTGGTTGCATCAATAGTAGAAGTAGAAGTAGTAGTAGTAGTAGTAGTAGTAGTTGTAGTAGTAGTATTAGTATGTGTTTTAGTGCACTATCCGGCTTACGTTGATCAATATTTGGTATTGTTTTATTTATGTCAATGTCGTTGTTGCAGAACTGACTATATACATGTAAGCTGGGCGTATTAAATGAGGATGGAATCACGGGGCGTATTCATTAAATGGGACACGTAACTTGTTTGTACACATATGCGCTATTGTAACATGATAATATTAACTCTCTTTATACCTAGATTCGACATTTTCAAAAATATACTAACTTAAGTCTTACACTTTTACACACACAGACTTATTATTTTCAACTTAAACTTATTTTAATAATTTAAATTATCAAATTGCACCCATACCTATTCATAATTAATTAAAGGTATATGTTTGTTCACTAGTTGTCGTATACATTACAATACACAAGGACATTAACACTTTAACTGTCAAGTTATTTTTGACTAAGGATATAATTTTCTTCATATGTTAAATATTTCATTCAGCTCAATGTTATCGTGTACGTTTTAAAAGGATCATGTTTATTATGTATCTATGTAGGTGTTATACCCTGCCTTTTGTAAGTTGAAATAAGTATTGTATATCAGAATTAAAATTGTTCTTATCTTGATCTTGATATAATTGACACTACATATTGTATTGTTAAGGGGCAGTAATAATATCGCAATGGCGTGCTGACATGATATGTTTTGTAGCGTATTATTTGTGCACAATCAATGCGATTTATGATTTGCTGTATTCAACTTGAAATCCTAGTTACGATACCTAACTACGGATTGTAGTATCGCTTTTTTTTCTATGCGATTAAGTGTGCGGTTATGCTGATCCATGTTTTAAACTACGAAATCAATTATCACTGCTACAACTAATAATAATAATAATAATAATAATAATAATAATAATAACAATAATGATAATAATAATAATGATAATAGTAATAATATTTTTACTACTTCTACTGACATTACAACTACTACTGCCACTACTTCTACTACTACTATTTCCACTACTACTGTTACCACTATTGCTACTCCTACTACTTCTACTACTACTACTTCTACTGCTGTTATTATTAGTACTACTATTACCACTACTTCCACCACTGCTATTTCATCTACATAATGTACTACATACTCTACTTCTACTATTACTACTACTACTTCTACAATAATGTACTACTACTACTACTACTACTGCTACTACTACAACAACTTCATCTACTACTACAATCTCTTCTTATTCTGCTCTTCCTATTACGACTTCTACCACCACTACTATTACTACAAGTACTATTACTATTTATATTATTGTTAATTATATTTCTACTACTACTAGTACTACTACAACTACTAATACAACAACTTCTACTATACTTTTTCTTCCACTACTAATACTACAACAACTACAAATTCTACTACTACTACTACTACCACTATATGTTATACAACTACTACTGCTACTACAAATAAAACTAAAACCACCACTACAACTACTACTACTACTACTACCACTATATGTTATACAACTACTACTGCTACTACAAATAAAACTAAAACCACTAGTACTGCTACTACTACTACTTCTTCTACTACAATTACTACTATTACTACTACTACTAATCCTCGTCTTTCTCTTACTATTACTGCTACTACTATTACTACTACTACTACTTCTAATATTACAACTACTAGTACTACAAATACTACTACCACTTCTACTACTACTACTACTACTGCTACTACAAATAAAACTAAAACCACTAGTACTGCTACTACTACTACTTCTACTACTACAATTACTACTATTACTACTACTACTAATCCTTGTCTTTCTCTTACTATTACTGCTACTACTACTACTACTACTTCTAATATTACAACTACTAGTACTACAAATACTACTACCACTTCTACTACTACTACTACTACTACTACTACTACTACTAGCACTACTTTTATTCTTTTACTACTACCTTTACTTTTACTACTACTACTCATACTACCAATATTACTACTACTACAGCTACTAGTACTAAAATACTACTACTACCACTACTATTATTACAACTACTACTACCATTACTACTACCACTACTACTACTACTACTACTACTATTATTACTACATCTACTGCTACTACCTTTACTTTAACTACTACTACTATTACTTTTACAACTACTAATACTACTGCTACAACTACTACTACCATTACTACAACTACTATTACTACTACTTCCACTGATGTTACTACCGCTAATAACAATAGTACTACCACCACTACTGGTACTACTACTGTTATAAATACTACTTGTTCCAATACCACTACATCCTCTACTATCGATACCCCCATTACTTTTACAACTACCACAGCCACTTCTACTACTACTACATCTGCTTCTACATTCTGTTATTGTTAAGTACTACTACTTCTACTGCCATTACCACTACTACCACTATTGCTACATCTACTCCTAGTACTACATGTACCCCTACCACCACTACTACTACTACTACCACTACTACTACTACCTTTACCTCTACCGTTTCTATAACTACTACTTAAAGTTCTACTGTAACTACTACTAAAAAATAATAATATTATTAGTACTACTACATCTACTACTACTACTACTTAAATTACTACTTAAACTACTCTTACTTTTATTAATAATAATAATAACATCTTTTTTAAGAGAGAGCTTTAACTTGTAATAATGTAAAACACTTTTACAAGTTAACGGATTGCATGATGATTATCAAAATGGCATAATCTGGATTTGCTCTTTAAATTACACAAAGATGTTTCGATCTGGAAATTCATATATCATTCTTATTATTAGTATTTATTATTATTCTGTCACCGTTTCCTTAATAAATAATTGGGGTTTGTTTATCATGGGCAGTGTTTATTCATAACTCCACGGGAAGTTTATTTGTGTATATGTGATATATGTTAACTGACTTTATTACTTTTAATTCACTTCGTCTGTTTGAACTAATGTCGAAACGTTTTGTAACGAAACATAATCTAACAATCTAGATTTTAATGTTCATATTTGTTATCACTACTTAATTAACAATACATAAGGTAGTATCCCAATATCTCAAGTACGTTCTTATGAAATATGAATGAATGAATGAATGAATGAATGGTGTTTTACGGCACGTCGATATGAAATATGAATAAACAATATTACTGACAGGTTTGGGTCGAACTGGATTCGTTGGATCAACGTAGGTAGCTACCAAACTGCTGGATGCTTCAAAGCAATAATTATGTATCACTGAGTAACTTCCAAAAATAACTTTTACATGATTTATTGATATAAGCCACTATTTGAAATAGAACATTGAAACATATTTATATGTAAAAACAGTAATAGCATTACAATAACGGCATACATTGTATTATGGTTAAAGTATTGGTCGCTTACGCATGATGTCCTGGGTTCTAACCCAGACTTGTCTCGGTGATTTCTCGTCAAATTCTGGCTATATTAAAGAAATATACACCAGACTGATTGAAACATCTTTAAGGTTATTAATACTTTTCATAATTGACTGTTTGGACTTGCTTGTATTAGTATTAATGAACAATATATACATAGTTTTTTTGCGAATTGGGTTTAACGTCGCCATTTTTAACACATTATAAGTTATATATGGCATATCCAGTTTTATTGGTGGAGGAATACATCAGAATGAATTTGAGTAGAACCACATTCCTGCCGCAAGAAACTGGCAAACTATCTTACATAAAGTTTTTGGAGCGAGCAGGACTCGAACCTACATGTACGACCTTACCGGTGAGAGGTAAGTGATCTTGAAAGACACATTAGACCACTCGGCCACCGAAGACCCATATACATAATTACGTTTTGCTATAATTGACGTTATTTTAAAATGAAAACTACGAGACGCTCTCTTGTTTCATAATGATCAATGCATACAGAATGAACTATTGTTTATATTAGCTGTGTCAATGCTATACAACACAAAAAGTAAAGATACTAAATGGAGATATTTTAACTAAACCGCAGATATTGGTCTGTCATTTCATTCTATAAATGACAATGATCACCTAATTGACCATGAACTTCTTCCCGTTTATTTTCGTAAAAATGTAGCCAAGATTCCCATCAACCTTCCCTTGTGATCTGTTTTTTTTTTAAGTATGTTCATATTTATATTCAACACATTCAGGAAGATTATCCTGTCAATAAATACGAAACATTAAGAATGGCAATATATTTGTTTAATATTATCATTTAACAAAAACATTGCAGACAGACAGACATACCGACAGACAGACAGGCAGGCAGGCAGGCAGGCAGGCAGGCAGACAGACAGACAGACATATTGTTTTCTGTTCTGTCATCACCACAATAACCTAAAACTAATTATTAGTTACAAAGACAACGTAACAATCAACCTTACAATTAAATACTTTCCTTGTAGTCATACGAGTGCGGCATAATGCAGTGATCCACTTATATATGATTGATTGATTGATTGATTGAATATTTAGCTACAGACGATCAGTTAACCTAACCACTGTTT
Organism: Panopea generosa; assembly: GCA_029582155.1. Lineage (NCBI taxonomy): Eukaryota > Metazoa > Mollusca > Bivalvia > Adapedonta > Hiatellidae > Panopea > Panopea generosa. The sequence goes on from CM055907.1 coordinate 40,227,996, forward strand.
CCTTGGATAAACCAGTACTCGAGCACACCCCATTTCCGCAAGTAACTGATAACTTTCCCACTTGAATCAGTGGTGAGAGACGAATGATAATGAGATACAATGTCGTATATCAATCATCACGGAGACTGTTGCCGGGCGGGGGATTCGAACTCGCGACCCCTGGATTGATAGTCAGACGCGTAACCGACTGCGCTAAGAGTTCTACTCATTGGACTAGGTATCGTTACCATGAATTCAAAGGTCAATTAAGTTCATGAAACAGAATAGAATCCAATACAATGAAAGCATTTAAAACATTACATAAACTTATTATTCTTTGTTTAAATAGGCTAATTAAGTATTTTATGCATTAATACTATCCTGATTGCATGGAAGTCATTAAATAATAACTTAAAACAAATGATGCCAATAAAGCTTTTATAAAAACTGCCTTAAGATATAGTGTTTAAATTAAATAAATTTCTACTACGGTACTTAAATTCAGTAAAAGTCATAAAACAAACAGAAAAAAGTATATATACAAATTAGTTCAAGCATTTAAGCAAATTGAGAACTAATATTTTAACAGATAATAAATAATTGAACAATTAAAGTATGAAAAAGAAAGGAAGTAAATAATGTCAAAATTGTCAATAATATTTTTTGACTATGCTTTTGCCACTGCAATATCCAAGCCATTTCTTTTCCAAATCCAGCTAATGCCAGGATTTGAACCTGGGTCTCCCACTGAAACAGTGGATGTGTTTGCAAGTTACACCACAGAAGTTTTATTACCTGTACTAAGAAAATGGACTTAAATATTAACAGCATCTAGCAGGAAAGCATTAAAATAGTTTGTTATAAATAATCGTTTCTCGATCCTAGTTTTTAAATATGGATAGGTAGGTAGGGAATTCGCTTTTCTCAAAAAAAAACACAAAAAACATGCAGTATTCTTATCTCAAGGAGGTATTATCTTAATATACACATCTTATCCTCCATCATCTACTATAACTACCTTATTCCCAAAGGCCATCACTCGTAATCTCATACACCATACATTACCTTATTACCCATCACTCATTATCTCATACACTACCGTATTTCTCATCACATATTATCTCATACACCATATACTACCTTATTTCCCATCACTTATTATCTCATACACTATATACTACCTTATTCCCTATCACTCATTTCAAACATTATATACTACCTTATTCCCCATCACTTATTATCTCATACACCATATACTACTTTATCCACCATCATTTACTATCTCATATACCATATACTACCTTATCCACCATCACTTACTATCTTATATATCATACACTACCATATACACCATCCTCCATTACTTACCATCCCATACACCATATACTACCTTATCCACCATCACTTACTATCTTATACACCATACATTACCATATCCACCATCACTTACAATGTTGTACACCATATACTACCATATCTTCCATTACTTACCATCTCATACACCATATACTACTTTATCCACCATCACTTACTATCTCATACACCATATACTACCTTATCCACCATCACTTACTATGTCATACACCATATACTACCTTATCCTCAATTACTTACTATATCATACACCATATACTACCTAACCCACCATCACTTACTATCTCATACACCATATACTACCTTACCCACCATCACTTACTATCTTATACACCATATACTACCTTATCCTCAATCACTACTATCTCATACACCATATACTAACTTACCCACCATCACTTATTATCTCAAACACCATATACTACCTTATCCACCATCACCAACGTTCTTATACAACATACACTACCTTATCCCCCTTCACTTACTATGTTATACACCATATACTACCTCATCCTCCATTACTTACCATCTCATACACCATATACTACATTATCCACCATCACTTACTATCCTATACACCATAATTTATACTACCTTATCCTCCATCACTACTATCTCATACACCACATACTACCTTACCCAATATCACTTACTATCTCATACACTATATACTACCTTATCCTCAATTACATACCATCTCATACACCATATACTACCTTATCCACCATCACTTACTATCCTATACACCATATACTACCTTATCCACCATCACTTACTATTTTATACACCATATACTACCTTATCCTCAATTACTTACCATCTCATACACCATATACTACCTTATCCACCATCACTTACTATCCTATACATCATATACTACCTTATCCACCATCACTTACTATGTTATACACCATATACTACCTTATCCTCAATTACTTACCATCTCATACACCATATACTACCTTATCCACCATCTCTTACTATCTCATACACCATATACTACCTTATCCTCCATTATTTACCATCCCATACACCATATACCACTTTATCCAACATCATTTACTATCCTATACACCATATACTACCTTATCCTCCATCACTACTATCTCATACACCATATACTACTTTACCCGCTATCACTTACTATCTCATACACCATATACTGCCTTATCCTCCATTATTTACCATCCCATACACCATATACCACTTTATCCAACATCATTTACTATCCTATACACCATATATTACCTTATCCTCCATCACTACTATCTCATACACCATATACTACCTTACCCACCATCATTTACTATCTTATACACCATAAACTATCTTACTTCCCATCACTTATTATCTCATACACCATATACTGCCTTATCCTCCATTACTTACCATCCCATACACCATATACTACCTTATCCACCATCACTTACTATGTTATACACCATATACTACCTTATCCACCATCACGTACTATGCTATACACCATATACTACCATATCCTCAATTACTTGCCATCTCATACACCATATACTACCTTATCCTCCATTACTTACTATCTTATACACCATATACTACCTTATCCACCATCACTTACTATCCTATACACCATATGCTACCTTATCCACCATCACTTACTATCCTATACACCATATGGGCTGTTTTAAAAAAAATGGCTAGTTTTAGTTTTTTAGTAACTTCGATCACATTATGCATTATTAGATGCTAATTTAATTGTCTAAAAATGCCAACTGGTGTCATAGAGTTGTATATAAAATTTGGTCAAGATATATTCACAGAAAAAAAAGTTATGTCCATAAAACATGCCAAAAAAGCCAGGAGTGCAACAAAAAAGCGTGACATTTTAAGAAAAGCTTAAAATTTCAATGTCAAAATGTAGGTGAGAGAGTAAAATATTTATTTTTATTCAAGTTGAATGTATTTGGCTATAAAAAAAACATAAAACTAAGGAAAATATTAGAATGTTTTAGACAAAAAACAAGGCTGAAAAGGAATAAGGGCGGTGATGTTATTTTCATAAAAAAATCAGTATAAATCTATGTAAATGACTAGAACTTATTGGAACTAATGGTATTTCATAACTTACTCTTGCTATTATACAGTTATATGTATTAATGACTTAAACAAGTAATAATTCATCATCATATATTTAAATTCTATTTTTAGCATTGTATATTCTTGGATGACCCAAATTAGGTCAGGAGTGAAACATTTGCACTTAGATGAACCACTGTGTTTAAAAATAGAACATACCTGTACCCAAATGAGTGAAGTTTGTGTTTGTGTATTGAGTATATGGCATGTCTGTAAATGTCAGGAGTGAAACGCGATTTTCAATTTTGGTGCTATTTTGTAAACTAGCATATTATAAAGCAACACTGTTCAGCTGTGGATTTTTTTAATTTCTGGGTGATGATTTGCGGATAATACTACAATTTAGTTCATATAAGGTAAGTGTTTTAATGCTTTTAAATAAAATTGTTATAATAATAGTTTATTAGTTGAAAATATATCTTATAAATATATATGTCTAAAAAGAAGAACGTATTTTTCTGTATGATTTTTATGTTTTTCATGCTTATGTTTTATCAAATGTTACTGCATATTACTGCAAATAACAAATTGCAGCATATATCTTTTCTTCTTAGCATGATTTCTTGCATGGGTAAAAATGTTTCACTCCTGACATTAAAGTGGTAAAATTGCATTCATTTATTTTATAGAGTAAATATAAAGCAGCCAAGATGAGCACGCTTATTGTTAGCCTTCCAACCATCAGAAAATCATTAAGAAAAATAAAAAAACTGAATGCAGAGACAAAAACCAATAAAATAACATCCACAGAAAGAGTTCGAAAACATAGACAGAAGTTGAAAAAGGATGAAGAACTACTTGAAAAGGCAAAACTTAAAAAAAAAGAAGCAAATCGAAAATACAAAGAGACAGTCAAGAAAGAAAGAGAATCAAACACAGTTTTAGATGAAAGAATGAAAGCTAAACAGAGAGAATGGAAACAGAAAAGTAGAAAACGCAAAGCCGCCAAATCTGGAAGAGAACAGAAAATTATAAGCTCCCAGACAAAATCAAGAAGAACAAGAAAGCAGAAAAATGTAAACATTTGAAATTCTGAAAACATGAGTAAAGATGGAACATATGCTGACCACCCATGAATCAGCATCATAAGTAAAGTTCTTTCAACCAGTATATTGATTGTACACTCAAACAATCCGAACATCCCAACATCCAGGTTGACCGTGGTGATGAAATGTTAGCAATTGGATACATACCAATTGAGTTACAACTGGAACCAGCAGAAAGGTGAGTTTCAAGCATTTATAGACATTTTTTTTTACTCTATTTTAACAACTAAGTGTTGATACAAAAAATGACTGATTTAAAATGGACATGACCAAATTAATAGTTTAATTTTGATCTCCATATTTCAGATATGCACCCCAGGACTTTGTTGCAGTCAAACTGAGCTCACGCAGAAACAAGCAGTATCTGTATTTGGCCAAGGTAATAATAAAAAATAAGTTTTTAGAAACTGACACTTCTAACATAAGATAAGTCAGGCCGTCCGGGAGTGTATACATGGTCAAATGATGAAGTTTCCTGGCATTTTACAAACTCTAACTCAGCCTAAACTGTTGCCTGGTCGTGGAATCAAAATGGAGTTCAACATACCAGAGCTTGAACGTGCAGAAGGACTCATTCATAGTGTTTAAGTTGACATACATGTCAGGAGTGAAATATGTTGACAGTTTATGTTTTCAGAAGTTATTATGGTTATATTCTGTTAATAGTACAGTGTTACTTTAATATGCAACAAATCAGTACTATAATGACCTGTTCTTATCAAATTGTTTGAGAGTTAACTCAAAGTTGAAACTCTGTTGTTGTTTCTTGTATCAAATTCATCGTTGTTATTCTAAGTGTTAAAAAATCAAAGTTTCAGTATCAACACTGTTGAATAATCACTTCATTTCAGCATTACAATAATAAATTAAGGTATTATTACACTTGTATTCTATTTAATTCACAAGATTAAGTTGTAATCTAAGTTATGATAATAATGTGAATTATGTCAGGAGTGAAACATTTATTCATTAAACTGCTATATGTTTATATCATTTCTGTAAGGTGAAATGTTAAGTCATGTTTATGAAATACTCTGTTGTATTTACTTGCTATTCTTTAAAATATAAGGAAAAGAAGTTTTTTTGTATTAAGGTTACACAATTTAATGAGAAAACAAACTTTCTTCTTCATAGTAGCCATAAAATTGGGCTAAATAATGGCGAAAAAAATAATTTGATTTTTTCGGGGGCATATTGCTTCCTCGAACATTTTTTTCATTTACTTTCACACCTAAACTAAGGAAACTGAGCATAAAAAAACACAGAGTATAATGTTTTTGTTTCTGCAGTGACTTTAAAGATAGTACATGTTGTTTTCTTTTTTTGTCGGGTCAGCTGAATTAAAGTTCAATAAAAAAATTAATATTTGCTATATTCTTTGCACGCAACCATTTTTGTAGACTGCAATGACGGCTTATTATAATGAGGTAATCAAATGTTTACTCAGACCTGTTTAAAATTTTGACCATTTTTACATGTTTCCTGCCATTTTTTTTAAAACAGCCCATATACTACCTTACCCACCATCACTTACTATCTCATACACCATATACTACCTAACCCACCATCACTTACTATCTCATACACCATATACTACCTTACCCACCATTACTTACTATATTATACACCATATATTACCTTATCCTCCATCTCTACTATTTCATACACCATAATTATACAACCTTATCCACCATCACTTACTATCTCATACACCATAAACTACCTTACCCACCATCACTTACTATCTCATACACCATATACTACCTTATCCACCATCACTTACTATGTTATACACCATACACTACCTTATCCCCCTTCACTTACTATGTTATACACCATATACTACCTTATCCTCCATTACTTACCATCTCATACACCATATACTACCTTATCCACCATCAGTTACTATCCTATATACCATATACTACCTTATCCTTATTCACTTCTATCTCATACATCATATACTACCTTACCCACCATCACTTACTATCCTATACACCATATACTACCTTATCCCCAATCACTTACTATCTCATACACCATATACTACCTTATCCACCATCACTTACTATTCTATACACCATATACTACCTTATCCCCCGTCACTTACTATCTCATACACCATATACTACCTTATCCTCCATCACTACTATCTCATACACCATATACTTACTACCTTATCCTCATTCACTTACTATGTTATACACCATACACTACCTTATCCTCCATCACTACTATCTCATACATCAGATACTACCTTATCCAACATCACTTACTATCTCATACATCATATACTACCTTATCCTCATTCACTTATTATCTCATACACCATATTATAGTACCTTATTCCCCATCACTTATTATCTTATACACCATATACTGCCTTATCCTCATTCACTTACTATCCATACACCATATACTACATTATCTTCCATCACTACTATCTCATACACCATATACTACCTTATCCTCATTCACTTACTATCTCATACACCATACACTACCTTATCCTCCATCACTACTATCTCATACACCATATACTACCTTATCCTCCATCACTTATTATCTCATACTCCATATATTACCTTATCCTCCATCACTACTATCTCATACATCATATACTACCTTATCCAACATCACTTAACTATCTCATACACCATATACTACCTTATCCTCATTCACTTACTATCTCATACACCATATACTACCTTATCCACCATCACTTACTATCTCATACACCATATACTACCTTATCCAACATCACTTACTATCTCATACACCTTTTACTACCCTATCCTCATTCACTTACTATCTCATACACCATATACTACCGTATCCACCATCACTTACTATTTCATACACCATATACTACCCTATTCTCCATCACTTACTGTCTCATACTTCATAAACTACCTTATTCTCCATCACTTACTATCTCATACATCATATACTACCTTATCCACCATCACTTACTATGTTATACACCATACACTACCTTATCCCCCTTCACTTACTATGTTATACACCATATACTACCTTATCCTCCATTACTTACCATCTCATACACCATATACTACCTTATCCACCATCAGTTACTATCCTATATACCATATACTACCTTATCCTCCATCACTTCTATCTCATACATCATATACTACCTTACCCACCATCACTTACTATCCTATACACCATATACTACCTTATCCCCAATCATTTACTATCTCATACACCATATACTACCTTATCCACCATCACTTACTATTCTATACACCATATACTACCTTATCCCCCATCACTTACTATCTCATACACCATATACTACCTTATCCTCCATCACTACTATCTCATACACCATATACTTACTACCTTATCCTCATTCACTTACTATGTTATACACCATACACTACCTTATCCTCCATCACTACTATCTCATACATCAGATACTACCTCATCCAACATCACTTACTATCTCATACATCATATACTACCTTATCCTCATTCACTTATTATCTCATACACCATATTATAGTACCTTATTCCCCATCACTTATTATCTTATACACCATATACTACCTTATCCTCATTCCCTTCTATCTCATACATTATATACTACCATACCCACCATCACTTACTATCCTATACACCATATACTACCTTATCCCCAATCACTTACTATCTCATACACCATATACTACCTTATCCACCATCACTTACTATTCTATACACCATATACTACCTTATCCCCCGTCACTTACTATCTCATACACCATATACTACCTTATCCTCCATCACTACTATCTCATACACCATATACTTAGTACATTATCCTCATTCACTTACTATGTTATACACCATACACTACCTTATCCTCCATCACTACTATCTCATACATCAGATACTACCTTATCCAACATCACTTTCTATCTCATACATCATATACTACCTTATCCTCATTCACTTATTATCTCATACACCATATTATAGTACTTTATTCCCCATCACTTATTATCTTATACACCATATACTGCCTTATCCTCATTCACTTACTATCCATACACCATACACTACCTTATCTTCCATCACTACTATCTCATACACCATGTACTACCTTATCCTCATTCACTTACTATCTCATACACCATACACTACCTTATCCTCCATCACTACTATCTCATACACCATATACTACCTTATCCTCCATCACTTATTATCTCATACTCCATATATTACCTTATCCTCCATCACTACTATCTCATACATCATATACTACCTTATCCAACATCACTTAACTATCTCATACACCATATACTACCTTATCCTCATTCACTTACTATCTCATACACCATATACTACCTTATCCACCATCATTGACTATCTCATACACCATATACTACCTTATCCAACATCACTTACTATCTCATACACCTTTTACTACCCTATCCTCATTCACTTACTATCTCATACACCATATACTACCGTATCCACCATCACTTACTATTTCATACATCATATACTACCTTATTCTCCATCACTTACTGTCTCATACTTCATAAACTACCTTATTCTCCATCACTTACTATCTCATACATCATATACTATCTGAACCAACATCACTTACTATCTCATACATCATATACTACCTTATCCTTAATTACTTGCCATCTCATACACCATATACTGCCTTATCCTCCATTACTTACCATCCCATACACCATATACTACCTTATCCACCATCACTTACTATGTTATACACCATATACTACCTTATCCTCAATTACTTGCCATCTCATATACCATATACTACCTTATCCTCATTCACTTACTATCTCATACACCATATACTACCTTATCCACCATCACTTACTATCTCATACACCATATACTACCTTATCCAACATCACTTACTATCTCATACACCATGTACTACCTTATCCTCATTCACTTACTATCTCATACACCATATACTACCGTATCCACCATCACTTACTATCTCATACACCATATACTACCTTACTCTCCATCACTTACTATCTCATACTTCATAAACTACCTTATTCTCCATCACTTACTATCTCATACATCATATACTATCTTATCCAACATCACTTACTATCTCATACATCATATACATATTATCTTGTTTGCAAATCTTACTTTCTGGCACACAATATACTATATCATGTGTTAAACTTACTTTTTTGTATACTATCTAGAGCGTATAAATTTCTTTCTTGCACACAATAAACTATCTCATGCATAAAACTTACTTTCTTGTACAACATATTAAACCATGTCTTCTGCAGTACTTACTTCCTTGTACAATATATACTGGCACTATCTCAAGCACATAACTTGCCTTCTCATACACAATATACTATCTCATGCGCAAAACTTACTCTCTCGCACACACAAATACTAAATCATGCATAACTTACTTTCTTGTACAACATATACTATCTCAAGCGCATAACTTGCCGTCCTGCACACAATATACTATCTCATGTGCAAAACTGACTTTCTTGCATACCATATACTATCTCATGCACAAAATTGACTTGCAATTAATCAGTACTAGAGACACCATACCTCTGCCAGTCTACTTCTTCACATAAGTTCAAGGTAGGAGATTCATGTCCAATTATTGCAGTGTGGCTGGTCTGGGATTTTAACTGAAGACTATCTATCTTCACAAACTGATAAACCCCATCCGGGTAATAAAATGACCCCTGTAATGATGGTACCAACTAAGCAACATGGACCCCGGACCTTTCGCTGGAAGTGGGGTGCTTAGAATCTTCCAGAAGTTGGGAGTTGTACAAATTTATTCGATATGAAGGCGACATTATTACACTTTACATATAAAAGATGAGTCGGTAAAATTTTATTTACATCCATAAATTTTAGACACAGCAAGCGAATACTCAAATGGTTGTTTCTAACAGGTTATGAATACATTGTCAAAAGGTATCCAGCAACACAATGTATGGTAATGATAGCAGCAAAAAAAGTGTAAACACATGCAACACTTACAGATATAGTGGGTGGGGTATTTTTTACAGATATTGCAGAAAGTAATTGCTGTTTATAATGCAATCAAAAGTTTTCTGTCAGTTTAAATTGCCGATTTCAGGCAATAATGTCTTCTCACTGCATCCACCATTTTTATAACCATGTACATGTGAAAAATGGCCAGAAATAAACATAACAAAAATGACCTTCTTTTTAAATAAGCCCTTGTCGATTTCATTATGAATACAGTTTTATGCATTTCTTAAAATACCGAAAGTGTTATAAAAAATCAATGTAAGATAATTACCGTTAGATCTAGTAAGATCATGAATTTGAAACGGTATAAACAGATAAAACACATTTGATCGATTCGTAGTACGGTTAGCCTTTGGTTCCAACAAGCGGATCAGAAAACGCTTCACTATCTAGATTTGATCCCTCCTTCTGTGTCATGTGACGGTTTTGGCACCGCCTTGAGGCATAGTGCCACCATTGCAAAAAGGAAGTGCTTCCGTGGGGCATAATGGCGGTTGTAAATAATCCTCAATTCTTCTTCTTTAAAAATGCATTTTCCTATTTTTAATGCTCATTTTTTATTTGAATGGCATTATTGATGTATTTTGAACATTTTGACAGCATTGTCATGTTTGAATTGTGAATTTAGAAAAAAAAATGATGCTTGGAAATTGGGGTATGAATTCATGATTTCGGAAGTCTACTTTCACTTTGTCACCAGTGTACACACTGAGCAGAAAAAAAATCTCTTATATGACACATGACCCCTACTTTTCTCATCATATTTTGATAGTGCAGAGGTTGACAAACAGTAAAACGTAGGTTTCACTTCTTTCATTTGGGACCCTCTATGAATGACAAGCCTTCAAACTTTTATTATGTACTATAGAATAAAGAACAAAAATCAATGGTGGGGTTACACCTTGATGGACATTCGGAGCTCCATGGACACTGCTCTAACGTTTTGGCATTCGGACCACCTCGCCAATTATCCTAATTGAGCTCGGAGATAAGGGAAGAGGCTATTTATCAAGAAGGTTCCCCTGTCACTGCGCATGATCAATATTTTTTCATATTCGTAATATCTCTCCTGCGAATATGAAAAAATAAAACCTCCAATTTTGGAGAGTATTGAACCTTCTTGACGTTTATCTGTTTATATTACATTTTTCTGCATTGTGAAGGAAAAATGATATTGTCTTGACGAATATACAATATATTTTTCTACATTGTGAATGAGAAATAACATTTAGACATTGATTGGTAGGTATTTTCGATCAGAGTTCTGTAAATATCATAATAATGTGACTTTAAAATTTGGTTTTACCAGTGGGAGTTTGTTATTTTTAGGTTTTTATGAGTATAACAATGTAATCGATAACTTATGTACCTTCATTACAAAAATTGTTACCCCTCCCCCCCCCCCCCCCTTACACATGGTCAGCTACCACCATTTCGTTTTCCATAGACTTACATTATAACGTTTGACCAAATTTTCACATTTTCTAACATTGGCGGACCAAAAAGCCCTATATCATATTAAAGTACTGTCCTAGACTCAATTAAAAATGTCCCCAAAATGGGGTCAAAAGTACCACTTTTTACCACTTTTTGCCCCCTGAAGTTGGGTACCCCCACTTTCAGCATGAAAAAAAGTAAATTTCACCAATTTTACTTTCCATGCAGTTTCCTTGATAAAATGAATTGGGACAGTCACAGAAACATAATTCTAATTTTTTATTGACACAAACATAATAAACTTCTATTTTATTGTGATCATTTGCCAGTTTCACATTTTCATCCAACCACAATTAAGCTTACTATAAAAATATATGCCCTGAACATCCCTATACTTTTTTCAGCCAATCAGAGAGCTCGTCTCAATGGTGGTAGCTGACCTAAAGGGGCATTTAATTTCGCTTTTTTATTATTCCACTGATGCAAATTCATAGAATAAATATTTCTGAACAAAATGATACCATTTTTATTTTTCTGCTACATAATTTGATGAAAATGTGGCCTTTTCCAGGCACAAAAAAGTATACATAATTTTACCAAATTCCCAATGACAAAACTGTACTTCAGTTCAAATTTACTTAGACACTTGACCTACAATATTTGATCTAATCATTCTTGTTTTTTTATATAATTATGGAAACAGGTATATAAACATGTAATGATAGCTTTGCATATCAACTTTTAAGATTCCTTTGCATAAAAAATGTGTATACATGATAATTTCATACCCCACCCACTAAAATTATATGAAAAAAGGCTAAATTGACCATTTGCTCTAATTTCATAATAAATGTGTTGATATTTTTATAAAGAAGTTGTCGAATGCATTTGATCGAATAAAATTAACAACGGAATGATAAATTAAACCATTTCGTAAAATTTCATTGTCGCTTCGGTTAAAGGATTACATTTGGATTACACACTTTCCGGTAGAAAGAGAGCCTTTCGGAACATCGGTTACCAAGATAGAAGAAATGTCATATTTATTTAGTGGTTTAATATTTCTTTAATCCAGTGGAATGGGTATACATCCTTTTCTATGTCTTATATTAAAAGATATGTAAAGATGACAGAAATTATATCAAAATCAGTCAAGCATGAAAATTCATAATTTTTAGTAGTAAATCACAATTATTACCATTTCTAGGGAATTTGGGGCACAAAACCCACAATTTTCTTGCACTACAACATTCTATTTACAAATTATCCATCAAATGTTACATTTAAGTAAAAAAAATGTCAGACAAGACAGGGCAAAATGGAAAATATTTCCAAAATTATATAACTCAAGCATTTCTTGAATGTAATATGTTTAGATTGTGAAGTGATTTAGCAACATTGAAGTGCAATAGATACAACCAGGCACCCATTATTGCAACTATTCAACTGGCTCTACTTATAACTGCACAATAAAAGAGGTTAAATGTGAAAAATTGCTATATAATATGGCATGACATGCTGGTTCTGAGTGGATAAAAACGAAAAAAATGTCAAAAGTGGGCCATTTTCAGCTCAAAATCCAAATTCAGTACCTAAGTACACATATTTTGAGCTTGGAATTCAAAATCAGTTCTTAAACCTACTATTTCATGTGTATTTTTGTTTCCCAATGCAATTAAGATCATTTCTAGTGTTTTCAATGGTTCTTGAGTGTGCGATTTCAGCGGACAAGTCGCAAGTTATCGCGACAAACTGAACCTGGTATTTTAACCAAATTTTCCTAAAATGGCCTTATACGGTACCTTAAAATAAAATAAAACAGTATATTTTGTCAAAATTGAACATATCTATCATCATTCCGCTGTATTTCACTTAAATGCACTTAAAATTCTGAGTAGAACATTCTGTGGGCTATTTAAAGCCATATGGCCCTTATTTTTAATAAAAACCTCTAAAAAAAAAGAAAAAATGGCGAAAATTGATCAACCTGCGGAATTTTTTTTTATTTTATTGCCATTTCCCTACAAGCACCCCAGTTGCACTATTTACAGAAAAAAAGAAGCTAATGCGATGAAAATTTAGAAAATGTTGTCGCGGTTGTTTAGGTCAGCTACCACCATTGCGTTTTCCATAGACTTACATTATAACGTTTGACCAAATTTTCACATTTTCTAACATTGGCGGACCAAAAAGTCCTATATCATATTAAAGTACTGTCCTAGACTCAATTAAAAATGTCCCCAAAATGGGGTCAAAAGTACCACTTTTTACCACTTTTTGCCCCCTGAAGTTGGGTACCCCCACTTTCAGCATGAAAAAAAGTAAATTTCACCAATTTTACTTTCCATGCAGTTTCCTTGATAAAATGAATTAGGACAGTCACAGAAACATAATTCTAATTTTTTATTGACACAAACATAATAAACTTCTATTTTATTGTGATCATTTGCCAGTTTCACATTTTCATCCAACCACAATTAAGCTTACTATAAAAATATATGCCCTGAACATCCCTATACTTTTTTCAGCCAATCAGAGAGCTCGTCTCAATGGTGGTAGCTGACCACATACAAACATGTATATGGAACTGCCATTATAAGAGTTTAAAAGCAAAAACATCAAAATAATACACCGCATTAAAATGCACCCCATCCACAAACGGATTCCGGACTTTTTGTTTTGAATTAAAAGAGTCTAGGTAACAATTTATCTGAATTTATATGGATCTATCTAAATAAAAAACTAAAAGAATATATACATGTATATATATGTAATAAATTAATAAATTCTTACGTTTTGTTGTTTTCAATATAATCCAGCCAATGAACTTATAAGCATTAATTATTACCTTACACAACACATAAATTCTGTAATTAATATTGTGTTGCAGTAAAGTTATAATAAATAAGTAAACCTTTTTTTTTAATATAATCTTTTTTTTTAAATCCTCTCTTTTATAAATGTCCTCTCTTAAAAAAACAAACTCAAAACAACTAAATTTGCATTTTCAGAGTATTAATTCCTATATGATTAGTCAATCATATACAAAAAATCCATATTAATTTTTGTATTAATAATGTCATTTTCAGTAAAAATTAAGCCTCTAAAATTTCTCAGTAGATTATATAAGTCAATCTGCAGAATAAAAAAGATACATAAAAACCATTTCAAAAAAATTAATTAACCTC
This sequence comes from Panopea generosa, assembly GCA_029582155.1. Taxonomy (NCBI): domain Eukaryota; kingdom Metazoa; phylum Mollusca; class Bivalvia; order Adapedonta; family Hiatellidae; genus Panopea; species Panopea generosa. The sequence goes on from CM055907.1 coordinate 40,243,177, forward strand.
CCATTAATTCAAATTTGATTTCTACAGACCTAAATAAATTGGGAGTGAAAAGTCACCTCTTTAATGAAAATGGAAGTGGACAGTCAGGGGAGGAAAAGACTTGGGAGGGAAAAGTCTTGGGAGTGAAAAGACTTGGGAGTGAAAGAGCTGACATCCCCCACAAACAGATCTATAACAGTATACTGCAGTCTCAACAAACGTTTACTCTTTGAGAAAAAATGACAGTGATTGTTTGTATTTATACTTATTAAAGAGTGGTTTAAAATATTAAATATTGTTCTGTAACTTCTGTGTATCAATATTAAGTGTGTTTTTTATTGTAGAAATTGTAAATACAGAAAAGAGGTAATACTTTCTTAGCTTTACACAGGAAGTCTATCAGGGAGAAAGTCTTTGTAGTATAAGAAAGTACAAACTCCTCCAAGGAGTGAGATGTCAGTTCAAGTCTGACCTTGGACAAATTGATAGACTTCCATTACTTTTTCATAATGATATATAATAAAGGCTTTCAATTGTGCAATGATGTGGACTTTGGTTAAAATATTTGGTATGAAATATGGCTTATTTATACAAATAAGACAATCATTAAGCAAAGTTTAACTTATAAACTTTTTAAACCCTATTTAGTTTCCATTCAGTAAGACAAATTGAAATGAAAATAAAGAATATTGAAATACTTGCATACAATCATTCAGTCTGTATGTCAACTATATATATAGTGTGTTATTGTCAGTCACTTCAATTATTAATTATTGTATTCTATTTTTTTAATAATGTTAAACTTAAACCTAAAATAATAATGCTGTGTATGGCATGCTATAAGTACAAGCATTTAGTTATTTAAGATTTGGAGATACTAATTAGTTTGAACTTTTGATATATGACACTGTCAAAGGTTCACGTACAGCAGGCCAAAAATAGAATTAGTAACATATTTTATGTTCATCTAGCGAAGAGAGTGGACATCTGATATATAGAAAAACGTGCGTCATGTGTTAATGATGTGCAATGTTGAAACAATAGAAACTGCATTTCGTTTCTCTATGAAAATCAATTGAATTTGGGTAGTGCTAAAAGTACCAGTTTGCATTTCATTGGCACCATGATGTTGCTTTGCTTTTAGCTTGTAGGACATTACATTTCATTGGATGCTTACTGTAGCCTAGGTAGCCATAAAGATGTGCACAACTGTGCTTATTCAACAGAACTTGGAACAAAGTCACTATTCAAACAATGACATTAAATTGGTAGCTAGATATTTCTGTTTTTTAAATATAAAAACAAACATCATCATAGTTATTCTTTCATCTTAAATAATTTGAAAATATATTGTAAATTATACAATTTTGAGTTTTCATTGAAAGATGAAAGACATTCTCTAGTCTAGTTCGGACTTCAGACATTAATCTAGCCTGTTTTTCATCACTGGATCAAACTCAAAATTATGCTACCATTCCTGAAACTTATTTACTAATATAAGCATTTTTCACTATCCTCATTTCATAAATTCAAAACTGATTTACAATACGTAGTATGAAGCCTCCAACAGATATCCTTAGTTGGGATTGAACCAACATCTTCCATCTTAAAGACAGATGTACTTCATTGTACTATAAGGATGCATTTTGAAGCTGCATTAAACTTACACTGTACATTAATTATGATAGTTCAAATTCCTGTTTTATTTTTAAGCCTTACAGTAATTCAAGCTTTAGAAATGTTTGCTTTTAATTATCAATTTTGTAAAAATTAAATCGTCGCCATTAAGCAAACTTGAATAAACCAACAATTGGAAAACTTTTTCAATAATTTTACACTCTTTTTACAGCGACACCCATACACATACAGGTATGAAGAGGTACATAGGTAAGAGAAGTAAACTTACCTTGACACACATACACTCCTTGTACATAGGTATGAGGAGAGAGCACCTTACCCAAACACACATACACTCCTCATACATAGGTATGATGAGAGGGAGACTTACTTTGACACACATACACTCATCATATATTGATATGAGGAGAGGGAAACTTACCTTGACACACATATATTCCTTGTACATAGGTATGAGGAGAGAGAAACTTACCTTGACACACATACACTCATATATGGGTTTGAGGAGAGACAATCTTACCTTGACACACATACACTTCTCATACATTGGTATGAGGAGAGGGAATCTTACCCTGACACACATACACTCTTATACATTGGTACGAGGAGAGGGAATCTTACCCCGACACACATAAACTCCTTTTTTCTTCTGTGTTGCCTTGAAACTGAGTTGTTTTTCTATTTTCTTGTTTGATGAGATTTTTTACTTAGGCGTAAGTTTTTCTATTGTGTTTATTGTGCCATGAGTAGAATCTATACATATAACATCAGGGGCATAATGTTTAAATTCTATAGCCTGTTCTTTGGTCATCAGAACTAACATGAAATCTTCTTTCGTAAGTTGGATAGAATTAGATTGTGTGTGTTGCTGCTTATATAACAGCACAGGATTATTGGGGAGTGACTGCAGAATTTGAACTCTTAAATGCACTGATGTTGACTACTAATATTTTGTACCATGGATAAACGTGACCTAATCTGATTCCTTACAGGTTCTTGGATAGGAACGAAACGAGTTTGATTTAAACCAGTTGCATGAAAATGAGTCTGTATATCCTTCACAGAAACAACCCCAGAACTTTGCACTATTACATTCATTCTTGATGGGCAGATCTTACCTATTTTTGCTGAGCCTTTACGTGCACGTTTATTACTTAAAACAGCATTCTTAATGTTATTACTATTTTCACTAAGTTTTGAACCACTACGATAACATATAAAGTTCTTGTATACTTTACCACAGACCTTTTTCGTAGCTTAGCACTTAAAACACACATTATTTGTACATTCCTCATTGGATTTCCAACACATAAATTCCTGTTCAGTTTTAAAATTAAATGTTTGTATTGCCATTTCAGTTCCATGAATAGTCTTAAGGTGTTCAGCCATTTTATCTACTGTCCTAAACTTTTCAGAACAAGATGGTACACTGCAAGGAATTGAAGTCAATGGTTTTTCCTTTTTGTCTAATGGACTAGAACGGCATTTACGACTATGTCTTTTCAAATTTTTCTTTGAAGAGAAATACATATTGCAATGACTACAAACAGTTCCAACAAGACAAGAATCTTTACCTAATGGTGGGTTTATGTAAACGTGATCAGTAAAGCTACTGCAGACTGCTACTACCAATGTTATCAAATGCTACTGATGGATCTTTAGTTATTACACTCTCGTTGAAAGAAGTACTTTTTAAATCATCTACAACAGAAGTATTACCACAATTAAGTAATTCATTTGCTACATTCTGGTAAGGAAATGTGGATCCAGTGACATCATCAATTGCAACATCAAAATGACCTCCTACACTGGTTGTATACAAAATATGAATAGGAGCTGTTGATATGTAACTGTTTTGTTCATCAAAAGTGATAGCATTAACAACATTATTATCATTAACACCTTGTGTAACAAAAATATTACACCTGAAATGCCTACTTAAAGCGACTATACACTCAAATCCAGCATATACACCATCTAAAGATAACCCGTTTAAATCGTCACTCATTGATCCTCGGAAAAAGAAATCATTGAAATCATCTTCATGTTCCCTAATATAAGACACTGCAATTTGCCGTAACTCGGAATAACTACTTTCATGACCAAATAATCCGAAACTAACAGCTCTAAATATACAATTGCCATCTCCATACACATGCCGCCTAATTAAACCAAAATTACGAATATATTCATCCTGATTAAATACATCAAGAGGTCTAAGAGCTCTACTACATATGTCTACACATTGCATGCTGAAACTGTTCATCCGAAACAAAAGTTGTTTTCTACCATTACAATTAACTACAAAATAGTATGTTCACAGACACATGCTTGTATTTGTGAAAAAATATATCACCGAAGTTAGTATAGTATTTCACAAATCAATATCAATTTTGATGTGCAGAAAATATTTAATTTCCAATACTTAATAAATTATAAAAGTATTCTTTAGTAAAATATACTTCAATAACTATTAATTACTATTTGAATATTTCAGTATTACTAGTATTTGTATTATCTTTCTTTTGTTGTTATACCTGATCAAAGGCATCTGGAGCTATCTTGTTGTGTAAACTGGAACCATCAGTCTTCAAAGAGAAATACATTAATATTAATGATCAAAACATTTGGAGTACACTCAGTTCTTTCCTTTAATCAAAATCAATAGGTATCAGGTGAGTTTAACTTACTGTGACACACATACACAGGTGTCACGTGAGTGAAACTTAACTTGACAAACATACACTCTTCATAAACAGGTACCAGGTGAGTAAAACTTACCTTGACACACATACACAGGTGTCAGGTGAGTGAAACTTACCTGGACACACATACACAGTTGTCAGAGAGTGAAACTTATCTTGGTACACATACACTCTTCATACACAGGTGTCAGGTGAGTGAACTTACCTTGACACACATACACTCTTCATACACAGGTGTCAGGTTAGTAAATCTTACCTTGACACACATACACTCTTCATACACAGGCGTCAGGTTAGTAAAGCTTACTTTGACACACATACACTTTTCATACACAGGTGTCAGGTAAGTAAAGCTTACCATGACACACATACACTCTTCATACACAGGTGTCAGGTTAGTAAAGCTTACCTTGACACACATAAACAGTTGACAGGTGAGTGAAACTTACCTTGGCACACATATACTCTTCATACACAGGTGTCAGGTTAGTAAAACTTACCTTGACACACATATACTCTTCATACACAGGTGCCAGGTTAGTAAAACTTACCTTGACACACATACACTCTTCATACACAGGTGTCAGGTTAGTAAAACTTACCTTGACACATATACACTCTTCATACACAGGTGTCAGGTGAGTGAAACTTACCTTGACACATATACACTCTTCATAAACAGGTACCAGGTGAGAGAAACTTACCTTGGTACACATACACTCTTCATAAACAGGTACCAGGTGAGTGAAACTTACTGTGACACACATACACAGGTGTCAGGTTAGTAAAACTTATTTTGACACATATACACTCTTCATACACGGGTACCAGGTGAGTGAAACTTACTGTGACACACATACACAGGTGTCAGGTGAGTGAAACTTACCTTGACACACATACACTCTTCATTAACAGGTACCAGGTGAGTGAAACTTACTGTGACACACATACACAGGTGTCAGGTGAGTGAAACTTACCTTGACACACATACACTCTTCATAAAAAGGTACCAGGTGAGTGAAACTTACCTTGGCACACATACACTCTTCATAAACAGGTACCAGGTGAGTGAATCTTACTGTGACACACATACACAGGTGTCAGGTGAGTGAAACTTACCTTGACACATATACACTCTTCATACACGGGTACCAGGTGAGTGAAACTTACTGTGACACACATACACAGGTGTCAGGTGATCCTCCGCCACGACTATGTGTGGTGTCCTTGAGTAAGACGCTTTTCCCGCATATGCTTAGTACCGGTTCTACCAAGGAAGATCGTGATTTGTCAAAGTTGTAAACTGGTACCAAGTTTCACAATTGTAGCGTAGTAAAATTAATAAGTTTGAACTAAACTCTAGTTTACATGTACATGATTGACTTAAACAAAACATAAACTAAGATTATCACATGTACCTGCGTTTACATCCAACCACTAATTCCATGTAAAAGACATTATTATTACCGAAAGCATTAACATTTCATGTTTACTGTCAATCTTGGATTTTAGCGGTAAATAGAAAAATCCGAGTATTCCGAATGTTACAAGTTGATCATGCGCATTGACAGGGAACCTTCTTGATAAATAGCCTCTTCCGGAGATAAATACCAGCCATTTGTACTACTTTTGGTCCAGTGGACGGAAATAGATAACAACAACAACAACAACAATGATGGCGGCGTACGATAGGAACTGTAGTTTTTCTGGGATCGCAACAATCTGTTAATGGATGGAAGAAAGCATGAACAGCTGAAGGCGGTCATGATGTTTTATTTCGAGACCATCATACAACAGATTAATACAGTGTGCAGGAACTGCTAGAATAGACTTCTCAATTTTTACAAGTTTTAGAGGTCAATTTTGTCGTAGCTAACCGGTTTTCGCGTAAACGTAAACAAGTTTCTGATTTCATGCACTTTGTAAACATTCAATTATTTCAATAAAGTAAAATTGATAACATCACGGGTTAATGCAACTGTTTAAGTACTACATCAAATCCCAACTATAAGCTTCAGTAAATATAGAAATTATGATTGATAATGGAAAATATGATTATCCAAGAATTGAATGTTTAGTGTCATTTTTATGCCATCAACATCTTACATATGATTAGCGGTACTTGAATCTCATACTCAAAAAGAGGTAAGCTGGTAAGTGCCTATTTCACGAAGTACTGCGGTTGAATTTAATGCTCGCGGTGCTTCAATTTCCCCTTTATCGCACTTCTATAATTTGTGTAAAGTTTACTGCATAAGCTTAAACGCAGAGTACCTCGGCGATCTCTAATACAGTTGAAGTGTACATACTGTAAATTGTGTATTGGTGTGTGTTATCGTATTGTTCAAAAGGTGTTATTGGACTCTACAATGCTTAATTGTTTTCAATTACAGTCGTTTCATAACCTGGTTGATTCGTACCCTAGCCCTGATCGATGATAATTTTCGATACTCATCTATTAATTTTTTCAATTCAAGAACAGTTGATATCAGTATAAGATATGTTATATCAGGTACATATTCCTTGTAAATTAGCGATGATTGAAATATATTTGAGAGTATTAAAACCCTTCAATTTTATTACCAATAGTTTATAATTTCTAAATTTACACTGTCGGCATTGATTTTACTATTAGATATATATTTGTGAATTGAATTGCTTGTTATTAACAGAATTTTGCAAAAGCTTACTTTCTTCTAAATAATGTTTTTTTCTTTGCATATATTTTCTCATTGTAAAATTTATTTAAAATGAAATACAGTAATATGATGACTTAACCTGATTAATAAGTTTTATTAGTGAAATATATTTCAATGAATGCCTTTCACACTTTCACAGAGCTTGAAAATTTGTTTAATTAAGTGTTCTTACCCTACTAGGCTAGTGCTTGCATTCCTTCCTGTGGAGAACCCTGACATTATCTATTATTTTCTTTCGTCTCTCAAAGCTGATTCAAGTGGGAGAAATCATTGGTTACTTGCGGATATCAAATGCCATGAAAGATCACAATACCCCCCACCCCCCAACATGAGGTCTCTCAACAAGTTATATTAGTTAAATGACATCAACTGTAATGTGCAAAAAATGCATGTGTATGTTGCCAATTGCTCCGAACCGAGACAACAAATAGTTTCCCAAACAGTTACAAACCAGTTGAGACTCAACATCGGTCCCAAAATGTTAATGTAGAAATGAGAAAAGGTAAACATTAGAGAGGAAGCTGATAGAGGTTTGTTTACTAGTATAATTAATAAGTAATAATTTTAGTATAATTAATATAATACACTTGCATTCATTCTCCAGTTTGGGCTTTTCTTTATATATTCAGCTAAAATTATAACACAATACATTCTTTTATACATAATGGTTCCTGGTGTTGAGTACATCTTTATAGTGTAATGTAGCACACTTTTCTATATGAAAAGAATTCCAGGTTCAAGTCCTGGTGAAGACCTCAACACTTTCAATCATTGCATAGTAAGAAGCCTCCAACTGATATCCGTAGTTGGAATTGAACCAACATCGTCCATCTTAAAGATGGATGTACTTCATTGTACTATAAGGATGCATCTTGAAGGTACATTTAAGCACGGCACACTAATTATAAATATAACCCTGTTTTCAACGGCTGATGAAAAAACATCATTTGTTGAGGAACAATAATTCTGCAAAAGTCATTTGAACTAAGCATGACCCAAAAGTGATTGCAAAACCAGTACATTCCACTCCTATTGATTTGGGTATAAAAAATGCAAGTCCCATTTTATGAATAATTGCAGCATGCACAATAGTCATGTTACATTTGTATACATTAATATATTTAAAATGAAACTCTTGACTACTATTTTAAGGTATTATTATATCATGACTTACCAGTTGTATTCTGTGTACCGGTAATTTAGTTTTGTTGCATGAATTTGTTCCATAATATGAACAAATTATCACAGTTTACTTAATTAATAAATTCACATTAAAGTATCTAAAAAAAAGTTATGGATAATGGATAGTTTTCACAAAAAAAACATAGTAACAAACAAACAAACAAATATTTTATTAGACATAAAAACAGCACTTGGGTGTTTTATACTTATACCACAAATATCAATGTAAACATAAAACAAAAATTAAATATAATATTGTCAATATTCATCCAAATGAACCCAGAGTTGGCCCATGCAGAATATCATTTTCCTATGATCCTCTCAAGATGATGATTGCTTATCTCTCACTGCTAAGGTTGTAGGTTAGAGTCATGATTGCTCCAAAAACTTCATGCGAGAAAGTTGTCCAGTTACTTGCGGAAGTGTGGTAGTTCAACTTCCGCCACCAAAAACTGTATATGTCATTATATAAACTGAAGGTATTGAAAATGGCATTAAAACCCATTAAAAAAGGTATATTTTCTTGAAATACAATCATTTTTAATATTGATAAATATTTGAACATACGAAATAATTTTGTGAAATGTAGCCAAGGTGTTTGTCTATCAAGCCATTGGTTGCAAGTTTGGTCTGCTGTTTAGCATTATGGCCTCTCAAAATCAACATCCAATACTGGATCTACCCAGGACATGAACTCAATATTAATTCACAAAAGCTGTATGATCATTTGACAGTCACAGCTGAAGCTGCACTTAAAAACTTGAATAATACAGAGACGTTTTTTTTACAAATTTACTTGCATTAATTTTATTCATCCTGTGTCGCACTATAATGAGTAAGACTTTAGGCCTTCTAAAGGACCCCTTATAAATTTCATGCATGGTTAATCATTCCCATGAGTAGGGGTTTGAAGTACAAATCAAGATGCAAGGGAGTAACGGGGCCCCTTTAAGTTGCATTACACAGGAATACTTGTGGAAAATAGAAAATAGTGTCACCATGTAATAATTCTTATAATATTTTTATGAATAATATTTAATATTGTACCATATTGTTATATTAGAAATTTCTGTAATCAATACAGTTATTATGATTAGATAAATAATCACTTGTATATAAACAATCCTCAGTTTTATCAAAGAGTACAAGTAAATAAGCCTATAGTCATGATGTGTCTTGGGCTGGAAGGAAACATTAGTTGTCCCAAATTGGGTACATCCTGTATAGTGTAAATGACAAGTTGTTTGAGTGATTGGTATAAGTAGTTAATGAATGGGACTGACCAATGAAAGAAAGGATTCATTAGGTTGTTAGGGAGTTTAAAGACTATGAGAGAGATGATTGAGTGATACTAAATATGGGAGGAGTCTGAGAAGAAAGAGTGTGAAATATGAAAGTATGTAGGTAGTAAGAAAAGGGAGGTTGAAAGGTTAAGTAAGGAAAAAGAGATTGAGGGGTTAGAAGGTGAAAGTAGGTTGAGAAGTGAAGGTTAAGATAGTTAGGAAATAAGGAGAAAGAAAGTTAAATAGGGAACATTTGAAGTGAAGAAGAATTAAGATGTTAATGTTAAAGTGAACTGTGAGATATGAACTTGATGATTAAATGGAAATTAAAATGATGTAAATTGAATACAAGTGATATAGTAATAATTGAACATTCCACGAATAGAGATAACGTAAATATATGGCCAGTTACATACGGCTGATTACAATATTCTCATTTTGTCATTCATTTCATTTGTGTAAAAAAAATGTTCAATCTGAACCATTGTGTAATAAAAATTCAAAATAATTAGCTTTGGTTCAATAAAGAAGATTATATTCCCATAAATGTCCAGGATGGACCAAAAAAACGGCTTAAATGGGAAGGGTGATGGGCTTATGACATTATTCTGTGTTTTTTGTATTGAACTTTTTCTTTTATTAAGATGTTCAATTTATAATTTTCATTATAGTTATAGTTTGACATTTGAAAAAAAAATCCAGTGGATTAAAAAAAAACAAGTTTTTTACAGGTTTTGTAGTTAAGCTGTTGTAAATATTTGAGTAGACTTAATTGTTTCCAGCTATTTTTCCCATACAATTATTATTATTATGAAAAATGCAAATATTTATACTTTAAAGTATTGAAAGAACATGAGAAAAAACAAGCAGTTATAGCAGTTTCAGATGATGCTGATGTCTGTAAATAAGTAAATGTAACATATATTCTTTAAATCAAAACAGATAATACTGCATAGACTTTCTTTGAGATAAACATGTAGTATACAAGTATGTAATATACATCATATATGGTTATGATGAATACTTCAATGAAGTTATCTTATTTAGTTTTTTCAACGCCGACCGCGGCGTGGTCTAGTGGTAGAGCGTTCGCCTCGCATGCGGAAGGTTGTGGGTTCAATCCCCAGCTGGGTCATACCAAAGACTTTAAAAATGGTACTAGAAGCTTCCTCGCTTGACACTAAGCATTTAGAGGAGAGTTCTAGGTCTGGTCGGCACCGGTGTCAGTATAATGTGACTGGGTGGGGTATCATACCATGTGTATGCGGCATGATACTCCAGTGTGACAGCGCTTACAATACTGTCTCAAGTAGACACCGTCGCGATATGACTGAAAAATTGTTGAAAGCGAGGCTAAACACCATACAACAACAATTTTTTAATGCACTTAGTGTGGGTTTTTGTTTCACCAACACCTTCTTTGAATTACTGTCTTAACTGATTTTTGAATGGTGGTTTGCCTATTCTGTAACCAGTTGGACAATTGCAATTCTACAGAATCCAGTGCAAAAACACTGTTACCTAGAATATATTTCTGTAAACTTATGTTTCCTTGAAGTACTAGTGTGAATGACTGAGTTTGTGTTGGTGAGGCGTTGGCCTGCTCTCTGCTCATATGGTTTTTGACTGAATTTAAAGAGCAAACTTTCCTTGCTAGTAAATGTTTTTTTTCTTAATGTTAGAACAAACTGAAACACATTGGTTTGTACAGTTATTGTATAACTTACCGGTATTTGATACATAGTACATAAAAAAAACTCAGAGTTAATAAATTTACTAAAGAACTTGGAAAGTTTGCCTCTTAATTTGCAAATATGAAAATGTTATATCAGAAATTTTGTACAGACTACATCATGATTTGTATTTTTTACATTTAATTTTGAAAAATGTTACAATGAAATAAAAAATTACCAAAAAATTAGCTTTATATTGTGAAACTGAAAAAAAATCCAATGGGTATTATAAGCCAGTACAGCATTGTTAAACTAAGATCTAATATACTTTGTATAACAACTTAGTGAATATCCATATTCATTTAGGTCAAAACAATGCCTTTATCACAATGAAATGGTATATGGCACACTTTATGATCTTGGTCATTGAAAATGATTCAATTACAGCTATATGTTTTGACTGATAGACCGGTTACCATTGTCTAATTATTAACAACTATGACAGGGAGACAATGTGACCTTTCTAAGCAAAAGGGTCAGAGCAGTACAAAAAGAATGGTGTTTTCTTTGATATAGACTGTTTAAATAAGCCAAAAATTCAACTTGATATTCAAGGTGAAGTGTTTCGTGTAGAGTCCCAGACAGCTGGGCCTGATTAGCTCAGTTGTTAGCGTGTCTGACTATCAATCCAAGGGTCATGTATGTGAATGTTATGTTACAATGTCACCAGATTAAAAAGAAGCATATTTAATTAAGTAAACAAGAGGACATATGTAACACCATTCTCTTTACTAAAAAATTATAATTTTTTGAAGAAATACAACTAAGGTCTCCAAAAGGTATCAGTGTATCGTAACCTGTATAAATAGAGGTCCGTGAACGAATGTGATGTGTTTACAACTGTCACACGCTACTGTATGGGGCGGCAAAATCTGATGTTGGAAACAGTCTTGTGACCAAACCCCAGTTTTACATTACACATAGAAATAAAATAAGTTTAAATCATATACCAAATGTCGGACTATCAATACAGATGCGATAGATTCAAGTCCCAGGTGCGGTACTGGATTAGGTACTAAAATGTGCACCGACAACGACTGGTATTACCCATTACCTTATTTCACAGTCGATGTAAGATATTATTTTTTAAACCTAGTTAATTGCTTGTAGAGAGTGGATTTTCACATTTACAATTGTAAATATTGTATTAAACATCTGTATCCCATTCAGGGTCTCGAAAAGAAATAATATAATCTCTTATGGGCCAAAATGTTGTCATGTTATGGGGATTATATTTAACATCGATTTATAAAGGTTAAATTAAAAAGGGTACCCTCTCAATATGCCCTCTTACAACTTCCAAAAAAACTTGCAGGTTTGTTCAAACAATCTTTCATATATGTATGTCTGGGGGGTTTGAAAGTGTAGTGGGTTTTACCGCTAAAACGTTTGATGTACTCATTTTTACAGTGATGAAATTATAATAATTGTATTAAATCAATATTTAACATGAGTTTATATCAACCACACCACCCAATCCCTGGTATTCACTAGTATTGCTTTAATTGAGTACTATGTTCACTCTTAATATCAAACATTTCATTTTTTGAAAGTTTTATATATTCTTTTCTCAGAATATTTCAATGTGTTTTGAGTCATTAAACATGAAATGATATGAAATAACCATAATAGCAATCAATCATCTTTTACAGATGTCCTAAGGTAGCATTAATTGACTTCACTAACTTGTTCTGATATTCTTAAATGGGAAACTGTACCATTATTTCAATGCTGTGTATACATTCTTTTCTGAGAATATTTCAACGTGTTTTCAGTCGTTAAACATGAAATGATATGAAATAACCATATGGCAATCAATCATCCCTTACAGATGTCTTAACGTAGTATAAATTGACTTCACTAACTTGTTCTGATATTCTTATATGGGAAACTGTACCATTATTTCAATGTTGCGTATACATTCTTTTCTGAGAATATTTCAATGTGTTTTGAGTCGTTAAACATGAAATGATATGAAAAAACCATAATGGCAAACAATCATCTTTTACAGAGTTCTTAAGGTAGCTTTAATTGACTTCACTAACTTGTTCTGATATTCTTATATGGGAATCTGTACCATTATTTCAATGCTGTGTATGCATTCTTTTCTGAGATTATTTCAACGTGTTTTGAGTCGTTAAACATGAAATGATATGAAATAACCATAATGGCAATCAATCATCCTTTATAGATGTCTTAACGTAGCATTAATTGACTTCACTAACTTGTTCTAATATTTTTATATTGGAAACTGTACCATTATTTCAATGTTGTGTATACATTCTTTTCTGGGAATATTTCAATGTGTTTTGAGTCGTTAAACATGAAATGATATGAAATAACCATAATGGCAAACAATAATCCTTTACAGATGTCTTAACGTAGCATTAATTGACTTCACTAACTTGTTCTGATATTCTTATATGGGAAACTGTACCATTATTTCAATGCTGTGTATACATTCTTTTCTGAGAATATTTCAACGTGTTTTGAGTCGTTAAACATGAAATGATATGAAATAACCATAATGACAATCAATCATCCTTTACAGATGTCTTAACGTAGCATAAATTGACTTCACTAACTTGTTCTGATATTCTTATATGGTAAACTGAACCATTCTTTCAATGTTGTGTATACATTCTTTTGTGAGAATTAGTAACATGTTTTTGTCGTTGAACATGAAATGATATGAAATAACCATAATGGCAATCAATCATCTTTTACAGATGTCTTAACGTAGCATAAATTGACTTCACTAACTTGTTCTGATATTCTTATATGGGAAACTGTACCATTATTTCAATGCTGTGTATACATTCTTTTGTGAGAATTAGTAACATGTTTTTGTCGTTGAACATGAAATGATATGAAATAACCATAATGGCAATCAATCATCCTTTACAAATGTCGTAGCGTAGCATAAATTGACTTCACTAACTTGTTCTGATATTCTTATATGGGAAACTGTACCATTATTTCAATGCTATGTATACATTCTTTTGTGAGAATTAGTAACATGTTTTTGTCGTTGAACATGAAATGATATGAAATAACCATAATGGCAATCAATCATCTTTTACAGATGTCTTAGCGTAGCATAAATTGACTTCACTAACTTGTTCTGATATTCTTATATGGGAAACTGTACTATTATTTCAATGTTGTGTATACATTCTTTTGTGAGAGTTAGTAACATGGTTTTGTTGTTGAACATGAAATGATATGAAATAACCACAATGACAATCAATCATCCTTTACAGATGTCTTAGCGTAGCATAAATTGACTTCACTAACTTGTTCTGATATTCTTGTATGGGAAACTTTACCATTCTTTCAATGGTGTGTATACATTCCTTTGTGAGAGTTAGTAATATGTTTTTGTCGTTGAACATGAAATGATATGAAATAACCATAATGGCAATCAATCATCTTTTACAGATGTCTTAAGCGTAGCAAAAATTGACTTCATTTACTTGTTCTGATATTCTTATATGGGAAACTGTACCATTCTTTCAATGCTATGTATAAATTCTTTTGTGAGAATTAGTAACATGCTTTTGTCGTTGAACATGAAATGATATGAAATAACCATAATGGCAATCAATCATCTTTTACAGATGTTTTAGCGTAGCATAAATTGACTTCACTAACTTGTTCTGATATTCTTATATGGGAAACTGTACCATTATTTCAATGTTGTGTATACATTCTTTTGTTAGAGTTAGTAACATGTTTTTGTCGTTGAACATGAAATGATATGAAATAACCATAATGGCAATCAATCATCTTTTACAGATGTCTTAGCGTAGCAAAAATTGACTTCACTAACTTGTTCTGATATTCTTATATGGGAAACTGTACCATTATTTCAATGTTGTGTATACATTCTTTTGTGAGAATTAGTAACATGTTTTTGTCGTTGAACATGAAATGATATGAAATAACCATAATGGCAATCAATCATCCATTACAGATGTCTTAGCGTAGCATAAATTGAATTCACTAACTTGTTCTGATATTCTTATATTGGAAACTGTACCATTATTTCAATGCTGTGTATACATTCTTTTCTGAGAATATTTCAACGTGTTTTGAGTCGTTAAACATGAAATGATATGAAATAACCATAATGGCAATCAATCATCCTTTATAGATGTCTTAACGTAGCATAAATTGACTTCACTAACTTGTTCTGATATTCTTATATGGGAAACTGTACCATTCTTCCAATGCTTTGTATACATTCTTTTGTGAGAATTAGTAACATGTTTTTGTTGTTGAACATGAAATGATATGAAATAACCATAATGGCAATCAATCATCTTTTACAGATGTCTTAGCGTAGCATAAATTGACTTCACTAACTTGTTCTGATATTCTTATATGGGAAACTGTACTATTATTTCAATGTTCTGTATACATTCTTTTGTGAGAATTAGTAACATGTTTTCGTCGTTGAACATGAAATGATATGAAATAACCATAATGGCAATCAATCATCCATTACAGATGTCTTAGCGTAGCATGTATTGACTTCACTAACTTGTTCTGATTTTCTTATATGGGAAACTGTACCATTATTTCAATGCTGTGTATACATTCTTTTGTGAGAATTAGTAACATGTTTTTGTCGTTGAACATGAAATGATATGAAATAACCATAATGGCAATCAATCATCCTTTACAAATGTCTTAGCGTAGCATAAATTGACTTCACTAACTTGTTCTGATATTCTTATATGGGAAACTGTACCATTATTTCAATGCTATGTATACATTCTTTTGTGAGAATTAGTAACATGTTTTTGTCGTTGAACATGAAATGATATGAAATAACCATAATGGCAATCAATCATCTTTTACAGATGTTTTAGCGTAGCATAAATTGACTTCACTAACTTGTTCTGATATTCTTATATGGGAAACTGTACCATTATTTCAATGTTGTGTATACATTCTTTTGTTAGAGTTAGTAACATGTTTTTGTCGTTGAACATGAAATGATATGAAATAACCATAATGGCAATCAATCATCCTTTACAGAAGTCTTAGCGTAGCATAAATTGACGTCACTTTTTAAACTTGTTCTGATATTCTTATATGGGAAACTGTACCATTATTTCAATGTTGTGTATACATTCTTTTGTGAGAATTAGTAACATGTTTTTTTCGTTGAACATGAAATGATATGAAATAACCATAATGGCAATCAATCATCTTTTACAGATGTCTTAGGGTAGCATAAATTGAATTCACTAACTTGTTCTGATATTCTTATATTGGAAACTGTACCATTATTTCAATGCTGTGTATACATTCTTTTCTGAGAATATTTCAACGTGTTTTGAGTCGTTAAACATGAAATGATATGAAATAACCATATTGGCAATCAATCATCCTTTATAGAGTTCTTAACGTAGCATAAATTGACTTCACTAACTTGTTCTGATATTCTTATATGGGAAACTGTACCATTATTTCAATGTTGTGTATACATTCTTTTGTGAGAGTTAGTAACATGTTTTTGTTGTTGAACATGAAATGATATGAAATAACCATAATGACAATTAACCATCCTTTACAGATGTCTTAACGTAGCATAAATTGACTTCACTAACTTGTTCTGATATTCTTATATGGGAAACTGTACCATTATTTCAATGCTGTGTATACATTCTTTTGTGAAAATTAGTAACATGTTTTTGTCGTTGAACATGAAATGATATGAAATAACCATAATGACAATTAATCATCCTTTACAGATGTCTTAACGTAGCATAAATTGACTTCACTAACTTGTTCTGATTTTCTTATATTGGAAACTGTACCATTCTTGCAATGCTGTGTATACATTATTTTGTTAGAGTTAGTAACATGTTTTTGTCGATGAACATGAAATGATATGAAATAACCATAATGACAATTAATCATCCTTTACAGATGTCTTTACGTAGCATAAATTGACTTCACTTACTTGTTCTGATTTTCTTATATGGGAAACTGTACCATTCTTGCAATGCTGTGTATACATTCCTTTGTTAGAGTTAGTAACATGTTTTTGTTGTTGAACATGAAATGATATGAAATAACCATAATGGCAATCAATCATCTTTTACAGATGTCTTAGCGTAGCATAAATTGACTTCACTAACTTGTTCTGATATTCTTATAAGGAAAAATGTACCATTCTTTCAATGTTGTACACATTCCTTTGTTAGAGAGAGTAACATGTTTTTGTTGTTGAACATGAAATTATATGAAATAACCATAATGGCAATCAATTATCCTTTACAGATGTCTTAGAGTAGCATAAATTGACTCCACTCACTTGATCTGAAATTGTTATATATACATTCTTTTATGGGAATTATAAACATGTTATGAGCTGTGAAATTAAGAAATGATATTAGGTAACCATAATCACAATGAATTACCCTTTAAAGATGACTTAATGGAGCATAAGAGTATACACCACTGTTTTGCTATAAAGATATCAATACCTTCCCGGTCCCACAACCAGCAGGGAGACTCCTGTCGCACACTTGTTTAAATGACAACATAATAAATTGGATTGAACGACAGTCATTTTTATTGATTAGAAACTCTCTAGAACACAGCACCCTTCCCAAAAATTGAAACGCCCAGGGACTACGCCGATAGAATAAAAACATACAGCGGCTGGAATATTAAACCCGACTTTAGTTATTAAAATGTAAAATAATATCAATAAAAATGCTTAAACTGGCCTGATGTAACAATCTTATCAACCATATCATTGAGTCATTCTTGTCAATTTATGTCTAATTTACAGTTATAATAGTGAAGTAAGAGGCGGAGTTTGTATGCATGGGCGGAATCAAATCTAGTTGGTGAACGATGTAAGCTCAAGTTGGTGGAAGAAAAGGTTTTCGTTCGTAGTACACCAATGGCGCCCAAATACCGCAAAGTTATCCGTGTTATTCATCAATAATAATCACTCAAATGGAACGTAAATCAGTTGAACTTACCTTAGTATATAATGCGTTATAAATATCTTGGAACAATATGGTTTAATTCAACATAAAAACGGTGTAATACACCATCAGAAAATGTGCATATTTACAGCATATCGAATTAACGGCCATGTTGTTGTATTGTAATGACGTCATCCGCGCTAAGCGTGAACTAGGCACATTATTCCGTTCCACCCGGTAACCTCCGATGTTTCCATTTTCTGTTTTACTTGCCTTTTTTAGACTTTAGACTCTTTCATACCTTTGTTTACATTTATCAAAACCACCCCCACCCTCTTTAGGCGCATTGTATATTCAAAATTGACCCCATCCAAAATTATTAGGATAGTATATACAGTGCATTAGATATTATCACATTTACCCCTATTTTGTTTGCCCTTTATCTTTGAACTGTCATTTTGGAGACAGGATATTCACAGATGTATTATTAATTATCAATCATATAATCATCATATAACCATCGTATCACATATAAACATCATCATGTTCATTACAGAATAAATTATTCTCATGTTCATTTCATTCCATCAAACATCAGTAAATTATTATTTGATATTTCTTTCAAATGGATGCAACCAGGCAAAATAAATGGGCCACTTTTGGCAACAATGAGGCTCAATTCATTTTTAAATGATCAGCCTTGGGTGTCCACGGACAGTCACTACCTTACCAAAAGTACGTGGGCACACAGGCTGATTATAAAGTCAGCCGGGCCAGCTCCCATACTGGATCATATTTCCATCATCCAGTTCACAAAAGCCATTCATCGGGAGCTGGCCAATAAAATAAATAGAATCATCCCACTGAAGTCGGAGTCCTTTATACTGGAGCTCGCGTCGGCCGAATGTTTGGCGGGTGTGTTAAAAATAAAACCTTTCACCCTGGCTAACATCTAACTGGTGGCCTTTCTTCCCAGTGGTGGACCTTCAATAGCCGAGGTGATCCACAATATACCCTTGCGGGTCGACCTTGGGGACCTCCGATCCCACCTTCAACCTAAACCAAGGAGAGATGGTGGGGTTTGTGAGGTCCTAAAGGCCGACAGGCTTAAGGACACATTTGGCTGCCAGTCTGGGGCGGTGAAACTTACATTCACGGGCAGATCTCTGCCGTTGTCGGTCACAGTGGCTGGCACTCCCACTTATTGGGACGTGGAGGAGTATTCGCCACCCCCGATTAGGTGCTACACCTGCCAGGCATTTGGGCACGGGAGCTCTGGTTGCAAAAATGAGGTCAGGTGCGCTAGGTGTTCAGAACACCATAATATTCGTGAGTGCCGGTATTCCGGAATACCGCAGTGTGCTAACTGTGGGGATGGCCACACTACCCGGTTCAGGGGCTGCCCGTCCTACATTACAGCGGCTAAAGTCTCTAGTTTGGCTTATAGGGACGGGATCCCCAGGGATGTGGCGGTGAAGAGAAATAATCGGGTCACCGCCACTACACCCCCACAGAGTCACACAGGGGGGCCCATACCGGCACTCATAAAAAAATAAAAACCAAAAATTCAGTTATATCTTCAAAGTTAAAGGGGGAAGTGGCTGCGGACTCTAAAATCCTAATAAATAATTGGGACAATAGCAGCTCAGGAGTTATCTCACGGCCAAAAAGAGAGGAACAGGGTCATAAAAACCCAGTTGTTAACACAAGTAACCAGGGAAAGGATAAATTACCCTCCCCCAGGGCTCAGAGAACCCAAGGACCTCTGACTCCCGTAATCCAGGTAAAGAATTCCTCTCATATACCCTCTGAGACAATACACACAAAAGAAACAAACTCCAAATTTAACCGGACTCCAACAGGTCATCTCGTTAGAACTTTTATAAAAACTAATGGAGAACGGAATTTCTTTAGATTTAGTAAAGGGGGGGGGGGGGGATTCAACTACTAGTTCACAGTCAGACACTTCAGACTGTGTTATAACCAGTCCCACTACTGATAGTATAAAAATAGTGGGTACAGTAGGATTAAAAGATACAGAGACAGTGGCTAACTCCCCGTCTACTATAATCAAAACAGAAAGGGGTTTCATAACCCCTATAAATTCACCTAAACTTGTTACATCGACCACCCGTACACTTCCTGACTCCTCTCTAGGAGACTGCGACAACTTGTCCCGAACTCATGTTTCGGAGTCATCTTGCAGTAACTGCAGCGACTTTAATGTCACTGGAGAGGAGTCCTTGGTATCTATTCACTCCAGTTTCTATCACTCCGACAGGGACAGCAATACGGATGGTGTTTCATCACACTCGTTGCTGGAATCTGTATCCATTGCTGACCTTGTTGGAGGTAAAGATCCAGGAGTGATAAGTCAACCGATTAAAGTAACCACACTGGCAGATAGAAGCCAACAAACATACCCATTTCAAAAACAACAATCAGAATCGACTTCAAAAATAAATTCCACAATACAAGTTATAAATAATTCGGATAATTTTACAATAGATTTGGATAGTATTGTGGAAATAACAAAAGAATTAATCTTAAATAAATAAAAAATAACAGGAAATAAACTAACAAATTATCTCAAACGAGAATATAAACAAAAAAAAATAACAATAGACAGTGTGGTTCAAAGTACAGTGGGGGTCGATGAAAATACTCAAGAAAATTTAAAATGCGCACCTGCCTCAAATATGGCAACAAAATTACCGGTGCTGGCAGTGATTCTGAGGCAGGCCAAAACACCAAAAAAAATCCTGTCTCAGTCGCCAAGACACAAGATACTGATTGGTCGTAATCGCCGCAACACCAAACTACATTTTCAATAGGGACCTGACTGTGATTTCTTTTAATGTTCAGGGACTGACCCCTCTTAAGCACACAGAGATTAAAGTTTTCTGGGATTTAAATCCACATATTGATAAACTCTGTGTGCAAGAATCAAAGTTACCACCAAATAAAGAGAGGAATGTCCCTGGATATCATGCAGAATATAGTTTTTACAAAAATGCCCAAAACAATGTTTGTGGAGGGCTTATTACATATTTTAAAGATAATATCAATTTTGAGGAGATTAGAGTAGACGACCCCAAAGATAATATGGGGAAATTCAGTTATTTAGAGTTTATCTAGGGGGTGCGACCTAGATTCTTTGGAATACATAAGTTCATCTATAAATGCTGAAGATGGACTTAGGGACTGTATTATAACTGGAGATTTCAATGCTCACCACCCATTATGGGGATCTCCATTTGAGGACCATCAGGGGAGGGATATTTTGGAATGGGCGGGGAGAAATGACAAAGTTCTACTCAATGACGGTTCCCTCACGAGAGTAGACCAGGGCTCAGAAAAGGGCTCCTGCATTGATCTAACATTCACCAGTCCCAAATTTTCAGCTAGTTCTAATTGGTAGGTACATGGGGATAATATGGGATCAGACCACTACCCAATCTGCATAACAATAAATTCTCAACACCACAAAATTACAGAAAATTCTAAAGAAGAAAGATTCAAATTTGAAAAAGCAGACTGGGATTTATTCAAAAAACTTTGCAGGGAGATAACCCTAGATGACGTCACAGAAAGGTTCCTGTTGGTAGCAAAAAAATGTATACCTGTCTCTGACTCTGGCAAAAAGACAAGAAAAAATGTCCCGTGGTGGGGTTCTTCCTGTATCGAAGCTGTTAAAGGGCGTAAACGAGCATTAAATAAACTAAAACAGCACCCTTGTCTCGGAAACTTATATGACTACAAGGAGGCTGAAAGAGAAGCAAAATTTGTCATCTTAAGTGCTAAAAAGCAAAACTGGGAAGAATTCTGCGAATCATGTATACATAAAAACGCAAACTCAAAGGAATTTTGGACCAAAATTCGCAGAATTAAAGGAAATTCACAACGTCCTATTCCATTACTAAGAAATAAGACAGCTTTAGCAGTCAAATCAGTAGAAAAAGCCAACTTCTTAGTTGAACACTACTCTAAAGCTGCCAGTGATTCAAACGTCAACGATGAAACACTAAATTATCAAAATAAATTTGAATCACTGTATAAAAATTACCTAAAAAAAACAGAAATAAACAGGTCACCACTTAAAAATGGCTTCTCAATTTTTGAACTAAGATCAGTAATTGATAGCAGGAAGAACTCAGCTTCGGGACTTGACAAAATATCTTACCACATGTTTAAAAACATGCCAAATTCAGCCTTATATCTGTGGTTAAGATTATATAACAAAGTGTGGAATGATGGTGTCTACTCAGTAGCTTGGAAGCAGGCTTGTGTTATTCCCCTACTAAAACAAGGGAAAAACCCAAATGAAGCACAGTCTTACAAACCAATTAGCCTAACCTCCCATCCAGGTAAATTAATGGAGGGGATGGTCAAGGCACGTTTAGAACATCTGCTTGAATCAAAAAATATAATTAATCCCTTTCAATCTGGATTTAGAAAGGGCAGGAGCACTTTGGATCAGCTCATTAGACTACAACATGATGTAAATACAGCAAAAAATAGGGGACACTCAGTCCTAGCAATTTTTCTAGACCTTCAAGCAGCTTTTGATCTAACCTGGCATGCAGGCGTACTCTATAAATTGAAAGAACATGGAATAACAGGAAACTGCTACCAATATCTGAGGAACTTTCTTGAGTGACGCAAAATTCAAGTTAAGGTGGGGGATACCCTGACAGACACGGGAACGTTACACAGGGGAACCCACCAAGGGGCCATTTTATCCCCTCTTCTATTCTCTCTTTTGATCAATGATCTCCCTGACACACTAGAGGGGACAGGGATGGTTACCAGCCAGTTTGCTGATGATTCAGGCACATGGCTAGGGGGGGGGGGGGTCAACTTAAACCTGTTACAAACAAGAGCTCAAACAGGACTTGACCTTATCTGGGGATGGGCAAAAGAATGGGGTTTTAAAATTAGTCAAACTAAAACAGTGGAAATTATTTTTGGCAACTCAAAACAGCACAGCTTGGACGTAAATTTAGGCGGCACACCAATCATATTTAAAAAAATAGTAAAATTTTTAGGCATGCTTTTAGATAGGAAACTAAATTTTCACAGTCATATAAACGACATCATGATCAGGTGTGAGAAAGACTTAAATTTGATGAGAATGTTAAGAGGAACAGACTTTGGCACTGATAAAAATAGCCTCTTACTTCTGTATAAGTCTCTCATACGTCCAAAAATAGATTATGGGGCTCAAATCTATTCATGTGCACCACCTTCAATATTAAAAAAATTAGATATCATCCAGAATAAGGCCCTTAAGATAGCCCTCAGAGCGCTACGTTCCACAGAAAGTTATTTGCTAGAGGCGGAGGCAGGTGTTACCCCATTATGGTTGCGGCGACAAGACCAATCAGTTAAATACTGGGCCAGGGCTCAAACCCGAAAGAAGGAAACCCTGTGAACAAACTCTTCGGGACCGGATACCATATCAAGTCTAAATATCAAAAAAATCATATAGCCATGCATTTGGGGCTTATACCCAGGACTTGATAGAGGAGTACGGTCTCGGGGAGGTTAGTGTAATAGACTTCAGGCCCAAACCAGATCCGCCCTGGGTTCTTAAAAATCCTGATATTAGGTTAACCGTCTCAGCCGAGTTCAATAAAAGTGACTTGCCAGCACTTATAAGATCCATTACGGCAAATCACATTGACCGGCATTATGCTGACCACACTCAAATTTATACAGATGGTAGTAAAAATCCCGATGACGGGAAAGTTGCAGCTGCTTATGTCATTCCATCTCTTCAGATACAGTATTCTGAGAGACTCAGCAACAATTTGTCAATTTACACAGCTGAACTAGTCGCAATAAAAAAAGCAATGTGCTGGATCATAGAAAACTAAATCTGCTATATTTTCGGATTCACTTTCAGCTTTAACTTCACTCATAAATAATAATAGCAGATCAAGGCCTGATCTTTTGGTAGACATATATAAACAATATAACCAGTGCCTTGAATTAGGGTTACAAGTTACTATAGAATGGTGTCCAGCACATGTAGACATATCAGGAAATGAATAAGCAGATAGGGCGGCTAAGGAGGGCCTTGAATACAACAATATTTCAAATTCAGTCCCCCTTGCACCAACCGAGGTCTATTCCTTAACAAGGAAAATAATTATTAAGAAATGGTCCACTTTTATCTCTAAAAAAACCATTTAAACAAACATTTCGCAGGACCTCGGTTAATTTCAGACGACCAACAAATTACTCTAATAATAAGAGAATTGATAAATGCATTACTCATCTGAGATTGGGTGTAAATCTCCTCCCAGAAAATAGGGGACAATATATAATTAATAAAGGGAGAGATTGCACCCGGTGCAAGGAAAAATTTACCACTGAACATTTTCTGCTACACAGCCCGATTCACAGGGTCCCCCGGTCAAATTTAAGGACTGCACTTGTTGGAAATAAGTTAGATTTCGACATTAATAATATTTTGAACCCCAGCAAGGCAGTCCGGGCCTCAGTCTATAAAGCCTTGGAATGCTATATTCTAGA
Organism: Panopea generosa; assembly: GCA_029582155.1. Taxonomy (NCBI): domain Eukaryota; kingdom Metazoa; phylum Mollusca; class Bivalvia; order Adapedonta; family Hiatellidae; genus Panopea; species Panopea generosa. The sequence goes on from CM055907.1 coordinate 40,267,892, forward strand.
CTGTCAGATGTCTGACAAAATATAAACTTAAAAATCCAGGCCCTAATTTCATCAGTTATCCCTATAAATACCACCCAGGGTCAGCAAAAATGTTTTATAGTACTTTGATTGGAATTTCCAGTATGGTTTGATTTACTTGTTATAGTGCTTGGTCCTTCTAAGTACAAAAAGTATCAGTTTCTAGTGGGAGGATGGGTGGGACCACAATGCAGTCCACAAAAATGTTGTGTGGCCTGGGGTGTGGATTCATGCCACCTCCCACAACTGAGCCATGCTTACCCTGAGAGAATTGTTATGTTAAAATATCAAATATGTATTTAAATTATTTTGTCAGTCTTACTTTCAGTCTGATTGAATTATAAATTGATTGGCATGAGAGTGATTTTATTTTTATGCCACCTTAAATTAACTTCCACTAAAAAAGAAATTGTACATGGGATTTATAACATTCACAATAAATATATGCTGAACCTGGGGAATGATAATATTCATTATATTATCAAGGGACCTGGCCCGGCACCCCAGCACGGGTGATGAAATAAATTTACAGGGCCCCTAGATTCAGTGGAACACTATTATTAGCAATATTAATTAGGCTTAGGCCTGTTAGTCCCAAGCGGCTAATTAGCTCTATCCTAAGTGCAACAATATATTATTTTACTATAAATGTTGTATATAATGTACAAAACTTTTAATAATCTGTTGTTTATTTTATAACCCTAATCTGGGCCGTTTTGTACTTAGGATACAGGATTATAACCATTATTTTTAGTAACTTATTTTAAATATGTTCCATTATTTTAATAAAGTATTGTTGCACTTGGAAAACAGCTATTTATCCTACACCACATGAACATCATATAGCCTGTGTAATTCCAACCAAGATTCACTGGTCATCAAGTGCAATCTTTTGTTTACATCTCCTCCGGGTCAACATTCCATTAAAGGTTAAACGCCGCCGATTGGCTGGATTTCAATCACGGACCTAATAGTGAACAGTTCTATCTTTAGTTCACAGTTTTATGTCCTGAGCTTAAAGCCGAAAACGGATTGAAATCTGGCCATTCGGAATGAGCGTTACAATCCCGATCGAACCACTCAGCGACCGGCTTTTATTGGGGCTTTTGGCCCTATGTGTTGATCTGGGGAAGAGATGTATTAAATATGAACATGAACGCTTTATATCTAGTAATGAATATGTATTATACACATTTTAGCGTTTTTTGCATGTTTATATTAATTTACAATGATTATAGTTTTAATAATCAATAAAATAGTAACGTATATCATGTTGATTACGGGACTATATGGCAACTCCGTATTCACTACACAGCATTGAGTACGGTTCTAGGGAATATCATGGTTAGTAAATGCCATGATACTCATTATTGAATTACACAAGACTACCTTATAAATATATAGTGACCAACTTCTACTAATCAGTTCTCAGCAGATCTGATCTGAGGGGATATCGGATTTTTTAAGATATTTTTTAATTATGGCGCTTTTTAGGTACGAGCAATCTGCCGGGTGCTTCTTTACAAACATCACAATTTAATTTAATAACAATTTTTAACATACTTTTAGTCCATTGTGTACCAATATCTGATACATCATGGGAGATTAGCGGTGGTTGGTCACATTTTAATAGTGTGGTGTACTAGCAAAATATTGCAAGGCTGACGAACATTTTTCAATAAATTAATTATTCATAAACTTGCGTAGCTCAAACTATGATATAGCGTTACCTGCCGCTATATTATAAAAAAAAAAAATATGGTTGAACACTTTTAGAAGTTATTACAACTTTCTAGTTTACCATACAAATACAAATATACAATTTAAAGTATATAAATAACAATGTACGTGTGTACAGGGTTATATGGTTCACCATTAACAGTAAATACTACTGTATAATGGTTTTAGAGAATGTCAAATGATGTTATTAGTATCATAGGCATTCAATATAGAGCTATGCAAGACGATCGACTGAAAATATACTAATATATGAAACCTCATTTACTTAAACATTAATACCTGTGTAGCCATATTCTTTTAAGTCAAGTACCATACCAGCAGCAAAATAATATTGTTGCTGGTTTTACGGCATACTTTAGTTTGTTGATATTTATATATTGACAATTACTCTTTGTATGTGGTATATACGGTTGCTAACGGTACTGTCATACAAATAAAATATTACCATAGCAACTGAGCACAATTAGTGTGCACAGATAAACAATCAGCGGGAATCATTCCTGTTGAGGGTTCAAGTTGGGTCGGACGCTTATGATATCTCAAGCAAATTTATTTGCGCTATAAGCAAAAGCGTCTGGCCTAATATATAGGTTTTACACATACCATAGTAATGCTAGTACAATCGGTACTAATATTTTTAAATCATATTTTGGCTGCACAAGGTAGAGTAGAATGCCTGGAGTCTCAATAATTAAACGTTAGTATTTAAATATTGAAGTAAATCGTATAAAGTCTGCATCAATATAAGCAATTAAAAATAACTAATTAAACAACTGATTAAGTAAAAATAGGAATGTCCATATTTATAAAACAATAAGTGTCTAAACTCCATAGTGGGTAATCACCGATTATCGCCGTCATCTTCATCATCATCATTATCATTAATTTTAAATGATCATCTTATCTTTTAATATAATCACCTTGCTTTTTAAGCAATCATCCTGTTTTTTTAAATAATCATCTTATCCGGCTCGCCAAAATGACTTAGTTCAAAGTGCGAGGGTAAAGAAACACTTATACATACATGAGATGTATTATTAAATATGAACATGAACGCTTTATATCTAGTAATGAATATGTATTATACACATTTTAGCGTTTTTTGCATGTTTATATTAATTTACAATGATTATAGTTTTAATAATCAATAAAATAGTAACGTATATCATGTTGATTACGGGACTATATGGCAACTCCGTATTCACTACACAGCATTGAGTACGGTTCTAGGGAATATCATGGTTAGTAAATGCCATGATACTCATTATTGAATTACACAAGACTACCTTATAAATATATAGTGACCAACTTCTACTAATCAGTTCTCAGCAGATCTGATCTGAGGGGATATCGGATTTTTTAAGATATTTTTTAATTATGGCGCTTTTTAGGTACGAGCAATCTGCCGGGTGCTTCTTTACAAACATCACAATTTAATTTAATAACAATTTTTAACATACTTTTAGTCCATTGTGTACCACTATCTGATACATCATGGGAGGTTAGCGGTGGTTGGTCACTTTTTAACAGTGTGGTGTACTAGTAAAATATTGCAAGGCTGACAAACATTTTTTAATACATTAATTATTCATAAACTTGCGTAGCTCAAACTATGATATAACGGTACCTGCCACTATATTATTAAAAAAATGGTTGAACACTTTTAGAAGTTATTACAACTCTCTAGTGTACCATACAAATATACAATTTAAAGTATATAAATAACAATGTACGTGTGTACAGGGTTATATGGTTCACAACTAACAGTAAATACTACTGTATAATGGTTTTAGGGAATGTCAATCGATGTTATTAGCATCATAGGCATTCAATATAGAGCTATGCAAGACGATCAACTGAAAATAGACTAATATATGAAACATCATTTACTTAAATATTAATACCTGTGTAGCCATATTCTTTTAAGTCAAGTACCATACCAGCAACAAAATAATATTGTTGCTGGTTTTACGGCATACTTTAGTTTGTTGATATTTTTATATTGACAATTACTTTCTGTATGTGGTATATACGGTTGCTAACGGTACTGTCATACAAATAAAATATTACCATAGCAACTGAGCACAATTAGTGTGCACAGATATACAGTCAGCGGGAATCATTCCTGTTGAGGGTTCAAGTTGGGTCGGACGCTTATGATATCTCAAGCAAATTTATTTGCACTATAAGCAAACGTGTCTGGCCTAACATATAGGTTTTACACATAGTAAAGAACCATAATAACGCTAGTACACTTGGTACTAATATTTTTAACTCATATTTTGGCTGCACAAGGTAGAGTAGAATGCCTGGAGTCTCAATAATCAAACGTTAGTATTTGAATGTTGAAGAAGGTCGTATAAAGTCTGCATCAATATAAGCAATTAAAAATATTCAATTAAACAACTGGTTAAGTAAAAATAGGAATGTCTATATTTATAAAACAATAAGTGTTTAAAACTCCATAGTGGGTAATCATCGTTGATCGCCGTCATCTTCATCATCATCATTAGGTTTAAATAATCATCTTATCTTTTAAATAATCACCTTGTTTTTTAAGTAATCATCCTGTTTTTTAAATAATCATCTTATCCGGCTCGCCAAAATGACTTAGTTCAAAGTGCGAGGGTAAATAAATACTTATACATAAATAAGCGCTAATCGGGCCCAGCGATCCACTTATAATATCAAGTATACAACGTCGTGATATAGTCGTAGCCGCTCAATACAACGCAATACAAGTACAGTCGCAGTGCACCCACGTTAGAAAATATAATCTCTGTACATAACAATAGTCTGGGAGCTAGATTCATACTGGGAGCTAGATTCATACAAGCTAATTAGCTTTTTCTAAATCCCAATTCTTAGAATTGTTTGTCATTTATGAATTGCAAATGTTATGTAATATACTATGTACAGTTCTTGAATAAAATATTGTTTAAACCAACAATAGTATGGTTTTACCAGTTTAACTACAACTTCAATGATTAAGTTCAGTGTCGCATCGAAAACTTTAAAATAGAAGTACCTACAACAGTCGTTTGAAGTTTATAACCCCATATACATAGTTAATACACCCTGTTTTGTTTCTGTTGAAATCCGTCAATACAATACTTAATGCTATCTTGATGAACGATTACCCGGTTTGTTATTGGATATGCCCAATGTATTATTTAAGCCCTAAGACAATTGTATGACTGTACCTTGCCGCCTATTTATTGCTAACAATAACATCGAATTGTGCCAACTACTTTACCATTCATGAAAGAATTCGAAACGCCGAACTGTTGTCTGCAATATTACTGCTGTAAATCTAGGGATTTTGTAAAATTTATTATGTGATATAGAAACTGTTTAAATATATTATTTAAAGATGTATTCTTTCGGTAATCGTTTTTTCATGTAACGCTGACTGTGAATAACGAACTTGAAATTAAGCAAAATATTGTGTTTGATAGGATTGTTAATATTTTATATATTCATTTTGAAACGCCCCCGAGTGTCGTCGGTAATTTAGGACAGTAGGAAATATGATATTTGTCGAGCAAGTAGGGTATTTCCTAACTTTGTTTTTCATACTTAATATTAACCTAACACACATTACATTAAGGTAAAGGTCGGTTTTTTACTTCAAATCTAAAGAATGCTTTTTTAATGAAATAAAAACACGTCTATAATGGACGATAACAACACATAAAGTAAATGAACTTAGTATTACTTCAGTTTAGTCTATAGAATTAAACTCGGAGAATGGTGAAATTGTTGTTTTAAATATATATATAGATATTCTTGTAGAACCAGTATTAAGCATACGCATATAACATGTCTTGCTCAAGGTCACAACACCTGGTTGTGGTGGCGGGTTGAACGCATGACCCTCGTAGCATGAACCCGATACTATAACAAACACTAAACGCGGGATGATGGCCATGCACACGTAACCTTTATTGCAAATAATTATATTAAATGTGTAAACATAATCATCGTTCCAAAGATCTATCAGGCTAATAAAGGGTACAAGAAACACCATACCTCTGCAAATAAATGAATAAATACCAACACATATAGATATAGGAGACAAATGGACCGTAGAGCAATGTTCATGACCAATAATCACAGAGTTAATGAATATGTGGTAATTCGACCTCATGACCACTGAACTCACAGCCATACGCGTCACCGGCGGACCTAGCCTACATATGGATAAAGAGAAACGAGTGTTTCATTTTAGCGATCGTAAGTCAGTCATTCACCCGTGTACATGTACATAGTGGTACATGTAATCATATTATGATGGCATAATTCTGTCAGCCTGATAGTCGAATAGCCACTTCATTATGTCGCCATCAGGACCGTATAATGTCGACAGCTGATTCTTTATGTTGATAATTTATAATCACCTTTAGTCAGTCACTTTTTCAAATGAATATGGCAATATCAGTGAAGACGCCCGATGTTGACATCAGGACAGTAACGAAGAGGCTGTCGGCAGGACAGTGCATTAACTGACAATTATGAGTGAGATGTCTGTGACACGTTCCTAATGTCGATCAATGAAGTGGTTACGTGAATATCAAGATTTCAGAACTATGTAACCATAGCATAAACATATTGTCAAGATAAAAGAATATGTAACTGATAGACGTATAATTGTCTTTTTTCAGTGCACAAACGATTAGTTTAACTCAAGTTCAACGTTTTGTTTATTTGAAACCATAGCAAAACCACGTACTCTAATCCCTATAATAACATAATCGACATGTTTACAGACAGAGACAACCACAAACATTAACCTTGTTTTTGTTACAATAACGTCCGCGTCCTTCACTGTTTTTTCGTAAGTTTTGATCTAGATATGAATGACTTTGCACTTTGTATTGTTTAATATCTATTTTAAAACATATCGCGTGTTTCAATAGCGTGCTAACATGATATTATCTGTAAGAAATATTTTGTGAATGTTTTAGTGTTCACTTCATTAAACATGAAACAAAAAAAAAGGAATACCAAGCTTTAGATAATTGCAGTACACTATATTACTAATCAAAACAAAGATATTTGTAAAACTGCTCTGTAATATGTCAGTCATTCACATTTATAAACCAACTAAAGTACTTTAAAGGGACAGACTGTAAATTTTCATTTTAAAGTATTATGTAAATATGAAGATACACCACAACAGCATAACCATGCTAAGACTACTGTGTTGAAAAAAGTGCATAAGTCTTGTAAGTCTAAAGAAAAACATAATATATGACAGATCTTCGACAGCAAGTGCAAATCATATATTATTTCCTGAGTTGTATCGGTTGCATCTGAGTTGTATTGAACACATTCCAAGTATATCATGATTTAAAACAAAATTAATACAGAAGATCTTTGATGGCTCGAACCCGACGGGACTGGATAAAATAGTTCGAACAAAGGGTGCAAAAATACAGGTAAATATGTTGGCTGGACTTATTAGTTTCTAGTTCGACTCTTCCAGCCATCGATGTTCTAGCTATCGGAGGTAGAATTATAGAAATTAAGTAGCTATTCGACTGAGACCAGATAAGCGGTTCGAGCCATGTGTGTTCTAATGTAAACTTCAACGTATTCATATATCTATGTCAAGACTTATAAAACATGTTTAATATTTAGTACAATACACTTAATAAATCAAACCATCTCCCAAACAAAAAAGTAACAAACAGCTTAGTTTGTATTGCCCGATGCGGATCTTAAAATAAACTATGTTTTATCTGAATGTGGCAATGACAAATGTTATAATAACATTTTAATCTTCCTGAAATTAATATGGTACTAGTTGTATATCAATCAAATGAAAAGATGGGCGCACAATGGGGCATGGTAAGACAAATTTATATTCGAACGTGGGCTGGAATACATGTCCACTACGGACTACCTTACTTGAATGTACGCTCAACATATCAGAATTCTAGTATATTTATGAAAGGTGAATTGTAAAGTGATATGCATTTAGCACGGCTCAGCAAATACACAATACAAGGCAGTTGGTTTGTAATGCAAACAGATTATTTTACCTGTTCACAAAAACTATTAACGGCCATCATATCATACATATAAAATATACAACGCAGTAAAGTTTACATAACATAAGAGATTAAACAGCGCGGTGTATTACTTAACAAAGCTTAATAGAATATGTTTTATTTAAAGTGTACAACATTGAAAGTAACTTCTTAAGAATGATAAAATATATTTAATTTTTGCTAAGGTGCTTAGGTAAATCATAGTTGTAACATAATCAAGCCGTTTCATTGTATTGTAGCTATGTCAATTTGCACCAAACGACAGTGTGAGCGGCTGCATGCTGTATATATACCTGTGCTTATTTGCATATTCACTTACAATGTAACATCATACACATATCATGTAAATTATTATTCAATACAATAAAAGTTGATGTGATATATCTATATAGTTTTAAATCCGAACAAACGGTAACAGTTTGTCATTTGTTTAACAGCTACAGTCCATGTAGGGACAATACAATAACGTTTATTAACAATTCATCGTAAGAGTGATTCCCCTTATTTACAATATAATAGTTGCTAAACTAAGCTTTAATAAGGAATGTTTTAAGGCACAATGATGTTCCATATATGAACAGTTTTTTTTCGTTATTCGATAATATGACGAGAAGAAACGTACGTTAAAATAATATAAATATCATGTTGTAAGGCAATCCCGTGATCAGTTATATACAAACTGCAATTCAGGAATATGCTTAACTCATGTGTTTGCTATTAATCTCCTTTCTTTTGATATTTCAATGACAATAGTTAATTAATATCAGTCCAATAAATGGTCTGATGTCCGTTTCTAAATTCAAAACTGAGCGTTTTTATTTTGAGAAGCAATCAAGTCGAGACTGGAATCGAACAAACGACATTGGACGTGACGGACTAACACTATACCAACTGTACTGCATCCGTCTAAGCATATGAGTTACTGTAGTTGTGTGGAAATTATTAGTATCTTTGTATATTAATAATACAAATACAATATTAAATATTAATATATTCTTTAGTAAGTTTGAGAGTAAAGTACATAAGTACTTATTTATAGAAGATGACGAAATTCAATTTTCAATGAGGTCCTCTTCGTTATAACACTCATTTGAAATGGTTACCAATATTATACATATTTATAATAATATATCTTGACTAAAGTTAAATATTTCCAAATGTATTATAAGTTTTATTAAGATCTGATTCATTGAAACATTCTAATATTTCATTTCATCAAAATAGAAAATACATAAGGATCACCAAGTTTGATAGTAAGAGGCACATAAATAAAAAAATTCCATTGGATACCACAAATATAACTATAGTCTACATTCGTTTTTCTACAATAATTGGTGTGAAATAGGAACAAACTTATACTTTATATATTTTAGGTGTGTGTAGGGGTGGGGGGGGGGGGGGGGGCGGTAGGGGGGGGGGGGGGGGTCGAGGCTTTATTGTTTGAGCGAATTTAACACTTTGTATAGAGTATCTAGTTCATAATTTATAAGGTACAACCAGGTGTAACCAAGCATAAAACACGATGGAAAGAACGATTAAAACATGAAACAATCGGTAACTAAGGCTCTGTTGACCTATTTCAAAAACTACTGTTATTTAACAAATCAATTATATATAGGTATCGATTAAAGAAAGAACAAAATCCTATAATCAAACCGAAATTAAATTGGATTCAGACTTTCAACATCTTCAGTTGGACTAGAAGAAGATATGCACCATTCCAATAAAATTCACATGTCATCAAACATTAAGAACGTTCAATGCAAAAACGTGATACGAAAAATCTGAACCAACGTAAAATCGATGCTACATGTAGTTAATTAAAATTTGTAGGGATATTGTAATGGTTAAATCAGTTTGTTCTGTGAATGGTTTCATGTAAAGACATTTTGACATATTTAAGGATATATTTAAGCGATATCAACTTTAATATAGAATATATACAAAGACAGAATTCCCTTTGGAATTATAACAAATAAATTCTAGTGTTAACAAATATATGGAAAGAAGAATCGAGATAAAACAAGAAAAAGCTCTATTAATCGAGAAAAAGCTCTATTAAACATGACAAATTAGAAATGTATCAAACAAAATGAAGACATTATTCCATTAGAATATTAAACAAGCTGTGTTTCTTTTTTGTTCAAAACTTGGAAAGCTGTTATCATATATGATAAATGTTTAAGATATTTACATCCGTGAAACAGTTTCAATCTTTCTGTGGTTGTTCGGTAAATATGTTAAGCAAATAAATGATAAAGATATTATTTTTTTATTCTTTGTAAAAAAATACAAATGTTCATCAAACTCTCACTAAAAAAGCGACATTTTACTTATTGGCACAAACATCGAGATGGTTTTATTGTAACTGTGTTGATATATATAAAATTGCTTAAGTAAAAATATCTGTGAGTTATATACGATACTATTGTAACCATATTATATAAACAAACATTAACATGTTTTGTATCGTTTATACATTAATATTGATACATTGTTGAATTACATAAAATACGATATATATGTTGAATATATATTTTATTTAATATGCATAATGGTCTACGATATCAATAATCTTTAACATGCATTGTACAAGAGAGACAATCCAGGTGGACACTATCTATGTCATGCTATTTTATTATAATCACTCTATCTGTTAACAATGAATTTTAATCCACATGTAACGAAACAAATGATAACACCGTCAGACGAAACATGGGGCTATGTGTATGGGTGCAATAATTGTAGTTCATTGTCAAGGCAGTAAACATATCATGTCCGACAGTGGATCTGATCCAAGTCATGCCTTAAAGATTGGTCTTGCACATTTGATTATGCCAGGTTTACGTAGATGTTGTATTCATCGAAACATCGCAATATTGGCCAAACAACTTTGGGGAAAAAAACGAAACGATGTTAAAAGATGAGACCGTACCATATTACATGATACCGTATGTAGTCAGTTATTACTGATATGTTGTATATTATGTTGTATTGAACATGAATATTCCATACACAATATAAGGTCGGCAGCGTTGACCATATACATTACATATTTACATACATTTAAAATAAAAACAGTATTACATGAACATATGCAATTACAAATGGATTACATGAATGTAAATATAAAGAAAATGGTGCACATTTTCTTATTCCAAATGGTCAATAAATGTGTTTCATATATGATCGATTCTTATTATATCATGACATATTTTTTAACGTCTTTATAACTTTATAAATGTTTTGCAACCACTTGTAAATATTACTCCTTTGTTTATTATACTGGAAAAACTGTTTAAGTGCAATAATCTCGTATAAAACATATACGCGTGTAATCATTGACCTGACACAGACTGTCAATAAGAAAGGGATGTGATACATTAAGCTTTCGATATTTGTTTGAGCGCCGCCAATTTTCTTAGACAAGCTGACGGTGTATTTTCAAGGACTATATTGTATTTACTGGACATATGGATCCGGTTTAGTAATAACACCGGCACTTGACCGATAGTCGTTTCACGTCAGGTCAAATAAACATATGATGTAAATGCACTATACCCTATACACTATGTAATGCGTTAAATATTTGTTATCAAACATAATATTTATTATATATTCAGCTTCAGGTTAACATAAACGTTTCTGTCGTCATCATTGGTTTGTTCTTCAGCTGGAACAAAAGGAAAAAATATCAGTTTAATTTTCTGTTCATACATTTGCAAGAAATGCCATATATCTATAACATACATGTGTATAGAAGATATATGTTTACATATGTACACATAATAAAGATTTAGTTACCTTGTTCCTGATTCATTTTTAAATATATTTTCTCCGTTGGTGTGTCAGAGTTTAGTGTTTCATATTGATCTTCGGATTACCTGAAAGTAAATCAGTTGATACATATTGTTAATATTTTTCTTTATATACGTAAATGCTGGATAATACCAAATTAAACTGATATATAATTATTATTGAAATATTAAATAACATGTTAGCGATAGTTGTTGAAATGTAAATTAATCTTTATTTTTTATCATAAGTTACACATACATGAAAGTTTTATTGGTCAATTTGTGCCTTAAGGACAATCAAACAAAGATCAAATAATTGCATTGACAAATAATTAAACAGTTTCCTGTAATTATATCCTGAAGTAGGTGTATATATAAGACTGGGTTCGCAGTTCAGATATACACTCTTTTCGGGATATATATGATTGCAGGTAAGAAAAAGGTTTATTTCAAATATTCTGTTTAAATTAAATTACTATAACTAATACTTCTGTTAAAATATTGAGTTAAAACTGTCTCGATTTAATGATTTCAACTTAAGAAACTATGTTTAAAAATATATTGTTCACCGAACAATTATGATCATTATGTTATTAAGAAATTAAGAATTACATTTAGTAATTAGACTATAATAAATTTAAGTCGCTATGCCTCATACCTTTCACAATCTCTCACATAAGCGTGTAATTCCTCAGCTATTAAAATCATGCAGTAAGGTTTATTGATAATCGATTCTGTTTTACAACATATGTAAATTCGTATTTGAATTCTGTTTAACAACATCTATTCTATTTCTGTAATAATATATATGTATAAAATACTGATATTTCATTTTATATGTATTTGATTTCTGTATGTTGTTGTACATAATATATAAATTTCAAATATACAATCTTTTCGGGATATATATAATTGCAGTTATCAGTTGTTCCCCGACAACAACATCTGCAACAACAACAACAACAACAACAACAACATCTGCAACAACAACAACAACAACAACAACAACAACAACAACAACAACAACAACAACAACAACAACAACAACAACAACAAAACCAGATAATGACAACATAAGTTCAGAACGGGATAGAAAAACGACCTGTTTTGCTTGGATAGCATCATTTATTGACTGTAAAGTAGTCTCCATTGTTTCGTATGGAATTATACTTTCAGGAATTTTGCCTTGAAGAAGAGACATAACGCCTTTAAGTAAACTTTGGTATGATTGTTTGATGCTTACGTAATTATGTAACTGTTCCATGACGTTTATAATCATAAGTGCATTTTCATCCTGAATTTTTTGTAAGTTATACGAAAATGTCATATTTAATGTAGCCAAAATGTTATGGTTTTTGTAAACATTTGTAAAAATACTTGATATTCTTTTATCAGTAGAGAACATAAACGATTGAAGTGTATCCAAATCATGTGAAAATCCTTTCGATAGCATTTTGTTTTGTTTTATGATATTATTTACATGTCTTGCGACGTTTTGCAGATCATCCCATGTAGCTAGTCCAGCAAACCTTTACTTATTGTACCTATAAATGGTAATAAAGACCTTCTGGTTCTAGTAGTAGTTTTTTTTGTGTTCTGGGATTAATGTGGCTATACGGTTTATATAATTATTAATTTCTTTTAAGGTATCTTAATGTAGTTTGTGTATTTGACTTACTGCATATTTTAATCCCTTGCACTCACATGAAGGTAATTTCAAGGTATATGGCAAATTGGGTCGGTCAATTTTTATTTCAAAAGTGTGCTTCCAATGTTCAGAAGTCGTAATTAACTGGTCTGATGCCTTGAACACCGTACCAAAATTTAGTCTTTCCTCAATTATGGCCCTTTGGGTATTTTGGATTATTAATAATAACACCATCAATGCACCATATAATATGGACCTTGCGAAATAGAAAATAAAGAAAAGTCTTATTGCAATCTTCAAAACATATATCTTTAGCAGATGGTGACGTCTCACCTTTATCACATTTTTCATTATAATTGTTGTTACGCAATTTCCATTACCTTATTCTGCTCAATATTAGATAAAAGAATGTCAATTAAAGTTTATTCAATATCGCAATTGTGGTTAATTATGGCTTTGTGATGATTGTTTATATTTCCGCAACAAGTTTGTTTTATCGGACCGGAACATGATATAAGTACATTTCGGTATTCATGCAGACAGAACATTGGTTGCATACTCTAAACAAACTTTTATCACCTGGTCTTTTTATGCGACTCAAGAAAGTAACTGATGATTAGTTACTTATTGTCTTAAAGAATTTGAAAGGACGCTTTCTGGCCCTTCCTTTCGAGTTATGGTTTATGTGGTAATCCTGAATTAGTTCATCAGGAAGGTTTTCCTTGGGTTCCCATGTGATTTTACTGAATCCCTTCCACTTAACTTTGTAAGGGGGCTTCCCTTGTAACCGTTTAAATCCAATAACTTTATCTAAAACAAAACCTTAACAAAAATTTAAGATCGTGTATTACACAACTACGTTCCGGTACCCTTCCCATTGCAATCGAGTAAGGTCGTTATATTGGTTTACCTAGAGACCAGAGATTCTGTAAGCAGTGTAATTTAAATATTGTCGAAGATTAAATACATTTCATATTTTGTTGCTCAAAATTTGACCATTTACGTGAAAATTTGAATGCAAAAATAGTTGAATTATGCGATACAAATTAGTAAAAATTGGTAAATTATTACAAAATAAAACCTCAATTATATCTATCGGAAAGTTTATAGAAAGTGCTCCAAAAACGAGCAAATCTAAACACTTTTTATTTTTTCAATGAATTGATTGATCAGTTTTGTTATTCATTTTATTTTGCTGTGTTGTATATTATATGGTTAACAATGCCATGAAATTTTTCATCATTATTTATGTGTTAAAGTTATTGAAATTTTGATAACATAGTGACTGATAAGCCTGACTAGGCTGGGTATTTCTTTGTATGTACTAACGCTTTTGCAAATGTTGTAATTTTAAAATGTATTGTACCTATCACTTTAATAAATAATATATATATATATATTTATATATATATATATCTACGGTGAAGACATCACCTTGTACATCAGTATGTACTGGAGGTTGATTGGTTTTATTAGCCTGATTTGCTAGACTTATATCGTTTTCAACATCTGGTATATCGACCAGGGGTTCTAAATGCTGTTCGAGTTTCCATAACAGCGGATTATGATATGCTTTCAACCGATTTGCATGGATCGGAGATCTTAATGCTACATGATTTCACTGTTGCCTAAGCCTGAATGTGTGATTTAGCCCTGCTTTTGTAACATAAACGGGGCCATCAAATTTAGGCGTAAGCTTCTGTGACAATCCAGGGTTGACATTTTCCTTGCGTAACATTACTTGTCCAACATAAAATCTGGGAATTTTAGAGTTTTTATCATGATGTTCTTTTTTTCGGGCTTGCGCATTTAACCTTTTTGTGGTAACAATAGCGTTTGTGATTTTCAATGAATTAATCACATGCTGCATATATTCCTGAGCAGACCTGGTCAGAGAGTCTGTGGGAATAAGTGCAGTGTCAAGTGGAGTTCTCATTTGACGTCTAAACATTACTTCAAATGGGGTTAAGCCCGTAGTAGCTGATTTAGTATTTCTGAAAGCCACCATTGTGGAAGGTAGATATTTATCCCAGTCATCTTGCTGAGCGCTTCAATATGACCGTATGGCTTGCCTTAACGTACTATTAACCCGTTCAACCGTGCTATTAGTTTGAGGGTGAAATGACGAAATATGATGTCTGGTTACTTGAAATAACTCACAGAGAGCAGCTACTAATTTAGAAAGAAAATTGGATCCTCTATCACTGTCAATTATATCAACGGCTCCATACCGACAAAATATTTCAGTATACAAAATTTTTGCTACCTCCCTTGCTTCTATTGTTACTAGAGGAAAGCATTCACACCACCCGGAAAATGAGTCAACAATCAAAAGAACATATCTGTTTTTGTTGGAAGTGACTGGTAGTGGTCCCATTATATCCATATGTATTCTTGAAAATGGATGAGAAGCAATTGGTAGAGGCGCGAGTGGGGCCTTATGATTGGCATAATTTCGTTTCGATTTTTGACATGTGTTACAGGATTTTACATGAGTATCTACATCTGAGTACATTTTATGCCAATAGTATTTAACTCTAATGGCAGCATATGTTTTGTCAAATCCTAAATGAGCATTGCCGTCGTGGTATGAGAGGATAACATCTTCTCTTAATACTCTTGGTACCACAAGTTGACTAAATTGGGTGTCATTCCTAAGTTTCTTTTTGTTTCTATTGTCAAAGCAATGATACAATATATTATCTCTCACGACATACTGCTCAGCTAACATGATTATCTTGTTACATTCATTGTCTTGTTTTGGAAGGATGTCATTAACCATATATTGAAGTAATAGTTCGAGGTCAGGTCATTCCCACTGCAGTTTTGAAATTGTTGCAGCCTCGGTATCATTTACCTTTGGTAACCTATTCAAATGAAATGTCTCATCATCCTCATGGATTTCTATGTTTTGCATTGCAGCTATGCATGTTTCCGTTTGAGAGTTACTGTATTCTAACTCTACACTTTGTAGAAGGTTATTGTCAGTTAAACAAGAAACATTTACATCTGACTCTGATGTTTGTTTAATAAAGAAGTCTGTCTGGTCCATATCAGCATAAGGACGTCTTGATAAGTCATCGGCGTTTTGATTTTTTAAGCCGGCCTTATGTATTATGTCAAAGTCGTAACCTTGCAAGTTTAAAGCCCACCTGCCTAACCGTCCAGTATGATCTCTTATTTTGTGTAACAATTTAAGGGCAATATTGTCAGTGTAAACAGTGAATTTATTATGGGATAAGTAAGGATGAAATTGCTTAACAGCTTCAACTTATGCAAGACATTCACGCTCACAGACATTCCATTTACTTTCTGTCCCTCATAAAGAGCGACCACCAAATGAGATTACTCTTTCACGGTGTTGGTCATCTAATTACCCGAAAATAAATCCTATAGCTGAACCAGAGGCGTCAGTAGAAACGTTAAAGGGTTTGTTCATATCGGGAAAGTATAAAATGGGGCTGGTGACAAGTTTTTCTTTAAGTATTTCAAAGACAGTGGCACATTCATTTGTCCATAGAATGGAACATCCTTCGTAAGAAGTTTATTTAATGGAGCTGCGATTTGGGCAAAGTTTTTGACAAAATGTTTGTAATAATTGCATAAGACAAAAAACCGACGTAGAGATTTTTTATTTTTAGGCTGGGGAAAAGATTTAACACTTTTGATTTTGCTTGGATTCACTTCAATGCCGGTTTTAGATAAGTAATGTCCTAAATACTCGACCCTTTTTGCCGCAAACATGCATTTCTGTGGTTGCAATTTGAGATTAGCATCGTTTAACCTTTGTATGACGCTTTTCAAATGAATGAGGTGTTCATCGAAGTTTGAAGAGTGTATAAGTATATCGTCGACATATACTAACGAATATTTAAAATTAATCCCATGTAGTGCACCTGCCATTACGTGCTGGAAGGCAATAGGGGCGTTTCGCAGTCCGTAGGGTAACCTCTTAAAGTTATAGCAATTTTGGTGAGTCACAAACGTAGTTTTAGACTTGGTAGAAGGGTCTAAAGGACTTTGATGAAACCCTGCTTTTAAATCTAACACCGTAAATATCTTTGAATCACTTTCTCCTACAGAATCAAGGACATCTTCAAACCTTGGTAAGGGAAAGTTAATTGGTACAGTGACAGCATTTACCCTTCTGTAATCTACAGCAAATCTAAAGGAACCATCTTTCTTGCGACACATTACGACAGGCGCAGCCCACATTGAATCGGAGGGCTCTATTATATCACTTGACAACATGTCTTTTTATGTGTTCTTCTATATTCTGTATGGGTGTTGGCGTTGAGGTGGGGCATCCCCTGTTTCGATCTTATGTGAATGAAGATGAGTACACCCTAGTTCAGAAGTATCATTAGCAAATGAATTCCTGTTTTCAGCAATAAATCTAGAAAGCTTACATTTTTGATCAGGTGTTAAATCAGAATCATCTAAGGAAATTCCTAACTCACTAAGTTCATCCCTATCAGACTATCCCTATTGAAGTGGGCGTTGTGCTATTAACTTCAGGCATTTGACCTTGATCTTGGCCGTTTTCCTTGTCATCTATTTCTACTATTGACGATTCAATAATGGGAAAAGCCTTTCCAATAACAAGTTTGTTTTTAAGATTAATTTCATAGGAGTTTGGGTTCAAAACCCTACACAATGCTTTCCTTACATTGTACTATGACTCTTGCACAAGCAACGTTTTTAACCGAAGGTGATTCTAATGATTCAATAAGAGTGGCAGTATTGTCAGGAATTCTAGACAGCTTAACTGGTATGACCGTTTCTGAATGGGGCTGTAATTTTACAGCACCAACTAGTCTAGCCAAGCTTACTGATGGGGACGATTTGGTACCAACAAAGCTGATGAAGGTGTGACCTGATACAGTTTCAATGGTGCCAGATTCAAAATTTATTTTACATTTGTTTGGTTCCAAAAAGTCCTACCCTAGTATAACCGAGTGATGTATATGATCGAACACGTGAAATGTTTGAGTAAATAATTGATCACCTACTTTGATAAGTAGTGTCACTACACCTATGACATTTATTAAATTACCACCTACACCAACAACTTGTGAATGAGAACTTTGTTCTTATGAGCAGATATTTTTATCTATTTGACTTAAGAGGGATTTCTTTATGCAACACAAGCTTGAACCAGTATCTACAAGTGCATGAACACTTTGATTTCCTATTTTAATATTGATAATTTTTTTCTCTAATTTTGTTTGAAAAGATGAAATATTTGGCAATTTTAAATTATCTGTTACTTCTGTTCCATTGCGTAATTTTTCAAATTTTCTTTGAATTTCGGTTTAGGTTTCATTTTTATTTTTAATTAAGGTAGTAACTGTTTTAGCTTTGATTTGATTTAATTTTGGCCTTGTCTCAAGGTTCCCTGTTTGACCTTCGGACGGCGGAAATCCCTATTGTTGCTGGTTTGAAGGACACGCGTTTTTGAAGTGACCGATTCGATGACATCCATAACATTCTCTAGTTGCCGCAGGGCATTTTGAGATATGGTGTCTACCTACAGTCAAACACTTGCCACACCTGTAATTTTGACACACTTGTCTAAAATTCCTACTGAAGGCTTGCGAGTTTTGTCTATAATTTTGAGTTTGAACATACTCGTTAGGTTGTCTTTTTAAAATAGGTCGTCTTTGTGACACTTTATTTGAAGGTGGCTGATGATCAAATGTTTTGTTGTAAATTTGGGCTGAATTTACTTCTTGAATGATATTATTTTTAAATGTCTCATTATTTATATATAGAGCTCGTTTGAATAAACCTAATAAAGCTTCCTTAGTAAAAATATCTGACCCATTTTGGGGTCAAACGGAATGAACTGTTTCAGAAATTTCAGCTCTTTTTATTTTAAGAGTTTCATGTTGGTGACTTATTAAATCGGATCTAATATGTGGTAACAACTCGCGATAAAGTGTTACAATAACTTGATCTGGTGGTAACTCAACGACATTGCCTTTTTATGTACTTCTGTTACAAATTCCCTCACTGTTTGATCTGGTTTTTGTTTTAAATTTAGAACTTCGGTATATTTGCAAGAATTTTGTGGGCTAAATCTTAAAAGAAATTGTTCACTTGATTCGTCAAAGTCCGTTTTAATGTTTTCTGCCAAACACGAGTACCATTCAAATGTGGTACTTGCTAAAAATAAACCAAAAGCAGCACATTTTTCGTTAGCTGTATATGCTAAAAATGTAGACATTGCTAAAACACGCTTAAGCCATGTGTGGGGGTCTTTGTTTGATGGATCAAACTTTTTCGCACATATGAAAATACAATGTACATAACCGTTAAATTCCTAATAGGCGCTGACAACTCAGTTCTTAAATTATACGAAGCTATTTCGTTTCCAAGCCCTATAAATGCTTCTAGCAACCACGCTTCCCAAATAACTAATTTGCCAGAATTTATAGCAACGTCACAATTTAATAACTACTATGTGGAATTAAGTAAAACGGCTCTTTCAAACTGTCAGCGACATTCTAACAAACTGCTATGCGAATTTGATGTGGCGTTAACTCCTTCAACTGTTCCATCTTGTTCTTTAGCTTTATTGGAAGAAAACAAAAGTGACATCATGCAACTGTGCAACTTCAATTTTTTACCGAATAAAATAAGTCTATGCCATTTCTGTATCATGATCATGCCATGCAACTGTTCTATTAGTTCAGTCAACCATTTCATACCTAGAAGGTTACGAAATTGCCATCATCATGAAGTGCCTATTACTAAACTACATCCTGTGAATCTAGCAGTTTGCACAACTACTTCAGTAATGAAAGTTTACAGCTTATCTCAGCCCACACCACATTTTCTTCACCCCTCAATATAACATTACCCTCATTCAAAATTTTCAACCACGATTACGCCAAAATGATAGCAACGGAACAATATGAACATTTAAATTTGAAAAAAAAAAATACATCTTACTAAACAAGATAAGGTTATATATACGTCCCTTGCAGAACCACTCTTAAATGTTGAAGAGTTAGGCGATTCGACAATCCCATACGAAATGATTCTTTCGTTGACATCGCTCAGTATCACCCTTCTATTGACCATAGCATTTATCTTTCTTTTTACAGGATGCAAGAAACTACAAATTATGTTGGTGTCTGCACATACTCTTGGCAAATCCAAAGCACTTGAACTGCCATCTTTCCATTATACCACGCCGAAGTCTGAATCTACTACCCCAGTTATCAGTCCTGAGACATATTTTAATATTACAGCCTACCCAATTTTTTATGTTACGGTTTGCTTTATTACCTTTCTGTTGTACCTGATAATAAGCCGCGTTATAAGAAAAGTTAAACAACCACGCCTAATGTTGGATGTTACCAATGGAGTATCGTCTATCCACATTCCCATAATAAAATTACTATCAGCTGTGAATCATCTACACTTTAGAAGCTCTATAACTTCAGCTTGATTTAGGCGATTTAGAGATAACTAACTCAATCACAAAGACTGATATAATACCAGTCACATCTATATATTTAAATATCTATACAGTCACAAAGATTAAAGCAATCATGAAAAAACCCTTCTCTGTTTTCATCTATATAAAAAAACAACAATGAATTTTTGCCAATATATGTTTGTCACACTACTTCCAACGGCTGTAATAGCAGAGGTAATATTCAATTTAACATGCCCACATCTCCTGAAAACAGAACATTGCTCAATAACCCATAAAAATATGCGCCCCATTTGAAAAAAACAAAACAAAAAATAAACAAGATCTTCAGAAAGGTGACAAAATTAAAATGGTTAAAATTATTATTAAACAAAAAAATATTTCATTTTTCTCCCTTTAATATTAAATTTTTAGTAATATATTTTCAATAAAACGTGCCATGAACAAAGGTCTTATGTCAGATGGAAATAGGAACTTTGCCATATGTTATCAATTCACATTCCTTCAATGCACCCTTCCACCAGACAGAGCCGATGACGTCACGCCAATTCCAGTACGATACGACAGAGACAACATGAGATTTCAACGTCAAAACAGGATAACGCGCACCACTCAACCAGACAATATTTTCAACATTACAGCATCATCATTAGAAACCAACACCAACAGAGAACTATAGATTTTGTTTAACTGTGTATAAATTTAATATTTTCA